>OX246743.1:41749397-41883535 GCA_945910005.1 Isoperla grammatica
CAGGAGAGGGGAAGAGGGGGCAAGTCCAACACTAAACTAAAGTCAATGTCCTTTCCGACTTCCGGAGGAGAACAAAGTGATGTAAATGTAATTAGATTCGTCTGTTTTTTTTTTTTCAGAATTGTTTTAGCTCTCTGTTTGGAAAAGAAGTAAATGGAGCTGAGTACTCCAGTGTGTTCCGATAAATTAACATAAATTGATTGTGTGAAACATCGCTTTGTTTCTTAAATGTTCACTTTACTAATTACATTTTTTAACGGAATTCTAGTAATTTAATTTTGAACTGAGTGGGTAGATTATAAGTACACATTTTTTGAATTTATTTTATAGTTTTGTATAAATTGAACCATGTGTTCTTGAAAACACATCAAGTGTCTGAAGTTGACAGATGCAAATCAATTGTCATTAGATGATTGCACCAATATATTCCACAGTACACAATTACGGTATTGCCTCTCGGTTAAACGTAACTGTGACATTGACATCTGTGGTTTGACTCGACATATTCTGCGGTTAGTCTGATGGAACCTAGTGGGACAGCTGGTGAGACAGCCAGGGGGACAGCCACTGGGACAGTCACTGGGACAGCTGTGACACTGACATGTTCCATCTCGCAACATATATCAATGTTAGCTGGTATAGTTACAGAAATTAGTCCCTCTTCTCATTTACTTTACATAGATCATTCTGTTTACAAAATATAACTATCAATATTTGTTAAAGATATCTACATAAAGACGTTTTGTTATCATTTTTGTTGTTTTTGTTTTTTATTGTTGTTTCACAAACCAATCCGAAGACATGATGAGGTTGATAGAAGATTCTCTAACATAGATTTATATATATATATATATTATATATATTCGGTTCTCAGCTTCGGAAACCAACGAATCTTCCTGAAGATGGCAAATGCGATTTTGTCGAAACGTCGAGACATTGACAATGGCCCATTTCTGGGCCAGCAACCAGTCTCTAAAGAGCAAGTAACGTGGACAGCAACCCGAAAACTACTACTACATCTTCTTCAGTCCGCGAAAACCTACAGAATAACACATATATATATATATAGGAGAGTGTAAAACTAATGCGCCGTTGTTTGTCCTTCAATGAAAGCTTTTCAAAATGTCATAAATGTGTATTCGTTCTTAAAACAGAGAACTCTCTTCACTTTTAGTCCAAAACAGTTCTACGTACACTTAATTACCATCGCCTACGTAGGCCCTACGCTGCTTGTAAAGGAACTAAGGGAACTGCAGACAGCATCGCTGTTATCAAAACAGTAGCCAGATAAGGGCAAGAGAAATATTAATGAAGGGAAACGACGGAGGCCCTTTCACCCCCGTCGTCTTATCTCTCAAGGCAACGTTGCCATGCAACACTCGTTAAATATCAGTTATACGGCAACGTGGCAGAATATTCATAAAATGCATGGCAACCTTGTATAACAGTGATGAGTTGATGCTATGACGTAGGTTGTGGGTTGGCAGCCCTGGCACAGATCCAATTTCACGTGGAATGGAAACTGATTTCAAAACCGTGATGGAGTTGGGATGAAATTTATGTTCTAGAAGGTTTTAAGTTTTCTTCGCGTGGGTTCCTGTTTTCCATTAATGGCGCGTTGATTCATTTTACACGCGGGGTGTTGTATACGGTTCTTTATTGTGGGGGGGGGGGGGGGGGGGTTGGTCTTTTTGTTTCCCTGTCATGTAAACGTGATGGTAAATTTTATAGAAATGTGTTACAATATTTTTGAATAGGACATTCATTATCATGAATTTCTCGAATTTGAAAAGAATTCTTAAATAAAAAATAACACTACACCACAAATTCGAAATTTAAAATTAGGATGTGAGAGCTGGAAGAGTTTTTAATCGTGATAATGTCGGTTTGATTTATACAACCCTTAATCCCGACATAAACATTGCCTATAATAACTCTCTCATTGCCCATCCAATTCTCTCAGAAACAAGACATATTCCGTACTGCATTCAGCCCTCACTTCTCATAAACTCCTTCCTGGTTTCATTACCCAAACAAACTAATTATTGAGAAAACCTACGGTAGTATTCGCTGCTCGCGAAGAATGGGGATAATAAAAATAAATACAAGTCAGTATTCTTCTTGAAGCGCAAAGTAGTCAAACGTTTATAAGATCAGAAGGATAAGCAAAGGAAAAAAGGCAGCGAGCTTTAATTTGAAACTGTTTACTAAATCTATTACCCAAATAAAAGAAGCCTAAGTGTGTGTGTGTGTGTACGGCGTATGCACAGCGGCTTCCAGATTTCCGAGAGCGGTAAAGATGTTTGCTTTTCAGCTGGTTCATTAAAATGCGCTCAGACTATCTGCGATGGCAGCGCCCGCTCACAGCTTTGCAACACTCAAAGGAGAAAATGCAACGTGAAACATTCTTAGTTTTAAATTTTTATTCCACTTAATAAGAGACTTGGTTATGAATAGAGAAATGTTAGTATTTTATTTCACATTTTAGTAAATAGCTGCATTTATAAGTTAGAAGGTAATTTTACACATCATAATTAAGGAAAAACATGACATAATATCTTAGTCAGGGGACTAATCACATTCAAATTTACAAATTTCTAAGAGTGTTATGATTATTTCACTTATTAAAGCATATTCAAAGGGTTTTAATTACAAGTATCAAGGTACAAAGGTAGGTAGGTATGTAAGTACATTCACATATTTATTATTTAGAGAAATTTGATAGAAATATAGAACATAATTATCATTTCATTTAGTCGCCTCTAAAGATGGCAGAATTATCCTGGGTAAAAGTCCTGGGTCGATATCCCCAAGAAACTAAACACAACAAAAGACAAGTCAACTAACTACAAAGCCTTCATACATCTCAAAAACATAGGTCCTAACATGCATCGATCATAGGAATTCTGACATCAACAGTAAAAATGCAGACATTATAAAAACATCAATATATATATCACTTCACTTATACAAGAAAACCATCCAAGAGAGATTTTAATCCAACATTATGGATGTTTAGGATGGGTATGGGAGGAATGTTGTCTAAAAGTTGAAGAAATCTCTCCATAATTCGCAATATTGTTGTTATTTAGGGGTTTTCAAGAAGGAACGAACCACTTCATAGCTACTTCACTTTTCCCTCCGATACGATTTTGTAATTTAATGACCTAGTTTATACGTCCACCTTTGTACACGTTCCCTCACCGAATCGTTTCACCCCCTTAAAGCGCTAATCTGTGAAGCGGGGGGGGGGGGAGGGAGGGGGGAGGGGAGGTGACTCGCTTCTTGCGAAATATTTAATGACGCACACTCTAAAGCTAACGCAAACTGCGTTTTAAAATTCTAATTGAATTGAAAAATCAGAGGCATGTTGGCGCAAAGATGTGCGTGGCTTAGTAGACTTGTAAAAATCCGCCGAGCGGCTGCCGAGCGTTTTAGAATCAGCTAACACGGAGCAGAGAGTAAAGAGAAAAACACGTTTGTACCTAAACTCGGTCCAGAGTTGAGAAATAAATTGAATGAATGGAGCTTATTTTCCGTGTGTTAAAAAACTGTGTTTATACCCCCCCCCCCCCTTGTTTGAGTGGCTTATAAAGAACAGGTTGTGAACAATATACCCTGCCCGAGCCATTTCATCTACTGTATCTCAAGCCGGACCCAACAAATGAAGGGTTATTTACAATAGAAATAAGATTTGCAATAAAAAAATATATAGAAAAGAATAAGAACAAAAAACAGCAAACTAGAACCCAGCAGAAGAATTGTTTCTTATTTCAGCAGTCGAAACAAAGCTCGTGTTTTCGTGTGTGCGTTTGATTTCGTACTTTTATTGACAACCACTACAACAGTATATCCGATAACACTGTTTCTGTTTTCGGGGGGGGGGGGGGGGGGGGGGTCAAACATAGCCTCGAACCCCCGCCATGACGTCATAGCTGATACCATGCAAGCGTCTCGACCAGATTGCTACAGCACAAAACCAGAATAGGAAAGGTCCGGAACGCTGCGTCAGTACTTCTGTTCTAATGAAGACGCCGTTAAGGGCCGGTCTTACAATCTCCTAATAGGAAGGTTATTTGTAGCAATTAGCTATTTGAAGGATTTTAAGAGTTTTGATTGGTCGTTGCCATGGAGAAAACAAGCTTTTCGACGAATAAGTATACTTATTAGGACATTGTAAGACTGGACCTTAATCTATAATGTTTATATTGTGCACCTCACGAAAGAAAATTGGAAAGCGAAATGAATAATTTTGTAAGCAACTATTCTAGGTAGGGTAAGATAACAATTTCTAGTAGCTCGTTCATGCGTCAAAATATAAAGTGTCAATTACTTACATCCGAAATAAGTCTGTTAAGGATAGCAGGGAGCATTCCTGCATGTACTATTGTTTTAGCTTAGCAATACGCCACTACCTGTCAAGCGATAGCGCTCTCTAGCGGCACTATTGTAATCAGTTTAACAGCACCTGTGCATAGTTCTTTGTTGCAACTAGAATGCGTATAGTATCTTTTTAGTGTCACATACACCCCTATTCTGAACCGTTAAACGGATACAAACATGCTATCACAAAGTTACGACAAGTAGTTGACAATCACTCGACAGTGATGAACGTGCGCAGTCGTCCGGTGCGCATGTTGAGTCATGACAGACAGACAGACAGACAGACAGACAGACAGACAGACAGACAGACAGACAGACAGACAGACAGACAGACAGACAGACAGACAGACAGACAGACAGACAGACAGACAGACAGACAGACAGACAGACAGACAGACAGACAGACAGACAGACAGACAGACAGACAGACAGACAGACAGACAGACAGACAGACAGACAGACAGACAGACAGACAGACAGACAGACAGACAGACAGACAGACAGACAGACAGACAGACAGACAGACAGACAGACAGACAGACAGACAGACAGACAGACAGACAGACAGACAGACAGACAGACAGACAGACAGACAGACAGACAGACAGACAGACAGACAGACAGACAGACAGACAGACAGACAGACAGACAGACAGACAGACAGACAGACAGACAGACAGACTCCCATGTTTATACAATGTGACAACCCAATTATCTCGCCTTATGACTATAACGAGTGTGTTGCTCGCGAGTTACCCTGGCAACCAACTCTCAACCCTCGTAACTCAAACCCGCTTAATACAAATAAATGTATAATTCAAACTGGTGATGAAGTACCTGCAGAAATTTGCATGGGTTCACGGAATGCGGTTAATTTTTTTTTTCGAATTTTTTAAATTAAAATCGGTGATCTTCGGGTGCGTTGCAATTAGCAGTCAAGAGGTTTATACGGTGTTCATTGGCTTGTAATCTGTGGTCTCAACTAAAGGCTGAACCAATGGAATAAATCTCTGCATGATGATTAGTTACACTTTGCAGTAGCGAATGCGTTTCTACTCCAATCATTCTCTGCAAACTTTACATACTAGCCACTTTTGTTCACCCTCACCATCGCATTATTTATTTTATATTCATCTAATATTACGACTGCCATTCAAATAACTGGCCAACATTCTACCTGTAAAACTTTCAAGTGCGGATTACGTGCAATGAATAAACTCACCAGCTGTTGTGGGCGATAATATTCATTGAACAAAGTATAGTTTGTTCGCGTAAACAATACAGAGCCGTGTTTGTATACTAGTCAACAAAAGTATGGTGCATTCAACAGAATGGTGTCAGCTTTATTGTTGTCAATAGAAACATTTGAACAAAGCTGAGTACATATTGTCACAGAAAATATGTACGAATAATTTTTGAAACACATCCGCACAGTTGTTTGAAGAATACATTGTTGCTTCTATGAGGAGTGGGCTCGGTTCTATGCAGGCGGCCAGTGTTAGTTCCCCGCTCAGCCGCCGCTTCCGAGCAGCGCTGAGAAGGTGTTGCTGGTTGCCGGCTCGGTTCTGTGCAGGCGGTCAGTGTTAGTTCTCCGATCTGCCGCCGCCTTCAAGGAGCGCTGAGAAGGTGTGTTGCTGGTTGCTGGCTCGGTTCTGTGCAGGCGGACAGTGTTAGTTCCCCGCTCCGCCGCCGCCTCCGAGCAGCGCTGAGACGATGTGTTGCTGGTTGCCGGCTCGGTTCTGTGCAGGCGGTCAGTGTTAGTTCCCCGCTCTGCCGCCGCCTCCGAGCAGCGCTGAGAAGGTGTGTTGCTGGTTTGCCGGCTCGGTTCTACGCAGGCGGTCAGTGTTAGTTCCCCGCTCCGCCGCCGCCTCCGAGCAGCGCTGAGAAGGTGTGTTGGTGGTTGCCGGCTCGGTTCTGTGCGTTAGTTCCCCGCTCTGCCGCCGCCTCTGAGCAGCGCTGAGAAGGTGTGTTGCTGGGCGTGCAGGCGTTCCGCACGCGGCATTCAATAAAACAGACTGTGCCGAACCAATTTTGTTTAGGCTAAAGGGGGTAAGGGGCATGTTCATACCCTAGACTAGCCATCCTGTCCTGTCGTGGCGCAGGGAGATTCACCGTACAAAATTGACGGGCAAATTACAATAAATTGAATTGATTGGTGAGCACATGGTGTACATATACATACACCCCCAACATGTTTCATCAGAAACTAAAACACTTTTCTTTTATCGTATAATAACATCATACAATTAATTATGTATAATATGATATATTTTTCCGTGATCTAATTAATTTACGCTGGTTATAACGTAGATAACATTTTCGAGTTTCTAATTAGCAAGATAAGTCGGAACATTGAACAAATGAAAAAGATTCTTCCTGTAATATTATTATGTTTGTGTAAGTTATTACCTAAGATTTCTTAATTAAAACAGACTTAACTCAATTTAAACAATTTCTTAAGACGATAACTGTTTTCTCGAAGAAGGAATCCTCTTAAAAGAGTTTTCAGATGTCAAAGCAATAATGGTTGAAAATGGAACACTCGGCTCTCGTTTCACTGTCTGAGCTCTTTAGAACGTCTGAGAACTTAAAAACATTCTTTTCTGAAATAATAAGTCGCCGAGTGTTGATTGTTTGGTATAATTAGCGGGTTGTCTAATGCGGCAAGCTGAGATTTTGTTGAAGAGCTTTACTTTATCTTTTGTGGACAAAGTTTCGTTTCAATGGTTCTCTTGAGAAAAGTACGATTCCGTTCTCATTATTGAACCTTGTAAACTTTACCCTCGTTTTCGGGGGCGTTTTAATACGAACTCTTTTCTCTAAATTGGATATTGGACCGTGGAAAAAATTCATCCGCTCTATGTTTACTTTATTCCTTAGAGAAACACCCGGCAAAGTTTCACGGCTGTGAACTTTCCATCTACGCCGATGTGAACCACATGAAAGCTAAACGCGATTCGTTCTCTTTGAAAGAAAAAAAAAAAAACAGTATTTTTTGTTTTAATTTTTTACCAGATTCTTGTGTAAATTTCGTGTTCCACGAAATGTGTGTTTATTTAGTAATGTCGGTACGAGTTCACTAGCTTCGCATGCGGTGTTTGTGTGTGTGTTTTGCCGCGAGGCTGCCTTTACGCTGTACAATGTGAATTAATGCAGGTTGTTGGTCAGTTGAGTTGCGTCGAATGTTCCATTGCACAACTGCTCTTCTCCGAGGCTGGACGAGATGTTAAATGTGTTTACATTCACGGTAGAACGATGGGTTTCAAAAGGTTTTATTTAGTATTTAACGTAAATAGAAAACACGAAACCTTAATCTATTTTCTAATAATCATTGAAAATAAATTAGCAATATGCTATTAAAATTAGCAGCAATTTTGTTAGCTTTGATCGGACCAGTAAAGCTAATAAGTGTTTAAAATTAGTAATATCAAATATAATATAGATATCTTTTCTTTCTCTCTTAAGCTCAACTTTATGTACTGTACGCACACGTAAAGAATAATGCGTGACGTACCACCGATTTTGAGATAATCACATAAGTTTCAGGGGCTGTCTGTGTGTTATTTAAAAAATTACGTAATGTCACACAAAGTATTTGTAAGATATCCCAGGTATGTTTACTTTCTTGATACCACCTAATTAAGCTCAATTACATGTACTATAAGACCATGTTAACGAACCTGGGTGACATATCACCGAATTTGAGATAATCACGTAAGTTTCAGGGGCTGTCTGTGTGTCATTCGAAAATTACGTTATGTCACACAAAATATCGATTTGTAAGATAAACCGAGTATATTTACTTGACTTTATACCATCTATTTCAGACCAAATACATGCACTGTAAGCACATGTAAACGAACCTTGGTGACATATCACCAAATTTGAGATAAACACGTAGAATTAAGGGGCTGTCTGTGTGTCATTCGAAAATTACGAAGTCACACAAAGTATCAATTTTTAAGATAACCCGGGTATGTTTACTTGACTTGATATCTCTCAGGTCTCTGGCTAGATGTAAGAGAAGACCACATGGCTTTTTGATCTTGCCAGATTAAATAAAACAAATCAGTCAATCAAACAATCAATCTCTCTCTCTCTCTCTCTCTTTTTCTCTTTTTCACTCTCTCTCGCTTTTATTCAAAGATCTATTATCTTAACAGCACAAAATATGGAGATGGTATAACCTAACGACGTATAATATTATAAACCATAGACACATCCGTATTTGATATTAATTGAAATTTGGCAGCCATGAAACAACTATTAATTTTGCTTGAGAAATAGACCACGTTCCGGAATTCTTAAAGGGACACTAACGGGATTTGTGTTGCTTCATAAATGGAGGGAAAATCCAATAGCATCGAACGATCCAGTTTGAATATTGGAACACTTGGATTACTGTTGGCTGAGTGAGATAAGTAATCCAATGAATTCTGGAACGCAGCTTATACTTCCCATGATGCATCACTCATGGACGTTCACAAGATGTTTTCCTATTGGTCAATCTTTTATCCATCACTATTCTGTATCGTGATGGCTCTCGTATTCTATGGAAACTCTTACTCTGCCATAGAAGTTGTTGAAAGCAGCTTCCACCGAGTCGCCTGAATCAAGATTGATTGTATTGTATACATGGAATTGCATGGAAATGCGTTGAAAGCAGAGCAACAACCTTTAACAATCAGGTTTAGATAGACGCAACGTGATGGCCATTTTACTATTTACTTCCGAGGCTTTTGGTGATTCAATAATGCAGCCCAGCGCGTAGTATTGTTGTACTGTCGATGCTTTCTGTCAATGCTCGTGATATAAATAAGTTCCATCATATCTATCATATACTAGACCTAATGTAAGTATTCGCATATCGATTTCAGATCCGTATACCGTATTATTTATATACTGCATCTTTCGTGAGCGCTAATTCAAAGAATATAACAGATTTCTGGCGTTCTTTCACAAATATTTTGTAAATGCAGCCGTTCGCGTACTAAAAGCAGCTAGTTTGTGGTAATTCTTAGAAATAATTTACATTTTTAGTCTATTATGAAAGTAAACAATTTAATATAGCACAAATTTGGTGACAGTTGTTGAATATAATTCGCAGTAAAACAAAAAGTGAAGTCAAAATTTGTATTAAAATAAACGGTCTTACCACTTGCTTATTAATGCTAATATTTCAAAAAAGACTGTTCAATTAATTAATTTTAATGTTAAAAACAACACAATGTTCGATTTATCGTCTACCAAAAAGCACAAAGGAACCTTATAATAGTCATTTCTCCAGCAGAAGTCTCCTCACAGGTTCAAACAAGTTCAAACAACTCAAATCCCACTCAGAACAAACTTTGTTATTATTTCACAAAGTTAGTTAGTTGAAATCACAACGAATAATATTCAGAAACTTCGGATGTACTTAAAAACGCGCATAGATATAATAAAGCTCTTTCTGAATTCAAAACACCATCTTGAAAAGTGGAAGTTTTTCCATACAAAATTTTTCTAAAGAAGTTTTTACCGAGTTCATATTATACGCGTACATAATGAAACCGAACAGGATTTCCAATTGAGCGGATTTTGAAACACGCCTATTAGTGTATCTTCCTCATCTCATTTTCCAATATTCACCCAGGGAAACTAATAAACTAATACCCGCTATTCTATGAGTCTCGAGCTCCTGTATTGGTTCGCCGACTCTAAACTCTAGAACAAGTTTATTAACTTTCATCCCTGCCTCAAAGACTTTCAATGCGGCTCCGCTTTTAATGAAAGTTTTATAAACCTTGCTTCGTATATTATCTGTAGATGACTTTGTTTTGTTGGCAATACCAGTTTCGTGCTCCTGCCTATGTCGCGGATTATTGTATTCTAGGTTGGTAGAAATTACAATATTAACGATCACAATGACGACTCTATTAACGAGTGATGCCAACTCAAATAATAAAAAAAAAAACATTAAAAAACGGAAATATTTATCTGAAAAACAATTATATTTACAAAAAAAGAGAACTGTATTTTTTAGAGTATATTTTGGTTTTAGAATTTTAACATCCAGAAATAATGGGTTCTAAAGGATAGGAGGAAATATCGAATGGCCAAAGCGTCAAGACAGAGCCAGATCAACTCGTGAGCTTCCTTACGCATAAGAAGTAACGTTCTCTTGTCTCTTACACACGAATAATCTTTGTTCCATGCAACATCCTTAAAACAACATATACACACTGAGTCCGTATGTGCATGGTTTATTTCGTAAGCTATCAAGACAACGTTGTCGATTTACACTCCACCGAACTCTTTGCTTGAAGTATTTTAAAATTTCGTTCCATTTTATTTTCATGCCGTGTGAAAACAGATGGAAAATATTCTGTCGTTACATTTCGAATTGATGATCAATTGTTCGTGACAAAAGTTAATGGAGTGAATGCTGTAGATTAGGGGAAGCAATTAGTTGCAATTAGTCACTAATAAAAACCATTTCGTTCTGAATGGTTCGTTTCATGTTTCAAATGGTTAACGATTAACATTCAATTGGAATTTCGATAGGGGATAGTGAGGATTTATTTGATGTGATCATCGTATTTCCTGAATGTAGGTCGAGCTTAAAACATCCATTACAATCTAGGGGCTTATTACAAAAACAATCTATGTAAAAAAACATTTTTACATCGATAACTATAAAAGTGGATTTTCTTTTCTTGTAAGTGATTTGAAAGAAGGATATCTACCCTTCTTATACTATTAATCATTTCTTTTCAAAGAAAAACATCTATGAATATTGGTTATTTTATATTTTATAAAGACGCGAACACAAAATAAGCATTCAAAACACATACATTCTTTTAAATTTCATTGTGATATATATTTTTTTAAAGTTATTGAATGTAATCGTAGCTTATAATATTGGAACGAAATAATATTTGTTTCCATCTTAGTGTTGTCATTGTGTTGTGTTTGTTTTGATTTAATACACTTCTATTTGTCTTCTTTTTTTCTTGTTCTTCGTTATTAATATTATTTTGTATTCGTATTCATAATTTCTCAGATGACATAATATCAGTTACTTTTACATCGTTTTATTTTTAATACTGTCTGACAAACTTCAATGATTGTTTTCCTTGGGGCATTCCATAATTCAATTATATTTGATATGGTGTTCCAGGATTTCACATTTGATTTTTCCTTGTTAGTTTATTTGTTTATTTATTTCATGTATCCTTTTCAATTATAAAACTAATATAGAAAGAATGACAATAAGTAAAGTACACAACTTGCAATGAAACGATAATAAAAACAATAATAAAATACCGTATTATTGGATTTCATTCTTTATATTGGAATCAAATAATTATGTAATTGGAATCGACGGCAACTCCTCAGGCATCATGTGTTCACAGTTTTGTCGCTAGAGACCGCGCGGGTCGGGAATAATATGTTTTCCGCAACCTGAACCCGCAACCTGCAACTTTCATAGACCTTTACCGCACCCGCACTCGCCAGATCAAAGCTACACCCGCACTCTCCCACCCACCATACTTTCTTGTTTTTCAGTAAACTTTAGTGTACATTTAAGATTCAATTAGTATAAGAAAATCACTCACTAATCTTGTAAATAATTGTATTATACTTTCATCACGAAATAATATGTTTATATTTTCAAACACTCTCTTGGATGTATTTGTTGAACCTACTCCAGTATTACACCTATAAATATTCATCCACCTTAAAGCGTATATTTTACCCGGTAAATATCATGCGAATGCATCGCCTGTTAATTGTCAGCAGCTAGTTGCATGGCGTACAGCGTCACACACATGCGACGCGCAGTCTGCACCACTTGTCACGAGTGCGGTAACACTCATGCGGTCGGCTGCTGTAATCATGTGGTCACATCACAATGTCGCAGCATGCACAGCGAGGTACAGTTTTACCTCTAGTGGATGTGGTGGTAAATCGTGATAGGTGATTAGTCTTAGTATGCGGGTGAACGTGTCCGTATACACAGAATAATGATGTTGCCTCGAATGGTAATCAGTAATCACGTAAATAGTTATGTTATATCATCATAACGTGACTTAGGACTGCTATTCATAGTTCCCACGTGACGTCACAGCGGCCATGATTGCGACACGATTGAGAAGGACCAATCCTTGATCATTAGCAAATACTATTCAAATTTAATAAATAAGCCTAATTTAGAATTTAATAAGTAAACATAATTAATAAAAAATAAAGAAAATACCACACATACACATTTTATTTTAAAAAGCAGTCTGGATTTTCAAGAATGAAGAGTTTCTGTGTTCTACCACAACCGCCTTCAATTGTTTCTCCATGGCAACGTCAAAGTTTGATCACAAATTAACAAATAGCAAAGTTATTTGTGGCATTTAAGCTATTTGGAGGATTTCAAAGGTTTTTGATTGGTGGTTGCCATGGAGAAAACAAGCTATTCGACGGATAAGTAGTTATTGGGACATTTTAATACTGGGCTTAAGATGAGCTACCTGCTAATATTAGTGATCATGATTATACACATACACGGCAGTAAAGCGATTACAATAACCTCCTTTTTTAGGGTTTTATTTAGGGGTTTTTGAACAACTTTTAATATCGAAATTGGGTAAATAGCGCAGCTAGATATTGTGAAGGTCTACAGGTAACGAAAACAAATTTATGCAGATTTAATTGCGTTTTAAGAAAATCCGATAATACAATAATACCGTTAATCGCATTTTATCCTAACCTACAAAATTATTGACGATGTAATACAAAATTCAAAAATATATAATTTTCACATTTTCGTAAATATTTTCAGTCATAATAATAAAAATAATAATAATAATAATAATAATAATAATAATCACAATAATAATAATAATAATAATAATAATAATAATAATAATAATAATAATAATAATAATAATAATAATAATAATAATAATAATAATAATAATAATAATAATAATAATAATAATAATAATAATAATAATAATAATAATAATAATAATAAAAATGTATCTTTATTTAGCTTTCGCTATTTGTCCAACATAAGTAATATACATACATACGTGCATACAGTGTTACAAACAAGGAGCTGATAACAATACAATCATTATATAGTCATGAAAGTAAGCTAAAAATTCCACACCAAATTATGGCGAGCAAAACAGGACATGACGTCAGAAAAGTCTAACATCAATCAGCCTATCAAACATAATGCATGTAATGTTGTATAGTATGTGTAATGCTGTAGACACTGTCAATATCTGTGCTGATGTATCTTCTTACAATTTCTATTTCAAAAGTTGTTTTAACTATGTACGAACAGAATTAGCTACCGCAGACTAGGGTTTAAGTTGGCCTAATGTAACCCCTATAGCCTGACGAAATAGCCGAGTCCAGTTGTTCCAACTTAATTTTCTACTCCTCTAGATTCTACCATCTACTTGAAACGGGTCAATTAGTGTTAATTTACGACTACCTGGAAACCCCAAATGCAGTGAGCGTAGCTAATGACTACTAAGAGCCAGACAGACTCAATTCCTGGTTCTCGTGAATACCGTATGGGTTGTATTGTGTCTGCGTATAAAAGATCATCAACGGCACAAAGTACCAATATTTGAATAGTTTATATTAGAAAATAGTTTTAGAGTGAAAATTTGAAAACTTTCTATTGAAACGTAACTTTTTATTTTGTGTGAACTTTGTACACATTTCATTATTCATGTATAACTGGTGAAATGTGTTGTATAATTCCACCGCTCTTCAGCCGTTGTAGTTTAAAATTTTCCAGCATATTACTATTTTAACTAGCCCCAATACATAAGTATAAAAACCAAATTAATCTAATATAAACGCTATCGTGAATATAATAGGTACCAATGCTTGTCATTTAAATCACGAAGTAATTTATTTAATTGGGTTTGATACTGACTGATTGTTAAAATTGGTGTAAGTAAGGTGCTCCAAATATATGTAACCAACTATCACAAATAGACAATAGCCAATCTAAATGGGTAAACATTTCACCTCACAACAGAAAACACCAAAAAAATATGCAATCGTTGTTAAAGTGTGTATTACGACTTCCATACACAATTCTTTGTGAAAATTCCTTTAAACGTCTGATAAAACGGGCGTTGTTTGCATTTCCAGCGACATTCATCGATATTTGCTTTTGTCAAATGTCAAAGCGTCTTACTGTCGAAAGAACCAACTACCTCAAAAGTGGATTCCTTTCCCCATTCTCTGTGAACGCTCTTGTAAGTTCTTTGGCATTGAAGTTGACACGGCGCACAAATACTCATGAACGCACGAGTTCAAAGTTTCAAAACGATTTTATCAAAATAAAAACCCACAAATATTTGAACTCGGCAGACTTTGTACAATTGGAACATGAAAAGTCTTCTATCGTTTGTGCAATAAAACGGAGAAATAAATACTGCAGACGTCGGAAGTTGTAACCGGATCAAGATATAACTTCCATTGCGTTAGTGACAGGTCAGAGTTCAGTCACAGTAGATGTTTTCTACCGCACAGTTTTTAAAGTATTGATTTTAAGGCGAAAGGATACAGTCATCACTACAAAAACAAAAACCGCATTTAATAAGTGTTTTTAGTAATAATATTTTGAGACCGTTACACAATATTAAAAAGGTAATAAATTCTAAAATTGTGGTTACGTTAGCAGTAAAACGTTCGCTCCAAAACGTTTCAAATATTTTTATGGCCACCGGGTACTTATATTCTTAATTGTTATTATTTTACCTTATCAATAACAATTCAAATATTTGCAATGTTTGTATCTCTTATTTAGTTATTACAAAACCAAAATTCGGGCTAAAAAAATATTATTTTCGCGTGGTTTTTAAAGTAAGATTATCCTTTGCCGTAAACAGTAATCTTATATCTGTGCAGTAATTAATTAAGATAAAACACTGTTGGACTGGCACTGCTAAAAACTCTTATCTCATTCGGCATCATGCCTGTACAATATTTCGACTGCTCTCTCTGCAGCCATCTCCAACACCACTGAAATTAATTAAGTGCGGATTAAATGTGATTATTGTGTTCTCGTATTTAATCCCAACGTAATGGATTTTGAATAGTTTTGTTTAAAAATTATCTGTTTACCCTGATAATAACATCTAGCTGATTATGAGCCAATCTTCCCACAAGTTGATTTAAAAAAGGTTGTTTTAAAGATACGAACAGACAACTTTAATTTCTCATGCTCTGTTGCCACATTGTTAAGAATGATAGGAAGGTTTTGCGCACAAAAAATAACCAGGTACATATTGAGGGATGTACATGCATATTCCTGCAGACAGTGTTGAATTCAGAGTTTTGTCCCCGGGAGGGCTATTTCAAATCCCGGGGGTGTAGACATCGAATGAGCGGGGGGGGGGGGGGGGGGATTTTCAAAACCTCTGCTGCTTCCACATCACTTTAACTAATAAACTGTCCAAGTGTTCTGATACACAAACACTAGTTAAAACACTATTTAAACAAAAATATATGTTCAACAAACCACTTGATGCCCAGTAGAATTTGAGGCGGAGTTTAGATAATCCTGGCCCTTCTCTGATTTTTTATGCTCGTTTCAGCTATCTTTTCACATACTTTTGTGACACACAGAAAAATGTATTTACTTATTAAACCTTCAAAGCATTATTTCCGTGCCATTTCAAAATTAAGTAATATATAGAGCTTGTACTTGTAGCCAATTCATTCCCGGGCCGGGGGGGGGGGGGGGGGGGGCGAGTGACAATTCCCGAGGGGCTTCGCCCCCCCCCGGGATCATAGCTGAATTCAACACTGCCTGCAGAAAAGAGGAGAGCAAATGAGGGTTGTGCAAGAGAGAAGAGCATAGGAAGGTATGAAAAAGTCAATAAAAGACAATTCGACCCTGCCATAGCAGTAAACCTACATGTAAAATGATGATGAAACCTTCCAGCAAACGCATGCATCTAAAATACTTATTATCGTCTACCCATTCAGTAACAAGAACTGATTTTCAATTAGGAATCTGATCTGTGCTCTTTGCCGTGACGGTTTTAAATTTTCCGCGAATGCTGCAGGCATCTATTTTCTCATTTTCAAAACCAGATTACTTTTTATTCAAATACTAAAAGCAATCATTTTAAAAACACATCTACAGTAGAAACTCCAGAAAGTGTTATTTTTATCCTGTTTGGAAGTCATTTTATTGGTTTTTCATCCTGGGTGCTAAAAATCTCCCCTATATGACTTATATAATGTTCATGTTATTGTTATGGTCTCACAAAAATATTTGATGGGTTACTAGGCAGTAAAGCATGCTGAAGGTTGAATAAAAATGGGAGAAGATTCGTTGATTAAATACTTTCATACGGCGTTCACGCTTCACGCTATGGTATTAAGGTCAGGTCAGTCACAGTGTGTATGAACCCATAAGAACGATGATGTAAAGGGGTGAAAGAGTATTGTCTCTAAATAGGGGCACACAATACACGTTACAAGCACAAGAACATCTGCTTAATAACAGTTCATATATAGCCTGGAAGTCCATCCATAATTTACTAGGTATGAATACAATTAAATAATATAATAATGAATATAGATGGTTCAGAAAATAGAACGCCAATAACTTGTAAGAAAATGAGTGCGTTTATTGGTGCAGGCTAGAGATTCGTTCACCTTTTCTACACTACTTGACACTAGTGTAAGTCAATGTCTGTGGTGATTCGTTCTTTTGTACCCACGTGTAAGACAGGCGATCGAAGCTTAGATACGAGTAGATGACGCTGTTTATGACGATAACTTTCTTTAAATGTTCTGTTAATCTGAAAACTCCCTACTGTTTTTTTCAGCAGTAAACACATTTAACAATAGCTTTCATATCATCATAATATAAAGAATGAAAATGTTTATAAATTTTTCTTACAGATAAATTCCTTATTTTATTACTTCCGTAATAATACAATAATGGTACAATATACAAATTATATCTGGAAAGTGACTTTTCTTCAGTTACAACCATGGCCGATAAAGAAGTTTCCCCATTGAAAAACTTTCCCAACTTGTTGAAAGTTTTTGGTCGTGTTCTCAAGAGACGAACTTCTTTATCGACTCTGCTTCTCTGAACGCCTTCTAGTTTTAGTGTCGACCGCTTTAAAACTCTCCAGGGCTGTGGTCACTTTATGTTCCGACCGCCAACTACAGTCGATACCTACGCGCAGTTCTTTACGACATTACTTCACTTGTAAGTTCGGTGGTTTTAAACCGAGTGCCGATCAAACTCTTATCTGGCAACCTCTGGGGTAACACATAAGTTTGACTGTCGGTTCGTGGGGAGACTCACAATGTGGCGCCATCTGGATCGAACAAGAACTTGAGGATGTGCCTGGATGTTGTCTTACCCTGTGATAATCGTGACTTCTGTCTGTCTGTTAAGATTGCTTTTAAATTGTCAAAGAGTAAACCAAAATATGTAATTTTATAAAGAAATGCTCAAATGTTTTTTTCTCTGTTCCAAAAAATATTTCCGTTTTTCGAAATAACTTAATTATTCAATAAATAAATAAATAAAATAAATTTACTTTAAGAGTCTACCCACTCAGTAACTAAACTGATTTGCAGTGGGGGACTCTAATTTAAAGTGACTAAACCAAACCTTTAGGCTTCGAACACCATCGACGAGCGAGCGATAACCAATCAAAGATCGATATTTCAAATACGAAACATATGAATCAGTGATTGGACAGTGCGAACACCTGCGGACAAATGCCAGAATCAACAAGGCCGATTCAGAACAAACTTTGAATTTATTGAGTGCTTCGTTCCTAGGACGGCTCCAAAGTCACCGTTTACTTATTCCTAAGCCAATTGCGGTAGTTGTGTTGTAAAACACAGTAAAATGGGTTCATTTTAAAAACGCAAATATATTTTGGAACATAAAAAAAGCATTCAATTCTATATGAAATTAAATATTTTTCTTACATTTTGAAAATTTTAAAAGTATTTTAATGCAATTTTTAACGACCGAAATTGATGGGGGGGAGGGGTTCGCAGGGTATGTCGATATGCAGCAACTCTCAATATTGAAACCGGATAAATTAACGTGTTCAGTGTTTTATAACACACTGTAAACGTGCGAGCCCAGATTCCCTAACAAAGTTTACTAAAAAGATTATTTGTCCATTATCATACCACAAAAAGAGTTAAAAAGACATTATAGGATTGTTGTGTTGATTTCCAATAGTAATAGCAAACCAGTGATAAACAGTCAATTATAAACCAACTAACGACCGAAATAAATCCATTAACTGCCAATCGACAGTTAATAAAAATCACCCAGTTTGGCCACCTCGCACATTATATGAATTTACATTTGTGTAAATTTGTGTAATATGTGTACAGTCATTTGTGTACAGTCTGTGATAGACACAAGTTATGTAAATTACAAAATGTATTTCTTTATCTCTAAAAATTGCAAACTTGTTCTAATACGGTAATATTTGATATTCAATTAGATTATTTTAAGTAATTTGGAATGTAACGTTAATTCATATATATTACGTTTGTGTATAAATCATACTCTTAACTCGTTGAATCCAGAAGGAATGTTTACAATGAAACGGGTGAGAGGTTTTTATCGTTTATTATCATTGCTTTTAGAAAAGCGCCAGTTAATAGATATTGCGATAACATTACGAGAAAGTAATTTGAAACTGCTTAAGTAGGAGATGACGAATAAATATGAACAGATTAAATTATTCATTTATACGAATTAGATTGTTTGAATACTTCATGTTGAGATTTATAATTAGGGATTATGAGTTTCGATGTTTTTCTCTAAGTAATATTACAGAAATGCGAGGATCGTTGTGTAATTGCCAGTCTTATGAATTACAAATAAATATGTTGGTTGTAGGATTACTTGATTCTTAGCCAAGCATGGTGAAAACAAGATATATTTTTGTGGAAGTTATAAGACCAGACATAGATGTTTAAACAAACAGACGGATATTTTACCTCGTTTACTAATGCATTCTATTAGTAAATGTTTGCAGACGTTTACACAAACACGTTTATACAAAGTTGAAAATAATTGTGCCGCCAAAATTTGACGTTGGTCAAAATTGTTCATTTTTGGTTGTCTCCATACTTTTAAATGTTCTGGTATATGCAATTAAAGAATACTAATAGTAATAATATAGTAGTAGCCTATAATATTACTAAGGTCCTGATGTAAAGTGAAGTTAGGTATAGGATTTTTATAGTTGCTATGCAATTGTTGTATTATACATGCAATTTTCCATACAAAAACAAACTAAATAGCATCCATTAACACATCGTATACTTAACTCGACTCTGCATCTTCCCCTTAGTCCCTATAATACTCAGACATCACGCACTTAAGAGCGAAGGATACCTCTACGTCAAAAACCGCAGAAAATTTTCAAGTTTTAATTATATCTCAAGATTGAAACACAACATCAAAAATCTGAGACTACATAGCGCTGTGGTTTGGTAATCCCTACACACAAAATGATAAATGTATTTCACGTTATCATCAGTATGACTGTGATAACTAATTCCTTAGTAATTTAAGGAAATCGTTATCACAATCATACTGATGATAACGTTAAATACATTTATCATTCAGTGTGTAGGGATTACCAAACCACAGCGCTGTGTAGTCTCAGATGTTTGATGTTGTGTTTCAATCTTGAGATATAGTTAAAAAATGAAAATTTTCTGCGGTTTTTGACGTAGAGGTATCCTTCGCTCTTAAGCTAGATCCAACCATTACATAGCTTGACTCGTGCGTTGGAGGGCACCACTTCACAAGTCATCATTCACGTGACATCACGTTCATAATCAATGCGATGTCACGTGATTCCGTCAGTCTCCAAGAGAGTCTCGTTGTTTGATTCCGTCGTAATTACTAATTCCAGTGTTCGGTGATGTAAAGTGAAACAGGTAGCGCGAGAGAGAGAGAGAGGGATGGAGAAGCTAGCTAATTAAATGCCATTCAATAAGGACCCGCGTTAACGTCATGTCTAACGATGTTATTGGTTTATTCGTTCTGGAAGACGGAGACGCTAATGTATTACATTTGTCAGCAGTTTCGAATATCCGATCTCGATTCCGGTTGAGATAATCGAGAATAAATTAATATTATATGAACTGTCAAGTTTGATTTGTAGAGTTGTATGTTGGGTGTTTTCTGAGGGCTCAATGGTCATATACTGTATACAATAAAAATAAAATATATCCACATTTAGAGTCTATCCAGTCAGTAACCTGACTGATTTTCAGTGGGATTTTAATTTAAAGCGACTAAACCAACCCGAAGGCTCCGAACACCATCGACTATGCCAAGTAAATCAAGAGTAAGTGAGAGCAAGTAGTCGTATTATCGAACAACTATTATATATGCAATCATTTAATAGTTACTGATCATTATTTTTTATCATCGTACGTTGCTTATTGCTCCAAATTCACCAGTACACCAGTTTCATAGAGATAGATTAAAGTTAAGGAAAATACCCTGCCCGAGCCAGCTGGAAATCGAACCTTGGACGCTTCATTGTGAGTAGGAATAACCCACTAAACCCATATGTAAAACCGTGTGGTTAGCAGCGCCCCAGAAATGTTCCTCTGCTTTTGGTGGAGGTGCCGGGTAGAGCAGCAAACTGCAATACCGCCGCTTCTGACGTCACACCACACAGACCCGCAATACATCCCATAACAGTGGTGGAGGTGCCGGGTAGAGCAGCAGACTGCAATACCGCCGCTTCTGACGTCACACCACACATACCCGCAATACATCCCATAACAGTGGTGGAGGTGCCGGGTAGAGCAGCAGACTGCAATACCATCGCTTCTGACGTCACACCACAGAGACCCGCAATCCATCCCATGCAAACAATGTCAAGCGGATGTAGTTATTAAGTGGAGACACTAATTACAGGTCATTCAACTTGTCTCTCCAAGTGACGTCACCGTTTTGTCTAGACGGTTTGATTAGAGGAAGGATTGAGCTACACTTAAAGTACTCGAGTCTTCTGCGTCGAGAGAATGAACGAGATTTGAATTAGTAGAGAACGTTGCTTGTTGGTTGTTTGTGAGGGAATGTGAGAGACGGAGGCAGATACACGGGGGTGTCGTGGGGTGGGGGGGGAGGAGGTGGGGGGTGGGGGGGGGGGGGTGTAGATAAAGGAAGAGTTGGGGTGATTATGCGACCTTGGAACAAGAAAGGGACGATCTCGCCTTTCAACTATACTCCACTATTACACGCAGCTTATCGAACTCTCTATGTAACAACGAAGACGCATTATGAATAGGTCCACGGGTGATGAGAAATCAATAGTTTTTTTCAAGTCGAAATCAGGAAAATTAAAGAACCTTTCTAACAACCACAGTTACCATAATCCAAGGTCGTTGCTAGCCGGCTCGTCACAGTCCGTTACTCATTGTTAAAAAATACTAAGTTATTCTGCACATTATGAGCAAATCTAAGTAAGTGATCTCTTAAAAACAGAATCTTTTAAGACAATATATGCATTTTATAAAAACCTCTCATTTACTTTTTAAATTTGCTATTGTTATAAATGGTTTTGATTAACGTACAATAAAAATACATTCTGAAATCTCAAGTCCAACAACGAAACTTGATACTTGAAATATATAAACCTTCAATAGTTGAATGATACATTAGCGCTTCCCTCTAGACACACAGTAGAGTAGTGAAGTAGCGGCCGTAGAGTAGTCACATCAGCTGTTGTCTTGAACAAACAATGGCCGGGTCTATTGACAGAGGGGGGTGGATATTGGCAGCTCTTGTCACGGCTCCACTTCGCCTGCATCTGCATAAACCCACCCCTTCAAGAAGTGCTTGACCCAGTGTGTGTTGAGACAGCAAGGCGCGTCATCAGGTGTGTTACCCAGTGTGTGTTGAAACAGCAAGGCGCGTCATCAGGGATGTTACCCACTAGTTGTCGATACTGATAACGAGCCGACGTCGACTCTGCGTTATCTGCGGATACGGTGGGATCATTATAGGTACATGCTGAGATGTTTGAGCGAAGTAACCATGATCAGATCCTACCTTACTAGTACCCTCGCGTCCAAAAAGACAGCAAACTATAATCATATTAGTATACAAAATGTATCTAGGGTCTAATCTTAACGCATTATAATTTAATTCCAGTCTATAGGAGACTAGGATACTTTTTAACATATGCTGACGTTTCGGGTAGGATAAAATTTTCATATTTGAAGCTAGGTACATCAGTTGGAAATATTTCAAAGTTAACACAAATTTTGTATCTGTTTTTTTGAAGACAATTTAAAAGGGTGAGGTAAAAGATAGTTTGTGTCTAGGCAGTAATCATGAAACATGTATGAAACAAAAATAAATATAAATTGAATACATAAAGGTAAGCGTATACAATGTACAGTGTTTGACCTCATTTATCTGCTTGTGTAGCAGTTTTCTCTCTCAGGTACCCTCGCCTGGTGTTTGCTTACCTTCATTATCCTGACTCGACCAAACAAGACTTCGACTAATCGATATTTAGCCACCCCAACCTATTTGTTCTTCGATAGCATCTCGAAGATCGAACGTGGAACATTTATTGAGCCACTGCACGCTACCTGGCCGTTCATTACTCAAGACTGAACCTGGTTTAACGGCGCACTTACTGTAGCAGTGACCAATCAGAAACACTCTGCTTTATGGCCGGTTTAGTGCCCACCTGACCTGAGAGGCAATATATGAGAGTGTACTTGTGTGTCTATTCGAGATAGGTCTCCGTCTACGCACAGACGCAAATAACTTACAATTTATGAATAGAATAGAATAGAATAGAATAGAATAGAAAAGAATAGAATAGAATATAATATAATAGAATAGAATAGAATAGAATAGAATATAATAGAATAGAATAGAATAGAATAGAATAGAATAGAATAGAATAGAATAGAATAGAATAGAATAGAATAGAATAGAATAGAATAGAATAGAATAGAATAGAATAGAATAGAATAGAATAGAATAGAATAGAATAGAATAGAATAGAATAGAATAGAATAGAATAGAATAGAATAGAATAGAATAGAATAGAATAGAATAGAATAGAATAGAATAGAATAGAATAGAATAGAATAGAATAGAATAGAATAGAATAGAATAGAATAGAATAGAATAGAATAGAATAGAATAGAATAGAATAGAATAGAATAGAATAGAATAGAATAGAATAGAATAGAATAGAATAGAATAGAATAGAATAGAATAGAATAGAATAGAATAGAATAGAATAGAATAGAATAGAATAGAATAGAATAGAATAGAATAGAATAGAATAGAATAGAATAGAATAGAATAGAATAGAATAGAATAGAATAGAATAGAATAGAATAGAATAGAATAGAATAGAATAGAATAGAATAGAATAGAATAGAATAGAATAGAATAGAATAGAATAGAATAGAATAGAATAGAATAGAATAGAATAGAATAGAATAGAATAGAATAGAATAGAATAGAATAGAATAGAATAGAATAGAATAGAATAGAATAGAATAGAATAGAATAGAATAGAATAGAATAGAATAGAATAGAATAGAATAGAATAGAATAGAATAGAATAGAATAGAATAGAATAGAATAGAATAGAATAGAATAGGATGTTTATTAAATAATTAAGATACGTTACATACATTGCTTACTTTGGCTACAGTAGGAAAACAATCTCCTGAGGTGTGGCCATTTATAGTACAAAATGAAACATATAAACCAGGAACTTATACACTATAAGATTATAATAATAAAAGCCAAGAGTGCTAGTAAATACAATATAAATAATTTGTATAAATATGAGAGAGCAGTTCATAATGTAAAGAAAACTAATTCCCTACTAACTAATGTTTATTGTATTTTCTTTGTATAAAACGGTATTTAAATAAACACTGATAACGACCAATTTAATGAAAACACTGAAGCATGAAAATCACAACATTATTATTAGAAATGTAACAACAGTGTTGTTATTTTCGTACTTCAAACATACGCTTTGACATACAATTTAATACAATTTAGTTCATGTAAAACATAGTTTCTATCTGCCTGTGGTGCTCCAAGCTTCACAACAGGTAGGATTTTAGTTGGATCCACGATCGATATAACTAATCTTTAAAACATTTCACAATTTTACAAACATTTTTAATGTCGTACAAGGAATTCGTGTATCTAGTTTAAGAACATGTTTGTGTGCGTGTGCACTTGAGTTAACTAACGTTTTTGTTCTTTTCAGGATCGCTATTCGGTCATCGTCAGCAATAGTTGCATCGGTGCTCATCTTGGTAAGTTAGTGAACTATTCTTAAAATATCCATTTATTCACACTAAGGTGTTAACAGTTTACATGAAGTCATATTCTACTTCCGCTTATCACATTTTTGTGGAGTTGAGTCACAAAACTCGTCCGAGTGCATTTATATTGTATGGTTGGTAGAGTTCGAACGGCCAAACTTTAACTAAAGGGTAGAGTTAAACTTTATTACGTGTCTGTACCACACAAGTATTCTTTTATAACGAGAGAAAAAAGTTTTTCAAAAAAATCTAGATTTTATTTTCTAAATTTCAATGGAACGCTAAACGCTGAACGAGTTAACACAAACGCGCCGCGTACCCCCGTAGAAAAATTTTTCCCACTGAAACAATGCTCGCTTTAGAAATGATTTCAACGTGGCCGGTTAGCAGCGCCCCAGGCGGGAACGGGTTGCAATTAAGCTCGGACAAAGAGAAACCAATGAAGTCTTCGCGCTGTTTTGCTGACACCCTTATTGAGAGCGTAGCGCGTTTAAGGGGGGGGGGGGGGGGGGGGGGTCGGACACGCTCGCCTGTCAAGCGTAGCTATACTGCACGGTGAAGACATGAATACAACGGATAATCAAGTACTTGATGGTGTTATGTATTTTCTATGCGAACATTTTGGAGTTACCTCTTTATCTTGGTGAACTAAGTTATCAAAAATGAACATTCTCTAAAGATAGATATTATATTATTGCTTTCACTGAGCTGTTTTTTTATCTGTATTTATTTTAAAGTTCTTAGGTTATCATTAAAAATCTTTTAATGTATACGATACGGAGAAATAAAATCCACGAATATCTGAGACGCTAAAAAAAGATTTCTTGGATTCAAAAGTCGACGCGAAACCGATCCAAATATATTCGAGCACTGAGTGACCTCGCGCAAAGCTCTACAACAGATCAAGCTTTGGATAATCGACACATAATCGACGCTCCTAGCGGGCGATTGACGTACTACAATAGACCCCGCGCCATCTTGTCTAGAATGTGTGATAATCTGCGTTGTCTGGCTTTCGTTTACCGTCTCTGTTGTAGACTTATCTATCAATGCCATAAGACTGTAATGCCTTTCTCCTAGATGTTCATAGGATAGGGTAGAAAATGAAAGAATGGTGTGAGGGAGAGAGGGAGAAAGAGAGAAATAGAAAGAGAAAGAGCAAAAGAGAGATAGATAGATAATGGTCTTTATTGAAGGCGGGAATAAGGCCAGCAAAGCCTTATCTTCCATCCAACCTTTTAACAAATAATACATTTTGATACAGACAATACACAAAAGACAGTAGTACAATAATATTAATAATATAAGGATAAGTGTACGAACATTAAACTAAACTATTCAATACATATACTGAAATACAAACTCATAATGAAAATTAATTGCAATTAAGGTTAACCATTCATTCGAAAACTGATTTGTAGTTTAATTTTGAGCCCTCTGTAGGCGGATTGCCAAGTCTTCGGTCAAGTCATGATAAACAACGTCACAGAAAGAGAGAGAGAGAGAGAGAGAGAGAGAGATCGAACCTCGATGTTAATCAGTTTGACCATCTGGGGGGCTATTCTTGAAACGATGCGAGTGGACTCGCATGCGGGATTATGGTCACGTGACCGCCATTACGCATACGTTTTGACAATTTGCTATTCTTGAATTTGAAACCGTACCCGCACATGCGGAATGGGCATACGTTTCTACTCGCCGGCCTAGAGGTGGCGAGATGGGAAACCGTATGCGTTTTGGCGTGGTTGTTGTTGTAAAATTGTGTTGTTGACATCAAAATCAGAGGTTATGAAGACATCGAAAGCAGACTTCAAAAGGTAGGTAAATGATTATATTACTCTCTTATAGTACGCCTAGCCTAGACCTACGCTATTATGTGTATTTTATAATTTCATTACATTCCGTTCGTAGGCCTAGAATGTGTGTTTAAAATATACCTAGGCATGCCTAGCGAGTAGCCCCGAACGAGTATGGAAATTGAGGTTAGGCCTAGGGCTAGATCTTTGCCTGCAGATAAGCTAGGCTAGGCCTAGGGCCTAGGCCTACTACCCTATTAATATAGGGTAGGCCTAGACCCTATGTCTAGTGAATAAAGAAACTATTTATTTATCTATGAAAAGAACTAGGCCTAGAGCTAGGCCTAGCGCCTATGGCATGCTAGCTAGGCCTAGTTTAACAATTCATTCTGCAGGTTTACCTTAAAACAGTTCAAACCTGAGTCTAGGCCCTGTATGGATTAACCTAGGCGGACATTGTCTACATTTACCATAGGAGCCAAGCCCGGACTATAGGCCTTACCCGTAAATACTCATTTTGGACTAGGATTGTTTGAAGGACATCGGCACAGACCGAGTTCGAATCGGTAAAATCACTGAGCCAGCACACATAGTTCGAACTGACTCCTACAACCTAGTACGCTAGTACGGAATGAAAGCGTCAGATACTGAACTGTGAACTGATCCTGTACACTGAGTAGGCCTACGTACTGGCTAGTCCGGGTTCGGCTCACATGGTTAGCCTAAACGTAGTCAGGCCTACTGTGTAGGCCTCACCCTAGTCCACTTATGAACATAACTTTCAACAGTATTATAAAAATGTAGGCCTAACGGTGCATGTTCAACATGTTGAGGAACCCTCTGGCATAAAAACTGATGTGGGAAAATTTGGTTTCCATGTCGAGGCCTTCTGGCTTATGGCTGAGGCTATTAGTCCTAAAAAATATAAATTACATTATATTGTTTTGGTCCTTAATATTTTCCCTAAATTGTGTGCTTAAAGTACTGGGTAAGTAAATTATATCCCCACGAACTTTTTGTTTCAAGTTCCAGACACAAGAGAAGACCACTAGAAGACATCTACTGGCAAGAGAGCCAGATGTCGGTCGATGAAGTTAGAATTGGCTACTTCACTAACGTTGAATTCTACCTTCATCAACCCCTGCTGCAATCTTCCAGCATTGGCCAAGAGAGGATTTACATTTCCAATGAAATTAAGAAAATAGTTTTCTGGTTGAAATGTGACAAATTTTGAAATAATTGTGAATGCGTTCATAAGAAGGTAGCCCTAACAAGAGAACAATTACTTTCAATTATTATAAAGCACATTTTGAGGTAGTTTTAGTTTTGTTGATTGAATGCATTCTGGACAGTGACTTGTTTTACTACACTAGTACAGTAGTAAGAACATGTATCGCCAAATAAATAAATTAAATGCATATAATATTACATAGTTTGTAGTTCTGTCATCTGTGTTTTCCAAAGTTAAAATTTCCCCTTGTACAATGGTAGATGAATTAGTTTTAAAATTTAAACCTAATTCAAAACATAGTTTTAATTATTTATGTAGTGTATTTATTCCCTAAAAAAACAAAAATTACTGAAGGCCCATCAATATTAAAAATAAACGTCAAAGTTAACAGTAACAAATCAAAGCTAACAGCTATGCAAATGGGACTGACTAAAGTAGGATCACTTTACTTTTACTCTTACCATTGATTTTTAATGATGGGCCTGAAAATGAAGTGCCTACAATATTGCTGAAATACTAATTTGGCCACAAATAGTGTGTGTGGAGTAGTAGTAGTAGTAGTAGTTTTTTTTATTTTTTTATTTTAGGGGGTAATTTTTTCTTTGTATGGATTTGCAATTTTTGTAATGTTATGCAAGGGATAACATGACACTTAGAGGAAATTACACATACACTCACAAGTTAATTTGACATTATTTAGTTAATGTGAATTTATGAAAAGTATGATGCATACTGCCTGCATCGACTTCAGTATTTATGAGATCTCGAAAAAGCATTTTCTCAGTCCTCCATGTTATTGTATTTGCTGGCTACCTACTTTCAAATGTATTGGGTAGCCTTCTGCATCTTGTAAAAGTTATGAACATTATTTGTAGACATAAATAAGTTAACCCAAAATTTTACAATTTAAATCAATTTTTTATTGGTTTATACCTACTGATGATTACCACTATAAACAGAAATTTGCAATTAATTCTTTAAAGTCTTATTCAGTTTCACTTTCAATTTAAATTCAATTTTACATCAATTTGATGCAAGTGGTGAGTGGTGACCCAGAGGCAGGACCGTGACCACCACAGCCAGAAAACCGACCAGTTTTAAGTAGTAAGGTCTGTAGACTGGTGTGGACCGATTAAATTGCAGAAAACTTTTGCTGCAATGACTGCAACTGAAAAAAATAACAGATTGTGTTAGAATAAAATGTCCTTGCAAGAGTACTGTAATAAAATTTACAACAATCCACACATTACTTCCCATAAAAATGTAGATCTCATACTTTATTGGGGAAATATTAAGAATCCCAACAGCTTACCTTGAATGAACCCCCAATGAACTACCCATCCATTTGGCTTACTTTCACGTACCCAACACCAAACCTAATAGTTTGTTTTTAAACTAAATTTGATTAAAATTATTGACATTGAAGTTAATGGAAGATGTATATTATACTTACTGAAACCTCTTTTTAAGAAAATAAATAATATATTTTCCTAATTTACTTGATGTTCTAGTATAAACTCTACTAGTAACTTTCTACAGAATCTAGATGTAGGTCTAGCTCAAGAGGTTTGTTCATTGTCTTGTTCTGGGACTGTTTTACAACCAGTTTGATTGCCATAAACAGGAATTTGTTGTATCGAGTAGCAAACTCATGAGTTCTAGCTGAGACAATGAACAACAACCAGTCAGTGACAGCTGTTTATGGGCTTAGACTAACCCTGACAAATATGCCCTAAGTAGGGCCCAAACAACAACACTATGAACTTTTAGGTTTACATAAAATTACCTTAGGTAGGGTTCGTAAACCCTTAGGAATTTCTCAGGACAGTCCGGATACCATGTCCATGCAATCTTTTATACTGGACCTCATCACTGCTCTGCAAAAATAAAATTATATTATGCATAGGCCTACTAGGCTATTTTGTATTCCATTAAGTGACTAGGAGGACTAGGCATTTGGCTACCCGGACCTGCGTCTAAGCTAACGTCTAGGCTAGGCAACTGAAGCAGGAATGCGACTACAAATGCAGTAACAAACATTGCAAATTCTACGTTCAGCAAACAACAGCATGAAATTACATATTTTACTAGCTTTATGTCCATCTAGGCAGGCCGGGTATTCTTCAAAAGATATGACACAGCAACCATAATATCAATCATTGCTTGTGTGTGTAGGCCTAAGCCCTTGGCTAGACAGCATGCAACAGTATGTTCACACACACCTAAGTGACTTTAGGCTATGGGCGTCTTGGGCCTACGGCACAGTGACTAGACTAGACCTATGTCTATGGTCTATACAAACATGTCGAGCTTAACCTCAAAATGACACGATCTATTATAGGCCTAGACAGATATTTGTTTGCCACACGTACTAGGTAGGCATAGGCCTATACTAGGCAATATATCTACAAGGCAGGAAATGAAATTTAAGGTTAATAACTTACCTTGTTAACAGATTGAAGATGAACAGTTGCATAGACGTCAAACATGTCACGAAAATGCAATCACAATCACATGTGCTCGTAGCACGTGCGTCTTTGTTTATCTTCGTTTTTATTGGCTGCCGAGAAAATCGATAATAAAACAGTGACGTCAAGTGATGACGTGTTAGTCAAAGAAAGAACGACTGCAAACTTTTCGTGAAGACCGACTCGTATGAGCAACTGCAACAATGATTCAAAACGTATGCGAGCTCTCTGGTTTCAAGAATACCAAATCCCGCATACGACCTACTCGTATGCGGGTTGGGACCCATACGAGTTACTCGCATGCGAGTCAAAACGTATCGGTTCAAGAATAGCCCCCCAGGGGGGCTATTCTTGAAACCATGCGAGTGGACTCGCATGCGGGATTATGGTCACGTGACCGCCATTACGCATACGTTTTGACAATTTGCTATTCTTGAATTTGAAACCGTACCCGCACATGCGGAATGGCCATACGTTTCTACTCGCCGGCCTAGAGGTGGCGAGATGGGAAACCGTATGCGTTTTGGCGTGGTTGTTGTTGTAAAATTGTGTTGTTGACATCAAAATCAGAGGTTATGAAGACATCGAAAGCAGACTCCAAGGTAGGTAAATGATTATATATCTGTCTTATAGTAGGCCTAGCCTAGACCTACGCCATTATGTGTAATATATTTTATAATTTCATTACATTCCGTTCGTAGGCCTAGGATTTGTGTTTAAAATATACCTAGGCCTAGCGATTAGCCCCGAACGAGTATGGAAAGTGAGGTTAGGACTAGGCCTAGGGCTAGCCTAGATCTTTGCCTGCAGATAAGCTAGGCCTACGTCTAGTGAATAAAGAAACTATTTATTTATGAAAAGAACTAGAGCTAGGCCTAGCGCCCATGGCATGCTAGTTTAACAATTCATTCTGCATGCAGGCTTACCTTAAAACAGTTCTAACCTGGGTCTAGGCCTATATGGATTAGTCTAGGCTGACATGTGCCCTTAATAGTCTACATTTACCACAGGAGCCAAGCCCGGACTATGGGCCTAGCTCCATAAATACTCATTTCGGACTAGGATTGTATGAAGGCCATCGGCACAGACCGAGTATGACTCGGTAAAATCACTCAGCCAGCACACATAGTTCGAACTGACCCGTACACCCTAGTACGCTGGTATGAAATGAAAGTGTCAGATACTGAACTTATCATGTACACTCAGTAGGCCTACGTACTGGCTAGTCCGGGTTCGGCTCACATGGTAAGCCTATACGTAGTTAGGCCTTACCCTAGTCCACTTATGAACATTACTTTCAACAGTATTATAAAAATGTAACGGTGCATGTTCAACAACCAATGTTTAGGAACCTGCTGGGATAAAAGCTGATGTGGGAAAATTTGGTTTCCATGTCGAGGCCTTCTGGCTTTTGGCTGAGGCTATTAGTCCTAAAAAATATAAATTTAATTATATTGTTTTGGTCCTTAATATTTCCCCTAAATTGTGTGCTTCAAGTAGGGTAGTAATTAAATTATATCCCCAAGAACTTTTTATTTCAAGTTGCAGATACAAGAGAAGACCACTAGAAGACATCTACGGGCAAGAGAGCCATATGTCGGTCGATGAAGCTAGAATTGGCTACTTCACTAACGTTGAAATTCTACCTACATCAACCCCTACTGCAATCTTTCAGCATTGGCCAAGAGAGGATTTACATTTCCAATGAATAGAAGAAATTGGTATTCTGGTTGAAATGTGACACATTTTTAAGTAATTATGAATGCATTCATAAGCAGGTAGCCCTGACAAGAGAACAATTACTTTCAATTATTATAAAGCACATTTTGAGGTAGTTTTAGTTTTGGTTTATGAATGCATTCTGGACAGTGACTTGTTTTACTACACTAGTACAGTAGTAAAAAAATGTATCGCCAAATAAATAAATTTTTAGCCTGTACGGTAACGGTGTAATATTATTGTGTAACTGTATTTTCCAAAATTGAAATTTCCCCTTGTAAAATGGTAGATGAATTAGTTTTAAAATTTAAACCTTATTCAAAACATAGTTTTAATTATTTATGTAGTGTATTATTCCCTTAAAAAAAAAAAAAAGATACTAAAGACCAATCAATATTAAAAATTAACGTTAAAGTTAACAGTGACAAATCAAAGCTAATAGCTATGCAAATGGGACTGACTAAAGTAGGATTACTTATAGGAATACTACTGTATCTTGTAAAAGTAATTAACATAAATAGACATAAATCAGTAAACCCAAAATTTTACAATTTAAATCAATTTTTTATTGGTTTTTAAATACCTACTGATGATAACCACTATAAACAGAAATTTGCAATTAATTCTGTAAGGTCTTTTTCAGTTTCACTTTCAATTTAAATTTAATTTTACATCGATTTGATGCAAGTGGTGAGTTGTGACCCAGAGGCAGAACCGTGACCACCACAGCCAGAAAACAGACCAGATTTTAAGTGGTAATGTCTGGAGACTGGTGTGGACCGATTAAATTGCAGAAACCTTTTGCCGCAACGTCTGCAAGGGAAAAAAAGAACAGGTTGTGTTAGAATAAAAAAGGACATGTAAAAAAAAATTTATTGCATGACCTTGCAAGGGTGCTGTAAGAAAATTTACAACAATCTGCATATTTCTTCCCATAGAATTGTAGATCTCATACTTTATTGGGGAAATAATAAGAATCCCAACAGCTTACCTTGAAAGATGATGGTGTTCAATAGGAACTCCGAGTAGATTCGACTGCAATCGTCGAGTAAGCAAGGCCGTATTATTGCAAAACAATTTTTACAATATTCATTGTCCTGTAGCCTACATATTTGTATTTTTTGTGTGTATATAGTTCCAGTTCCAGACATAAACCTTAACCTCTCAAGGTAAGCTGCCTGGGACATTACCCCCAATGATCACTACCCATCCATTTGGCTTACTTTCACTTACCCAACACCTAACCTAATAGTGTTTTTTTTTAACTAAATTTGATTAAAATTATTGACATTAAAGTTAATGGAAGATGTATATTATATATTTTATGCTATTTGGTACTGAAACCTATTTTTAAGAAAATAAATAATATATTTTCCTAATTTACTTGATGTTCTAGTGTAAACTCTACTAGTCACTTTCAATAGCATCTAGATGTATGTCTAGCTCAAGAGGTTTGTTCATTGTCTTGTTCTGGGACTGTTTTACAACCAGTTTGAACAGGGCAGAAACTTGTCATAAACAGGAATTTGTTGTATCAAGAAGCAAACTCATGAGTTCTAGCTGAGACAATGAACAACCACCAGTCAGTGACAGCTTTTTATGGGCTTAGAGACTAACCCTGACAAATCTAAAGTATGCCCTAAGTAGAGCCCAAACAACAACACTATGAACTTTAAGGTTAACATAAAATTACCTTAGGAATTTCTCAGGACAGTCCGGATACCATGTCCATGCAATCGTTTATGCTGGACCTCATCACTGCTCTGCAAAAATAAAATTATATTATGCATAGACCTACTAGGCTTTTTTGTATTCCATTAAGTGACTAGGAGGACTAGGCTAAGCATTTGGCTACCCGGCAACTGAAGCACAAATGCGACTACAAATGCAGTAACAAACCTTACAAATTCTACGTTCAGCAAACAGCAGCATGAAATTACATATTTTTCTAGCTTTATGTCTATCTAGGCAGGCCGGGTATTCTTCAAAAGATTGACACAGCAACCATAATATCAATCATTGTTTAGGTATGTGTAGGCCTAGGCCCTTGGCTAGGCCTAGACAGCATGCAACAGTAGGCCTACGTTCACAATGACTATAGGCTACGGGCGTCTTTGGCCTAGGCCTACGACACAGTGACCAGACTATACCTGCAGTTATACTAAATTCTAAGCTTCAAACATTGCTTGGCCTAGCCCCATGTCTATGGTCTACACAAACATGTCGAGCTTAACCTCAAAATGACACGATCCGTGGCTCTATTATAGGCCTAGACAGATATTTGTTTGTCACACACACTAGGTAGGCAGAGGCCTATACTAGGCAATATACCTACAAGACAGGAACTGCAATTTAAGGTTAATAACTTACCTTGTTAACAGATTGAAGATGAACAGTTGCATGGACGTCAAACATGTCACGAAAATGCAATCACAATCACATGTGGTCGTAGCACGTGCGTCTTTGTTTATCTTCGTTTTTATTGGCTGGCGAGAAAATCGATAATAAAACAGTGACGTCAAGTGATGACGTATTAGTCAAAGAAAGAACGACTGCAAACTTTTCGTGAAGACCGACTCGTATGAGCAACTGCAACAATGATTCAAAACGTATGCGAGCTTTCTGGTTTCAAGAATACCAAATTCCGCATGCGAGCTACTCGTATGCGGGTTGGTACCCATACGAGTTACTCGCATGCGAGTCAAAACGTATCGGTTCAAGAATAGCCCCCCTGTGCTCGTGCGGTTCTAGTCTACATTGTAAGTTCTTTGAGTATTGAGTTGGAAACATTTCAAAGCACTTGTTATTTTATCTCTGAACAGAGTGAGTGGCTCATGTGTGTAATATCCTACTCGTGTTATCTACACATACACACATGGCTAAAAGCCAGTGGCGTCGTGATGAAAGTTAAATGTGCAAATTTGTCGTACAAAAAGAACGTTAGTGAAGAAGACAGTTTTAAATTAACCCCGATGAGCTATTTAGCGAGTAACTTGCATACTAAAGTTGTTTTAACTTACCTGACAAACTTGTTGAAAAAGTTAATAGTATAATGAAAAGTCAAATACACTACACAGTACTTACAGTAATGAAAAACAAAGAGGATACAGTGAATAAACAATACTTCAAGAATGTTACTTGTTCATGCTTTGTTTTCATGTATATTCTAACAAAGTAAACAGTGTTTTTTTTATATGTATTTGTTCATGTATAAGACAATGTTTCTGTGTGACAATTTTTAAATTGTTTGACATTCTTACCACTACTCATGGGTGTCCGATTCTGGAAGTTTCAAAACGTACAGTAAACGTGAGAATTGTTATCTATTCAGACCTTTCGATTAGATATCGATATATATAATATACTTTCCGATCACTATTTCGAAATAGTCTAGTTATTCAAATATATTTGTTCGATATAGACCTCCCGTTTTGATGGTAACTATTTTCATAAATAAGTCTCGTTCAAATAATTAATTTAAGATTATAAAATAAATAGGAACACACATTCTTACGATAGTGAACAACAACGAATCTTTCTGAAGTTAGCTATAGAAATGCTGTTGTCAAACTTCCCCTAGCTCACACTTTAGGACAGTTTGTGTAATAAACTTCATATAGTTCAGCTTGTTACTGTCGCTATTATTGTTGAATATACCTCGGAGAGAGAGACACAAACTTGTCAGAGACAGAGAAAGAGAGAGAGAAAGAGAGAGAGAGAGAAGTATATTAACCATTAGGGAACCGAACTATCTCCTTGGGTTATTGGTCACGGCGGTCGTTCAGCCGTTGTGTCCACTTCCTAAGTCCTCAAACTTAAGTATACGAACTTAAGTATACATTACGGATAATGGGTAGTATAATAAACCGCTGTTGAAGCAGTGGATAAGACAATAATCTTGCGCCTCGGGCATTGTAATGTAATACTGTAAAGTGGAGTTGAGCGGGGTATATTGCAGATGTGGACTATTTCATGGAAGCACATTACGATGTTGTTTTTACATGACCACATGCACTTAAACGCCGCAGAAGGTATATGATCGTATGATCACATAGTTCATTTACCTAGAGGTTAGGTTTAAATGCAACAGTTGTTAATCATTTTAATTGTAATAAAAACATTTAAAAAAATAACATTTAAAATGTTTTTATACTTTTATATTGTCAGAAAAGTATATTGTTACAATGTGACAAACGAATTATGGGAGAAAATGTTACAGTCTACGTAAGTGTCCAGGGTTTAAAGATCATGATTTGATAATGTTATTTTTAACCATAAACACAACGAATTTTAAGTCAGCACTTATTTTTAAATTATGTTTTTAGGAAAGAAAAAAATTAGTAAAATACGTTGATTCTCCAGTGAAAAGTTCATGTTAATAATTTTTTAACGCAAATAAATGTGAATCTGGATATTTAATTACAGTTACCATACATATAAAGCTATTCTTTTAATTCGTTTTCAAGTGTGCTCGTCAAAAATAGTCAAACCTTTAAAACCAAATTCTATTAAAGTGTCCACAACATTTATCATTTCTAAAGATTACCTCAAAAACACATTATAAAAAGTTTTTATTCACACCTCTAAAGATAATTACTTTAAAACATCAACATCCACACACACAATCCAATCACATTAAGAGTTGAACACAGAAACATTCTCTTCCGGCACAATGGCTGCACTGGCGCAACAAAATGGCTGCACTGGCGCAACAAAATGGCTGCCGACGATAGAACTCTGTATGTACTGACTCGACAATAACATGTCTTTAATAGACGCCGGTAAACACAATCAACACCCGTGTTGAATACAAAACAATGCATTGCAGCAGATTTTTGTTAGTTTTACTTTCAAATAAAAAAAGTAAAAGATTGCTCGGGAAATGTGGTGAGAGAAAAATCAAACTGAGTTTTCAAACTAACTTCGATATAATAAAGGATATAATAGAAACATTTCTTAACATTTCCTCTGCAGATATCTTCTTATCTGATTGATATTGAAGTTGCAATATACTTTCCGGCTGACGTCATCTACAATTAATAATAATGAGGATAAATAGCTGTGCGTAGTTCTTTCTGGTAAACAATATAACACATTTATTCCAACAGTTTTCAATGGAATTTTTTATATGGGAAGGCACGTAGTAACTTACATTATAGTGAAGGGGAGGGGGTTAGTGAGGAGTATAATATGTAATTGTGGGTTTGACCATCTGCTTAGAGTCTACAAGATTAATATTATGTAGGCGTTTCTGTTACATTATGCGTTCACTGTCTCCTACTCAAACCTCTGCCCGCCTTAGGATGTTGACTCTTCGTGGAGAGAAAGGGGGGCATTGCACCTTCACCCACCTTCTTTCCTCTTCCCACGCAACTTGATGTAAGATAGAATAGATTATCTTATACCATTATTATAAGAACTTTACTAGATATAATCAGCTATGTAGTTATTCAGGATTTACATATTATAATTTAGCTAGACAAATATTGCGAAATGTCTTTTAAACGTGTAAAAAAAATACTTTAGAACAGCATAAATAGTAAAGTGATAGTTTGCATTACTAGGGTTGTTAAGATATATTTATCTCATTTTCTTGGTGGCTTACGTATAAATCAAAAACTTAATGACCTATTTTGAATGTTGTCATTTAATAAATGAATATCATTTTCTTTGTTTTATTTCTTACCAAAAAATGATTTATGAAGGCGGGATTAACATTGCTTGATGTTAATATTACTTTCATGAGATGAGATGCGATGCGATGGAATACATTATCGTAGTCACAGTGTCGAGGACGGACGGCGAAGCACCGCATAAACAATATTGCGGCGCAAAGAACGACGACAATATTGGTTTATGCTAATCTTATCTCCGCCCGCTGGAAGGGTTTCCCGCTTTAAAACAGAACGAGCTCTTAGACCACAAACGACGCAGTAGGCAATTATTCAAATCCTGATTGGAAGCTTTAAATAGTCACTAAATACTTGTCTGCCCTGAAGCAATTACGGGGTTTGAAACTAACTGTTCGATTTTAAAGGGGATATAAGGCAGCGACCAATGTGTGTGTTTTGATGTTGTAGGGTCACTAAGCGATATCAAGACGAAACATGAGGGGTTTATGAGGAATACTTTACGAGTTATGAGGGTATTTGTGTAGGATCAAATAGATTTATAACGTCACACGGCTGTCGGGACGTTTGAAGGTCATTGGCAGGTTTAAAAAATGTCTGTTGACGGAGAAAGTCTTACAAAAAAATCTAAAAAAATCTTGTTTTTTGATGTGCAATCTTATTTAAATAACAGTTACCTAATCTTTTTTCTCACATAATAAGATAATAAACGCCTCTGTTTTATGGGACGTGCTTATATATAGACGAATTTTATTATCATGACATTTTGATGGGAAATCTGATCAGTCGTATTTCCATGAAACGTAGTGATTAAAATATAACAGAAACAACAACATGTCAAGTTAGTAATCGATTTTCGCCCGCGCTGTGTGGCTGGTGGGTAGGGACACGTGGGCCTATAAGCGTGGGCCTTTTAGATGCTTGCAGTGCCAAATCCCGTGGAGTAGTTATTAACGGGAACGCAGAATGTCGACCTACAGAAACTCATAAGTAAAAGGAAGCCGCTATCTATCTCTGGTGCAGAAACTCGAACAGTAGGCGCGATAACTTTGGCGGTAAAGGCGATAAGATAACGCGCTATCAGTACACCGATTAGGGGGTCATCTACTGTTGGGTTTCTGCAGGTCGACTTTACGGGTACCCGTTATTAACTTCTTTTATCTTCTTCGATTGCTGCCCATCGTGTCGATTAGCTGACTGCAATAATATAGAGACATGAAGCAATAAGTGTCATCATCACAACTTGCACTTAATTCGCTCTAAGTGAACATAACTGCCGTGACCACAACGATAAACTTACCCCACGCTGTTCTATTGTTAGTTGTCATCGCCGACACATTTTACACGGCCACAGTATTCACGTGACGTCAGAGCGGCCATATTTGTGGCCAGAATGTTTGTGCTGACATGTGAGCTGTCAAAAAGAAGACAAATATGCTGACCACGAAATAAGATAGTTTTAACACGAATACATCTCCGAATAAAAGTTTACGGAAATGATGCCTTGCACGATTGTAAACTTCAAAAAGAGTGGACGATACAGAATTTTTTTCTGAATGTTTTATCTTTTCAATATTCATATTCATTTATTTGTTGTTAACGGATCACATACATGTTTGACGTGAATTGTACAAACGTGATATTTTACATGGTCAGTCATAGTCTGTGGTTACAATGGCAGTGGTTAATCTAATATAATACTGAGCAAAGATAATGTATATTTACACAATTAAGCAACAGCTGGGTTAATGTATGAGTTAAAAAATTAATTCCAATCATAAAGACAATTATTGTTTTGTAAAATAGGACAAATAATTTGGTACGAATACTACATACATTACATGCATACAATTGTTTGGAGTTTCTATTTTTATTTAGTTAACATTTTAGGAAAAATCAACCCCTTTTCTTTGTTTTAAGATTTTAACGGGTATTTCAAGGGGTGACCTATGCGACCAACAATTGTCTACCCCTGTATTGTCTCGTCTCGGCTATCGCTCTGACCCATATAAACCCCCTCAATGCAATGACGACTCGATTTACAATTGTCTTTTGTTTTGTCGAGTAACTTGATTCCGTGTTGACGTTAGCTTTGACGACTATTTTATTTTTGCCGGGTTGTAGCTTGAAAAGAGGTAGAAAATAGGAGACGCGACGGTTAGCTCATTAACGGCTAGGACGTACGTGAAGTAATAGAACACTTATATTACATCGGAACAGCAGATATCTTATTTCTAAATATAGTGAGAATTGTTTTCTATTGTAAAACTCCGTCTGCAAAACTTTAGGCCACTCGTGTTAAAGATAAATATAAATTTAATGATAAAAAGTAATGTACATGTTAATAAAATGTATACACCAAATTGATGAGTTCTCTTGTATACAAATTTACATCTTATAAAGTTGTTCTAGGAAACTAATTAAAAATAAATGTATTCAAATGTTATTGTGGACGTAAAGTCAGCGTACCCCACCCCGGTTAATTAACTTAAATTTAGTACTAAATCAAATATATTTATTCCTTGTTTAACAGGTCTAAACTCCACTCATTTAAACGTTATATGTTTGTAGTGAATGTTTGATGTGTATATGTGTTGCAAATACAATAAAACTGTGCCCCGACTGGGGATCAAACCCAGGTCCTCTTGCTTTATATATTCAGCGCTTTCTTCGAGCAGTAACTCAGTAAGGACGGGTGGAAGGTCAAGTCACTTGATTCACGTCCTTGAGAGGACCTTGAGGGAATCTTGAGGTTTACCGAAATCCACTAGGACGATTGAAAGGTCTTTGCTATACAGAAATACCTCCATGGTACCAAATGGTACTATAGAAGGCACCGCCAACCGTGCAATATTGACCTTACGCTGTCAAATCAAACGCTTCAAACACATACCTCTATATTTTTCTACGAGCGTAGGCCCGTCTGACGAAACAATAAACTCACTCTTCACCGAGCTCCGATTCCGCTTCCGTTTTCATTATCTTTTTTTTATTTTTTCAAAAGAACACAAGTTGAATATCGCGTCGTTTCTTTCAAGGGACAAGATTTTTTCATGCAAAGAAAAATATATCTCTCTTTTTGAGGAAGTCAAAGATAAAGGTATGTTTTGCCTCTCAGTAATATGGGCTTTTACGAGAGATGATAATTTTAGGGTACAGAACGTCCTGTGATGAGAGTTTTTATAAACGGGAAGTAAATAAAGACGACAAACAAAGCCAAAACAAGGGAATCTAATTATGATAAAATATTTCTGCCAAAATGGAGAGAAGGAAGTTTTTACACCTTGCCATATTAATTTGTATAATGCCCCTTGTTATAAATGGGTGAAAAATACTCGGATAATGCCTACCAAGGAGATAACTGTTATTCTTATTTTATATATGCACTATAAACATGCGGCTTCAGAAAAAGCACTAAATATTGTGTTATCATGAATTGGCCGATACGCACAACTATACATTAATGTACTAGAAAATGGTGAAAACATGATCTTCATTCAGAATGTATTATTTGTATTGCTTTTGGCATGTGTTATCCATCAACTTCTTACTGTTTTCCTTGCCTGCATGATTTAGCTAATAACGACATATAGTTGCTTGTGCACATGCATTAACTTGACTGTGCTGGTAGTATTTATTATTCTAATACGTATCTTTACAATTGTTTACGACAAAATTTAAAATTGTCAAAATGTAAATAATTCTCTATAAAATATGTATTTGAACATCAATTGTACAATTAGAAATAATAATTTATAGTAAAAATAAATTGTAAGTATATGTTTGTTTAATTGATAGTAATAATAAGATAGTAGTATGAGTGTATGTACGACAATATAATGTATTGTATGTATAATAGCTGGTTAAACTAAATAAACATAATCTTATCTTGTCATACAATATTATATTTTACATTTGTACCTGTAGATTTATTTAAATTCAATGAATTTGAATTCCAAATCAAAATAATCAAGTAGATCTGAATATTATTACTTACTTATTCTATTATCACTATCAATGGTAAGAAGCTTACGTAAACAAAACCACACACACACTTAATCCCTGACTAAATTAATTGTATAAACCGTTTACTTCTATTTATAGTCTGTAATAATTGAAATTGGATATCCAAGTAATCGTTATTGTTCCACCCAGAGAATCTCTTCGACGGTATTTGTTATCCAAACAAAGAGACTCGGATCACGTTTTCTCTCTGCTTCAGTTGAATTGCGATCCGGGATTATATTAATCAGCTTACACAGTAGTAATAATACTTTCATTTTCTGTTTCGAGGGAGATATGAACGCGCACGTTACATCGCATTTAAATCGTTCAGATATAACACAAACAAACAACTTTCGTTATCAATAGGTGTGTTCGTTTTTTATCTCTCAACAAGGGTATTTGACGCCAGGACGGAAATGTGAGTAGAAATAACAGTTTTTGTAAAAATATGGGACGTAAAAACCAAATATCATCATCACAATAACATATGTTAATATATTTCTAGAATAAATTTATTTAATATTAGGTGTTTGCACTTTCTAATCACTGATTCATATGTTTCGTATTTGAAATATCGATCTTTGATTGGCTATCGCTCACTCGTCGATGGTGTTCGGAGCCTACAGGGTTGGTTTAGTTGCTTTTAATTAAAGTCCTCCCCTGAAATCAGTTTCATTACTGAGTGGGTAGAATCTAAATGTGAATTTATTTATTTATCAACATTTTAACATGCGAATTCAATGCATGTAAAATACTATTTCGGAGGCTTTTACGGCCGGATTCAACTGTACTATCAAGGTTTTCCCGGTACAACCTTGTCAAAATGTGTCAAAACAATCCACAGTTGGATTTATTCTACCTTTTGATACGGTTGTACCGGAAAACCTTGAAAATATACATGTAAAACGGCTTTTTATCGAGTAAACCACATCATGTTTCACTAGAAAAAACCTTATTCTTCTCTTATTTTAAAGACAATAACATTTATATTAAATGTTACGTTTCATCAAGAAAATAAATCACAATATTTCTAGTCACATTCAAACCTAGACCGTAACACATTCAACACGTTAATTCCATCATTGCTAATCCCAGTTTGTAACGTGTTTCCCGGAACTCCGACTGTTAAACCTCTTTGTCCGTGTTATGTCTCTATGCATACATGGTAAGCGCGTTCTTTGTTACACAACCCAGCGAGGGGCTTAAAGCATAAGTACAGTTGAGCTACGGACAATTTGCATACGGCTGTGCGTGTTTTCGGGCTTTTGATCTTTGTTAAATGGGATTTGCTGTCTCTGCGTAGATAAATATTCAATATTAATGATGATGAAAGGCTGTATTGTCGACCCTTATCCGAGATACATGTGACTGACATGTCAAACGTTACATGTAAAAAAAAAAAAAATGTTAGCATGTACCATATTTATGTGGTGTTAAACAGAATGTTATACTCAGATCAAGAAGAGGTAACATTATAAAGCGTGACATGTTTATGAGAAAAATTTCATCTATTTATCTTGAAATAGTTATTTGGCATTGTTGTTGCGGGTATATTAAATGTAAAACTTTCGAAACTGTCTTCATAAGTAAACATTCTAATGGTTTGAAACAATTTATGCATCAACTGAGCTTTAGAGCATTATGATATCTATAACATGTTCAGTATTTAAAAAAAATAGATGTCTCTCTTGTTCTCCAAATTTAAAGGTGTATTTTGATTTATAAATACTAAGTTTAAAGCGCAATTTGTACGCAAAACTCACCATTATACTTATGAATCCCTCGTAGCTTCCTGGTCTTGTAGACATCTAATGTAACAACATTATTCTGCGTAATGCGGCTGGGATGTGTTAATTAATATGATAATTGAAGCGCTTGACTTTGTGCTACGGTGGGCAAGAGGGGAGGGTGGGGGGAGGGGGTAGGGGGAGGGGGAGTAGGGGGCTTCACGCACCCTCGTGCCCTGGTACAACGTTCATAACTTTGGTCATCATTCCTAATGTGAATACATATAAGACGAAGAGGCATATATACTACACAAACAATGTTATTTGTAGATTACGCATGGAAGAACAGGAGCGTACTGACCAAGTTATAAAATTACCATTTTGAATCAATAAACATATACTTGTGCATAGTGTTGCGGTAATATTATGCCTCTTTAGACCTAAATATTGCTTCTAAATGGTAGCGAGATGGATTTGACTGATGAAAATAATCTGATTGTGGAGTGGAGAGGGGGTAGGGGAGGAGTTTAGGGTAGCTGTAGCCTAACGAGCAACGGTAACAACACATACAAAGTCATCCGTTACGACACCTTGTTGAAATGTGGTGGCGGAGGGGGAGGGGAGGGGGGGGGAGGGCGTAATTACTAACAGCTCCGACGACAAAAGACTGCTAAACCTAGTTCGATGACATAGGCTGGTCCACTCACACAGTCTATGATTCCCCACGGGTCTGCAACCTCATCAGTGCAGTAGCTAGCACGGCGTCCGGTCGGCCTATGCATACAGTAGTGACACGACAGACAGACAGACAGATAGACAGACAGACAGACAGACAGACGGACGAACGGATAAATGTAATTAAACCCCGGGGAAATAACCATGGCAACGAATGAGAGAGGACACGTTCGTTGCTCGTCGGAGTCACTTTCATCGTGGTGGGTGGAGAGAGAGAGAGAGAGAGAGAGATGCTGTGTGTGTTGAAGGGGACCATTATGTAATGATGCTCATCTTGGAGTATGTGTGCTTGGCCATAGCGTAGAAAGAACATTCAATAAGTAGTGCAATGCTTGTCAAATTTAATTGAACGCGTACCATAATTGCCCCTACATTCCCAGCCGTCCCTACTTTGTCAATTGCAACACTTGTTGTATGGTAAATGACCACCACATATCCTATTCACACAAGTGTTTTACATTATTGATAAGTTCTTTGTTATGATGTCTAAAGTATAGGCAATAGTTCCGGTACATGGGGACTGTTACCTTGTCGTGGTGGGCAGGTTTGTGTGCTTTGGTGAGCCCGAGAGCTATGCCGGCGGAAGCGTATGCTTCTGGTAGGGCCACTTTAGCCGGACGAGGGGGAAAAGGCAGTCTACGGACATGTCCGAATTTAGAAGCCTGTGTACTTGTACTTGTATTTGTCAACTTCACTCGCTACCTCGCGCGCTCGTATACTTGAATTTCGGACAGTTCCATCCATGCGCGATCTCTGACGTGTAAAGAAGTAGCTAACAAGTAGCCGCCTTCTTGATTGCCTCGAATTCCTATTTAGCGGGCGGTGAATCAGCTGATTCAGTTCAGTGACACTTGTTGAAAGTAAACAAAGTAGCCATGGAGGTGGAAATGTTTTTATTGTTTATGATGAAACTGTATATTCAAAACGTCAGACGTAGAAGAACGTTACGGCGAAAAATAATTATGATAATGCGTAAAAGATTACGTGATAAAGTAGGTCTAAGGGTATTGTGGAACAAGATGTTATTTAAAAAAGAGGTTACAGTGCGTTGTTTGGGGCTGCCATGACTGTTCAAGTACTCAAGTTGAGTGCGCGAGCACGAATGATCTGTGTTCTCGCAGTCTTGCCATCGTCTACTTGCAAACTTCTAATTCAGACACTTGAAATGACGTCCCTTCCGTACTTTTCACAAGGTCAAGTCCGAACTTGGTAAGAAGTATGCATTTTTCGATGAATTCAGACACGTCCTAAGTCTTACTTGTCGCTTTTCTCCAATCACCCCCGAAGTCATATGACCAAGTACGGCGTTAAACAACAAATAATCAACAATATCTCGTTTCAACGTACCGATCATCACTGAAACATTAATACAATCCGACATTTGGTATCGTGTAAACCTGTAAACAATGACCACAGTTAACTAGGTTCTAACTGGGATGGATCCCCGAATATAATTAACGTGATATATGTAATAGCAGCATTGACAGCGTTGTTGTTATCCTATTGATAATGCTGAGCCCGCTTTGATGTCCAGAGCTTAGTCTGTCATTGGTTGAGGGCTTAGTGTGACGCATCCCATCGCTGTGGGTCCTAATTGCGGTCGGAGTTCTGTTGGCTCCTGGACGTAAATGTAACGTGGACGTGAATGTAACGTGGACGTGAATGTAACGTGGACGTGAATGTAACGTGGACGTGAATGTCTCGTGGACGTGAATGTAACGTGGACGTGAATGTAACGTGGACGTGAATGTAACGTGGACGTGAATGTAACGTGGACGTGAATGTAACGTGGACGTGAATGTAACGTGGACGTGAATGTAACGTGGACGTGAATGTAACGTGGACGTGAATGTAACCTGGACGTGAATATAACGTGGACGTGAATGTAACGTGGACGTGAATGTAACGTGGACGTGAATGTAACGTGGACGTGAATGTCTCGTGGACGTGAATGTAACGTGGACGTGAATGTAACGTGGACGTGAATGTCTCGTGGACGTGAATGTAACGTGGACGTGAATATAACGTGGACGTGAATGTAACGTGGACGTGAATGTCTCGTGGACGTGAATGTAACGTGGACGTGAATGTAACGTGGACGTGAATGTCTCGTGGACGTGAATGTGACGTGGACGTGAATGTGACGTGGACGTGAATGTAACGTGGACTTGAATGTAACGTGGGCTTGAATGTAACGTGGACGTGAATGTAACGTGGACTTCAATGTAGCGTGGACGTGAATGTAACGTGGACGTGAATGTAACGTGGACGTGAATGTCTCGTGGACGTGAATGTAACGTGGACGTGAATGTAACGTGGACGTGAATGTAACGTGGACGTGAATATAACGTGGACGTGAATGTCTCGTGGACGTGAATGTCTCGTGGACGTGAATGTAACGTGGACGTGAATGTAACGTGGACGTGAATATAACGTGGACGTGAATGTAACGTGGACGTGAATCTAACGTGGACGTGAATGTAACGTGGACGTGAATATCTCCTGGACGTGAATTTGATTATGACCGGCGGAAATTCAAGACGGAAAACATATGGTGTGGTTATGGATATAGTATATGGATATTGGTTAATATATAATATATGGTTAGTGGAGAAACCTATACGACTGGTCAAAATTACACCGTCCTTTCGGATGGGACGTAAAGCTGATGGTCCCCTTGGTACTTTTCGACATGAGTAGGCTACGTGCCGGTACCGGGTTTCCCCTCCTTCCTTCTTCATCATCATCATGCATCGTTGTTAATCATCCGTTGTTATACTGGTCCCTGTTAAATGGTATAAAATATTGTATGGGGCCAATTCATAAATAAATAAATAAATAAATATTCAAACGGATTCAGGGTAACTTCATCTAAACAGAGAAACTTCGTGCAAGTTCTTATTATTAGAATAAACTAGCCTGAAGCCGCGACCTCAGATCCTTATACCTACCAACGCGTTCATGCACCTTGTTTTAATGAAATTCAACAGATCTCTGGAGTTATTGTATACATTCGTGATGGTGGTATTTTTAAATTAATGATCACTAAAGGACCTGTGTAAAGTGAATGTTAGAAAGTGGAAAAGTAGAAAATTAAGTTGGTAGGCCTACTATTGGACTCGATATTTCTTCAGCATGAGTAGTTATGTTGAGACAACTTTGTGTTTAGATTAACGACTTCAAATTTAAGTTTAATATTTCTAAATGAAATTATAATGTGTATATATTGCCCTTCTGAATAGCGAATTTATATAAACACATTTTAACTTACACAATAATTGTATTAATCAAAATTTAATATAAAATAATGGAATTCAATAATAGCGTGTATTTTCTATCCAGCACAATATTTACACAGCATTTTATTTTTTGGTCTGTGATAGGCAACATGTTTCTTGACAAATGAACAATGCAGATAATAAAAGTAAATAATTGCATCAACACAACGTTTGTTTTGCGTATTATTGTTATGTTTTATAGCCTGGGGCCAACGGACACAGCTCAATCCTGACGAATAGTTTAGAACGAATAATAAACCAATAAACAGTTGTCGATATTAATCGTACACGTCACAATCATGTTGGGAGCTGTACCGATCAAATACAGGGCTTATCTCGTTCTGACACGGTAAACGGATTATGAAGCAGCAATGCGGGTATAAATTATATGTATTGTTTTTTTACTCTCTAAAAGCTTTTACGATCAAAACAAAAGAATTATTTTAATGGAGAAGGAAAACTAATCGGAGTATCGTTAAGTAAGACTATTTTTAGGGCAATATAGCAGAGTATACTTAACGGCAAAGGATAGTCTCACTGTAAAACGGCAAACAATTAACGTTTTTTAATTAATATTTTGAGAACGATACACAATATTGAAAAAGTGACGATTGAGCAGGACGTAGTTTCGTGAGAGTTACAATATGGATTAATAAAATTTCAAATATTGCTATCATTACGGTTGTTGTTTGAAAAGCCAATTAATAAATAATTTCTTAATTGGCTTTTCAAACCACAACCGTAATGAAAGCAATATTTGAAATTTTATTAATCCAGATTGTAGCTCTCACAAAACTACGTCCTGCTCAATCGTCACTTTTTCAATATTGTGTATCGTTCTCAAAATATTAATTATGGAACGTTTATTTGTTACCGTTTTACAGTGAGACTATCCTTTCGCCTTAAAGTTGAAAGTATATAAAAAGTAGAGATACACTTTTCATTTATTATATTTTTAGTGCTTTTCAACTTTAAAGTCTTCTTATCTTTAAATTTTAGCACACAGCTTACAGGCGTTCACTCTAAAGGAATACCAATCAAATCAACGAATAAGTTGCTCATATATTTTGTAGCTAATACATGATAATTATAGTTTGACCTACGTAAGTATTCTCATGATGACGTCATAACCAAGTGCGATGGTACCAACTTAATTATCTACTTCTCTAGTTTCTACCGTCTAATAGAAACAGGTCCATAACTGCCGTAATTATCTCAAAATCTGTGGTATGTCACGAAGTTTTTTTTTATATATATATTTGCTCCCTGTGTCCAACAATGAAGTCGGGTAGGGGATAGGAAATTATCCCATCATATTCTGGCCCCTAGGTACATCGAAGCCGGCTGGCCATGCCTGACGCTTCCCTCATGTTAACTTCCTCCGGCTCCTCCTCTTCACTTTCTTCTTCCTCTGCTCTTCCTACAAATTCTGTCCATACTTTTCTATCTTCCCACCATCGTTCCTGATTGACCTCTTCCTAAGCTGCATTTCTTCTTTCCACGTCCATTGCTATCATTTTATATAAACATATAAAATAAGTTAGACACAAAACAACAAAATCGTTAACATGAAATGGACAGTAAACGATTTGACAAGGGTTTTCTCGCTAAAAGCAAAATTGTGAAATATTTTTTAATGTAACTGTCAATTACAAACCTGAGAGCCAGATGAGTCTTTATTCCAACCTGTCACGCGATGGCAGTTCACTAAAAATGTAAATTGTTTCGAACACATTTCGGACATAAAATTATTGTACACGTCACATAGATGGACGGCGGAAAACTGATTTTCGTACTCTATGGAGCTGTCAACAACATTTAATTAATGTGTATAATTTTTCTGGCTGATATTTCAATTACGCTTTTTACGATAAAAAAATAAAAGTTGCGATGTTGTTTTGTTTTTATTTTGAACGCTCCTGGATTGCTGGGTAATTTAAACTGTTACCTGTTATTCGTTTATAATCATTGTATTTATGGCATGTTACTATAAATTATCATAATCGTCAATCACGCTATTTGAACATATCAATCATTATAATAATTAGTACCTAAAACATTTGCAAGTGAAATTAGAATATTGGAATAAAATAAAATACTAACAGCATAAAACATTAAAACATAAAATTATCACAGTTTTATAAAGTTTATCAAAGAAAATTGCAATAGAACGAATCACTCGTTTCAAGCTGTTTGTTCGACTGTTAGTCTGACTGTTAGTTCGACTGTTAGTTCGACTGTTAGTTTTGACTCATACTTTGACTGTTAGTTCGACTGATACTTTGACTGTTGTACTGCTAGTTCTACTGTTAATTTGATTGTTAGTTCGACTGTTAGTTCGACTGATACTTCGACTGTTTGTTCGACTGTAAGTTCCATTGTTAGTTCGACTGTTAGTTCGACTGTTTGTTCGAATATTTCGAGTAAACTTGTTTCCACCTCTGCAACCACCAATACAATGTTTTGACATGACCTCTCTATAACTCTCATGCAGGGACCCACATACTAAACCGAAGAAGTGTTAATACAGAAGATATCTTCATGACCCTAGATTTATATTGCACGTGCAATCCATGAATCGTAATACCAACCCTAAAGTAAATATTAAACTCACACATCGTTTGGAACTAGACTATGTTGTTGGCTATTCTTCACCGTAATGGTTGGTTTATACAATATTGCAGAAGGTGAAATAAATAGCCGACTGTTGTGTTGACTTTCATGGACGCTCTGGCCGCATTTGTCTTCGTTTAAAACAATGGCGGCCTCGTGTGATAGATGCGCTGTCACCGCTAGAGATGAAGAGACTCCATATAAACCTTTAGACATGAAGCCCTCGGATTGAGATCCAACGCTTAGATGTATGTGAGGCCGTAATTCTTACGTGGGAGCAATATCTAGTGGGGATGTGTTGTTCTATTGTACAATGAAGAGTAATGCGCGCCTACCCTCTCGAACAGGTTTAGTGTACACCGTGAGTTTCAGTAATCGTGGATCTGCATCTGGTTGAAGTCTCAAGTTAAGCCACGAGATGGCAGCACTACAAGCTAAGGATTGTGTACCGACCTATTTGGTTTAGAAAGACAAGTTTGTCACAATATGGTTACATTTCTTATCATAATTGTTGCTATACGTGCATAATAGATAACGATACTATTAGGTGTAAATATTTATTAAACCATCGTCTAGAATTAAAATTATCATACAAAAATGTTCCTACATGAATAATGGTTGTGCTTGGTGTCAAATTATCTCCTTTAATGACTGCAACTTGTCTTGCTACGTGACATAACCGATATTTCGAGTCCTGCACATATTTGAAACATCAGTATGTTCTATTTCGCTTTGTAATGTTTTTGTAAAAGTGATATACGAGTTTTCCGGTGTAGTATGTCAGTCTTTGTCTTCTATTGACAGACGAAATATATGTACACTGTCACTGTCGGATGAAAAAATGTAAACGTGAAATGTGACAGCCTTTGTAATGTAGATCTATGTAGACAGACAGAATAACGACACTGACACTGACTGAGCAACTGTATGTGTTGTGACCTGGTTAACTAGGTTTATATTACAAGGGTTTGTAGCTTTACACCGCGGAAACTGCTCAGGGATCCTGGGGTGTGCGTAAAAACGTTGATGTATTATTTAAAGAAATATACAGTTACAGTTACAGTATACAGTGTTTTTGGGTAAAAACGTTTGGAATTAACGTTTAAAATATTTTTGATTTTTTAATAAAATTGCGTTTTATAGAAAACAGTTTGGAATGAAATATACAGTTCCAGATACAGTATACTTGTCAGTGTTTTGGGGTAAAACAGTTTGGAATTAACGTTTGAAATATTTTTAATTTTTCAATATAAATACGTTTTATAGAAAACAGTTTGGAATTATTTGGTTACAGGTACTTTAAAAAACTGAATCACTTTGAATGTAAAATAGATTTTAAGGTAAGGTAGATAGAGGTTATTTTGTCACAGGTATATATATTTGGTTAAAACTGTGTCAGTTCACGGCAGAAGGGAGAAGGCCTTGTCCTTATTTGGATGTGACAATTAAAATATAATTAGTCTAGCCTTGAGTTCTTTTCGATAATTGGCGGAATTTTATACAAACAATTTCGACGAAACCCTTAATTTTGTCTTTTGCTTGTAAACGCAAAGAGAAAGAAATAAGTGACCCATTTATTTACTCGATTCTTTCTGCATTAATCAAATGTTTTAACAATGCCCCTAGTTTACAATATTGCTCATTATTGTACTTCATTTTGAGACTTCTTCCAACACTCAGTCAGGTTCCGTAAATTCAATTGAAAAATAGGGTATGCTTGTTACAGCTGTTATTTCCGTTGAAAATGTTAATTAAAAACAATAATAATTATTAGACTGAAGGGTGTGTCAAGTACAACTGGAAATCAGATCATCTAGCTAGATAACATAGGGACCTTCTATTTGTTTTCTGAGTATTGTTCCTCCAATCATTATGGTCGCTACTATCTGTGCTAATACGTTTGAGGAATGCAAGTTAAAATAAACCTGTACTATTTCGTCTTGCCCTGAAAAGCGTAGTAAAGTCGTTCCAGAACAACCTTGTAAAAATTCGGATGTCACAGATGAGTGAGCCAAATGTCAGAATTTTAAAAAGCCACCCTCTATTGGCTCCGACTCACTCATCTATGACATCAGTATTCACAAGGGTTGCTGTAGAAGCACTTTAGGAAGATTTCTCCCTCCGCCGGTGACCTTCAAAAGAACTGCTGCTTAGTTCTCACTGCTTCTCAGCAGTTCCTCTTTGTGATTGCGGCTCCTCTGACGCGCGGAGGACTCTGACAATATTCCTCTTTCTTCATAGATGACCTTGAAAAGAAACGCTGCTTTTTCTTACTGCTTCTCGGCAGTTTCTCTTTGTGGTTGGCTTCTCTGACGCGCGGAAGACTTTGGGCCATATTCCTCCCTCCTTATAAATGACCTTGAAAAACAACGCTGCTTGTTCTCACTGCTTCTCAGCAGTTTCTCTTTGTAGTTGGCTTCTCTGACGCGCGGAAGACTGTGACAATATTCCTCCCGCTTCATAGATGACCTTCAAAAGAACTACTGCTTGTTCTTACTGCTTTTCAGCAGTTCCTCTTTCTTATTGGCTTCTCTGACGCGCGGAAGTCTGTGACGTCATTCTAAGTACTCCAATCAAGACAATCAGATTGATGAGTGCGGCTTCATTCGAATCAGAATTACATTTAGATGAGATAGGCTGAAGTGTGTGGTTGTTTGTCCGTGTTATGTGTTCCCACATTTGATTAACACACGAGAGGAAGCAGAAAATAACAGCCGCATACGCTATTGTGTCTGCAATATACTCATATCCATGATATTATTATTCAAATTAAATTATGCGGTTTCAGGACATTGTGCTGCGTATTTTAAATTTGCTTAATTTAAATTTTGTGATATATGCAAAGAATGATAGAACGTAATTAGTAAACGGGCCAAGTATTAATGTATAAAATAATTGTTACAACATATTATATTTACTCAATACATTTAAGTTATCCCCATAATTCAACTTGTTTAACTGCATTTTTAATAAGCATGTTTTCATTAGTATACATGTATTCTATACATATTATGTAAAGTGGTAGAAAGTGTGGCTTACTACTTGTCATAATCATAACACACACAATTATAATGATACTGAAGCACCAAATTCAGATAATTTGTATTGAAATATGTTGAAAGTTTTGGGTTTTTAATGTTAACTATCAGTTAAATCAAGCCACATAGAAACTGCCGAGACCCTTAAAAAGTTCTAATTCTACATTAACTATTGTCAACAAGCTACTATTCAAGATAATTTTGTTTATGAAAACGTTACATCCGTTGGAAACAAATTCACGGTTTAACAATCTCCTCCAGCGATTTCGTTATCGATCCCAACACTTAACTTCCACGTCAATTATCCGCCTAGAAACTGATACATCTCATTAAAACCTCCCAATAAGACATTTTGAACATCAGATACATCCATCGCGTCGCTTCCCTCAGTTGATCTAATTTCCTTTCACTCCCGGTGACGTCATTATGGAAATGAACAATATACATTAGGTAATGGTCTCGACAGGGAGGGTAGAGAGACATAGAGTGACACTCAACTAGCAAACACGACATGTAGAGAGAGAGAGAGAGAGGGGGAGAGAGAGAGAGAGAGAGAGAGAGAGAGAGAGAGAGAGAGAGAGAGAGAGAGAGAGAGAGAGAGAGAGAGAGAGAGAGAGAGAGAGAGAGAGAGAGAGAGAGAGAGAGAGAGAGAGAGAGAGAGAGAGAGAGAGAGAGAGAGAGTCTGCCGCTTCTTCTTCTCAAGGTGACATGACACTCTCCTAGAGTGAACGTTCATTATCTCCGATCGTATTGAAGCAATTATAATAAGGATGTCAGACACTACCAGACGTCGTTACGAAACTTCAAAGACGAATATCGTACCTAGGTAAAGCAAATTGACACAATACCGTCGTCATGTGTTAATAATTGCGTATGTGCCTTTACTTGGGGGCGGTAATGTGATCTCTTTACAGCACGTATGACTGTTTTATCTGCAGTATTGTTTGTACTCGTACATAGGACGCATCTTGTATCTTGTGTGACACGACCAAAGACCCGCATACTGAGGTTTGTGTTGAACAGACGTGGCTGGAAGATGTTTGATCTGTGTCTCGATATGACATCATTGTTGTCTGTAAGTGGGTTATTAAATAGAACGCGGTAACATTAAATCTAGGTACAAAGAGCTATCACAGTCATTATGGGTTGGTTGGATTGCATCAAGAAGTAACGATCAACATTTAATGTACACAACATTGCTGTAACAATAGGACAGCATTTTCAGTTCTGTTAGTTTTCCCAGTAATACAATGGCATCAATCCAAGTAAAGCTCATTACTTAATTTAATGTAATATAACCTCTGTCACTACGTCAACGTTTGGGTATTTATGCTCATACTTTTTGTTTGTTGAAAATCCTGATAGTAGTAAAAATGGAAATGAATTTTGTATTTGTTTACTGTATCGATTACAATGGGTTTTTCAATATATTGTTTGTATTGTCAATAATGCCTGCGGGAAATGTATCCCACATGTCTGCATTCAATCAATTCAGAGTTACTGAAACGACAACGAGCTTAAATTGTCCATGATTTGAAATTTCGAGTTATATCGGAAGAGAAAAGTTGTAATGTTTGTGTGGTACTTAAACATTAAAAATAAAACTACTTGTGTAGGATTGATAAAGATTAGGTTTATTGAAATAACCATGGACTGCTTCCATTGCTGGCTAGACACAAAGTGTGTTGCGTACTTCCACATCCGGTTAGTACCAACCTTTGGACACACACAAAGATACAAAATTACATTTTTAGAAGGCGCTGTGTTACAACAACAACAACTACCAAACATAACCTCTAAATACATGACATTGCCTTTACAAAGATGAGATACAAAGTAGTTTAAACACAATATATAGTTAATTATACAAAGCAAATGTTGTCATTGTGTTTAGACTGCACTTACAAGGTTTACACAGAGAAATACATGTTAAAATTGACACACATAGTCATTGAATCGAGATTGGGGTTTTTTGCCCTCTCTGGTCTCATTCTTTGAGGCTCAGTTACACTTTGGGGTGTTGGGTGTGGAATAGATGGAATGGTTCCAGACAGATCATCACTTCTTAGATCATCTGGCGGATCTGGTGTCCTGATGGTAGGAGGGGAATTCAAAGACGGTCTCAAATCTCTGCGATTTCTGCGATAATCGGTATTGTTAGGAGTGGTAACAACGTATGATCGGGGAGACTGGTGAACATCCTTAACTAAAGCCTTCTGCCATAATCCATCACGTTTAATCAAACAGCTGTCGCCTATTTGAAGAGGAGGTAAGTCACGTGCGTTACGATCGTAGTATCGTTTTTGTCTATTTTGAACTACTTTTAGCTTGTCGCTGATGTTTGTACTTATCTTAGACTTCAACATTTCCGACACCGAGGGGAGTTTGGTACGAAGTCTTCTATTCATTAGTAACTGGGCAGGTGACTTGCCTATCGATTCTATTGGGGTGTTGCGATAATGAAGCAGTGATGTGTAAATGTCGGTCTGATCAACGAACGCTTTCTTAACCATATTTTTTCCAATTTGCACGGCTCGTTCGGCTGCTCCATTCGACTGCGCGTATGTGGGGCTGGACGAGATTAATACTATGTCCCACTGTTTAGCAAACTGACTGAACTCTCGACTACCAAACGGCATATTGTCGCTCATGATGGTTTCGGGAATTCCATTGCGGGAAAACACTTCCTTAAGCTTCAGGATTGCCTCGGTGGCAGTCAAACATGTGGTTGGGATTACCTCAAGCCATTTGGAATAAGGGTCTGTAATGATTAGGTACTTATGTCCAGTGTGCTCGAAGAAATCGATTGAAATTTTTTGCCACGGTCGCGACGGGACTTCGTGTGGAATAAGAGATTCTTTGGCGTTTGATTTGAGAAAAGTTTGGCAAGTTTCGCATTTCGCTACATAGGATTCTATGTCTTTGGTTATGCCGGGCCAATACAAAACTGTTCTGGCTAGTGCCTTGCACTTTACAATACCCTGGTGACCTTCATGCAATGAAGTTAGCATTTTGGTTCTCATCGAGGTTGGCACTATCAAACGGTCGCCTAGAAATAACAATCCGTTAGCTGCGCTTAGGTCATGACTGACTGACCAGTAGGGTCTTACCTCAGGAGGCACAGATTTGATCGTGTCGGGCCATCCACGGAAATGGTGTTGTAAAACTTGTTGTAGTACTTTATCGTTTGACGTAGCTTCCTTCGTCTCGAGTTGTTTCTGTGGACTGACTGAGAGGTGTTTACTGATTGAGTGTACGGTGTGACTAAATTCAGGGTCGTCCTGTACATGATCTTTGAGATACGCTCGGGATAAAGTATCTGCTAGGAACATAAGTTTACCTGGAGTGTACTTAATCTTAAAGTCATATCGTAACAGTTTTAGCATGAGACGTTGTAAACGATGGGTGGCTCCGCTTATGTTTTTGTGTAGAATGGTTTCCAAGGGTTTGTGGTCTGTTTGTATTTCAATCTCTTGTCCGTAAACGTACTGATGGAATCGTTCTAAGCCAAATACTATGGATAAACATTCTTTTTCAATTTGCGCCCACGACTTTTGTGATTCGGTCAAAGTTCGGGATGCGTACGCGACAGGCTTCGAGTTCTGTAAGAGACACGCACCTAAACCGTCTATTGACGCGTCGGTTTGAATGACCACTGGAAGAGAAGGATCAAAGTATTGAAGGACAGGAGCGTTTATTAGCTTATCCTTGAGTGTTTCAAAAGCTGTGACACACTTGCTATTCCAGTCCCAGACAGCTTCTTTCTTTAACAAAGCCCTGAGGGGTGCTTCGATTTGTGAAAGTTTAGATATGTAGGAACCTACGTATGAGATCATTCCTAGAAACCTGTGTACAGCCTCTTTGGAGTTGGGAGTCTCAATTTCAGAGATAGCCCTCTACCTTGTCAGGGTCTGGTTTGAAACCTTCGGCACTTACTATGTGACCTACATATTTAAGAGACTTAGTTCTTAGATTGAATTTATCCTCATTGGATCGGATGTTTAGCTGTCTAGCTCTTTCCAGTACTTTTATTAGTGTACGATCGTGTTCTTCGACAGTTCTGCCTACTATGAGTATATCATCAAAGAACACTCTTACATTGGGTATGTCTCCGAAACTATTTTTTATGCGTTTCTGAAACACTTCACTTGCGGATCGGATACCAAAAGGCATTCTCTCGAATCGGTATCTACCAAAAGGTGAGTTGAAAACACAGAGATTGGCACTCTCATTATCAAGGGGTATTTGCCAATAGCCGTCTTTCATGTCTAAGGTTGAGAATACTTTCATTCCATTCATCTGACTTGCTATGTCATCGTGAGTTGGAATTGCAAAGTGCTCTCTTTTTATTGATTTATTGAGATCTTTGGGATCTAGGCACAGACGCAGACTACCATCTCTTTTTTCTACAATCACAAGACTGTTAACCCAGTTGGTTGGATAATCTACTTTAGATATTATGCCTTGTTTCGCTAGCTGATCTAGTGTAGCTTTTAATTTTGGTTGAATGCTGAATGGAACTTTTCGGTGAGCATGTATAACTGGTTCAGAATTGGGTTCCAGAACTATACTGTGTTCCATGTTTAATTTACCTATCCCTGTGAACACATCAGCATAAGTGTCCACTATTGCTTGCTTTGTTTCAATATTTGATTTGGATAGAGGGGTCTTACAAACTGGTAGTGCTATGTTATCGACACACTTGATTAAATCTAGTCTCTCGCAATCGGCTAGACCTAAGAGTGGATGATCGCTAGTGTCAGTGACAACGAATTTTATTTCTAACTGATCATTGGGCCTACCTTCTTTGTTACAAAAGAGTTTGGTCTTACCTCTGCACTGAATGTGATGGTTGCCATAAGCAACAAGAACTGTATTACCTTTTGTTAGTTCTGGTTTATGTTTCAAACTGTCGTATAATCGACCTGGTAGCACACTAACTTCTGCACCACTGTCTATCTTGAATCGAATCTGCTGGCCTTGGCCTATATTTAGATCCACGTACCACGCTTTCGTGTTGGTTTTTTGTCCATTTGCTTCAATAGTTGTGATTGCGTAGAACTCGGTATTGTTGGCGTCTTCGGTACTGTCGGTATCTTGATCTTCGCCACTCCGTTCTTGTAGCTCGCGTACATGAGGAAATTGAAGTGTCTTTGATCTGCGACAGTACTTTGCGTAATGGTTTTGAAACTTACACGAGGCACACGTCTTCCCGTGGGCTGGACACGCACGAGGACCATGACGATACCCGCAGTTTCTGCAGTCGAACTCCTTGGGCTTGGTTTGCTGGGATTGTTCTGTCTGCTGTTTGTATTGTGTTCCAGATCGGTCTGTAGATGTTGACGGTTTCGATTGATGCCATGCTTTCGATTCATTGGGAGTCTTGATTGAATTGACGGTGAGCTTGTCTTGTAGGGCTTTAGCTTGTAACCTACTTGTTTCGGTCGACTTGCACATGTTGATGGCTTGTTGTAGAGTTATCTTTGGGTCTCTCAGCATCCGTGCTTGGAGATCAGGGTCGTTGATGCAGCATACAATCCTGTCTCGAATTAGACTATCTTGTTGGTCGAGAAATTCGCACATTTTAGCAGCGGTTCTCAGGTTTGTCAAAAATGTATCGAACGGTTCTCCATTCTGATGAAATATTTGAAAGAATTTGAAGCGTTGGACGATCACGTTTTTTTGTGGCAAACAATGTTGTTCAAATTTAGTTATTACCTTGTCGTAATTGTCCTTGTCTTCTGGTTCGTCGTACGTAAAGTTGTCAAATGTTTCTTGACCTTCTTCCCCTAACAGATTGAGGAGTATAGCAATCTTCCTGATGCTGGATTTTTCACTGAACCCTGCAGCGAGCATGTAGGTTTCGAAGTTTTTTCTCCATTTAACCCAGTCGACTGTTTCGACGTCGCGTATTCGCAGTGGTGGTGGTTGACGAAAGTTTACCATGGTGTGTTCAACTTCACTTTTGTTTATGGATTAAAGTTTTCTTCTGACACCATGTAATGTTTGTGTGGTACTTAAACATTAAAAATAAAACTACTTGTGTAGGATTGATAAAGATTAGGTTTATTGAAATAACCATGGACTGCTTCCATTGCTGGCTAGACACAAAGTGTGTTGCGTACTTCCACATCCGGTTAGTACCAACCTTTGGACACACACAAAGATACAAAATTACATTTTTAGAAGGCGCTGTGTTACAACAACTACCAAACATAACCTCTAAATACATGACAAAAGTTGTTTGTGATACGGTATCTTCTATATGTTTATTTTTCAATTAAACATCTAGTTAGTGTGGTATTTAAATTCACTGAGCATCAGTTACAAAAGTGTCATAAGAGACTCAAACTCAAAAGATCTTCCTTTTATTATACACGATGAACATTCTGGTTAGTTGTTTTAGCATTTGGCACGATATGACTGATTTTCATCTCAAACCATAGAACGTTTAAAAAACCAAAAACGTAAAGTATTCAATTTACTTTTTATTTAATAATCCCAAACTATGTTTAACATTAAATTAAATAATCCCATTCTCAAAAGAAACACGATATATATATGCAGACGTTTCACTAATGACTAAATATCGTTGCTCAAGGTGACAAATCTGTATTGGAAACTTGTGTCGTATGGGTTGAACCAGCGACGAAGAGGATTATTTAACTCATCAATCAATATTACGTTTCTATTATAACCGAGGCATGTGGTGAATTAAAAACATACACGTTATCAAAACGTAGAATTGAATCGCCACAATAAAATAACTTACTTCAGCCTCACAAGTACGTTCTACTTAGACGGCATAAGTATAATTGTGTACGTTTCTCCAGACATCAGCTATTATTAAATCTAATTTCACGTTTATGTCGAATGGCAAAAATAACATTTCCTGTAGTCGGTACAGAACGCTGATATTAAATGCCCCAAGGCTACTGTTTGACATTTCAACCCAAGAATTTTGAAAATATATTATTATCCATTTCCTCAGCACAGATGATCCAGGATATGCTGCAAAAGATAAGTAGGTATGACAAAACAGAAAATATAACGGAGAGTTGCTTCAAAGCAATATCATGAAAACAAAACATTGAACAAATTCCATATTTTGATTAGCAATATATTTGACTAATATATAACATGCAATAGAATCAAAAATATTTTGCATACCATATTGTTTTATATGTTGAATAAAATTTTACTGGATCTTCACATAAAATGCATCTCAAATACAACATAATATCACTTGGTCGGCTATTCAATTCTCATTAAGATTGCCTTTAACAGTCTAGGGCCTCTCATTGTGCACAAGTCAACTTGCATGTGAAGTAACGGTTTCAATTCTTTGTTTTCAATACAATATTAACATAGTTATACCTAATTTTAATATCAAAATGTCAAAAAAGTATCGAAAACAATTTTACTTACCATCGTTCCGCGTGCTAGTTGACTCGTTACACGCTCGAGACCCCCCTAGTTTGAACGACAAGCGAACAAGAAACTATGTTAACTATTCGAACTAGCACTCACATTATTAATGTAAAAAAATAAAAAACAATATTATGAAATATGCTTCTAAGTTGTTGCCAAAAAAGAACAACATGTGAACTTTGACTCAGTTCCTCGGCAACTTTTCGTTTACATGTTCAAAACGAAATCAACTCTGTCCCTTGGGAACAAAACCTTTCTCTCTTGACTCTTTACGACCTTTCAGCGCCAACTTAGCAAAAATGAAATTCAACGTGAGTGAAATATCAAACTTTAATGCAGGAACGAGTCGGCACCGTGTTACTAAGGCTACGCGCTATGATCAGAGACAACGCATTATGTGTGAAATATTTCTGGATTCAAGAATGTGGGTCATCCAGGGTCCCACTTTATTAATATCAGATTAATTAGTAAGATCGTTTTGGTAGCCATGGTTTCAACGAACATTACATTTAAAATGTATGGCTGTCGCCATGTTTGTTCGGAGATAATCTTCGATTACCGTTGCTAATCGGAGTTGCATTTTGAGTTTGTTGAAATCAGGGTTACCAATCCGGGCTTACTAAATGGAAGTGTAACGAATTTAGGGGTTTGAGATCTAAGTGAGAATACAAAAAATACATTGTTTTTATTTGTTATTATAAAAAGACTTACATGAAATAAATGTCAATACATTTTTCTACAGAATTAAAATCTACATTTAATTTTTTTTTTTTTTTATTATAAAATCTACGTTTAAATTAGTTAATTTAATTTAAATATAAATTTAAGGATTTAATAATATAAATTCAATCACAAATTCTGTCGTACACGTGATAACACTCATGTAGCAGCGTCTTGTGTTATTGTTTGGCCAACCCGGCCCCTCCACCAAAAATATCTCTTAATTTTTCACGGCTCTATTATACTTGATAATAATTACTTTAATCAATGAATATGATTCAATAAATACAAACAAATAAAACTCGTGTTCATATCAAATTTACACACAATATTCCGCTAGACATTGACTTCTATACATAAAACAAGTGTTAGTGATTTTGAATGGTAAGTGTTAATCTGTACACTGAGTATAAATTAATGTTAGTGTACACATGATGTGTGTTAAAGCGTCTTAGTTTAATTAATTACAAAGGGAAACACCCAAAGGAACTGAATGATGTAAATAGCTAGGTCAGTCAGGACCAGTGATATAGGACGTACAGGTAGTGAGAACTGTACAACACTCCGATGGATTTTTTGTTTTAAAAATAATCACAAAGGTAACTCGTGCAATCAAGCGTAAGGCCTATCATATTATGGATTATGGGTGTAGCAAGTGTCGAAAACAGCGAGTGGTTTTAAGAGTTAGTCCTGTACCGACAGAGACTACGAGAAAAGCAGTAAGTAGCAAGGAATAAGTAGCAGATTATTCCGTTCTCTAATCATCTTTCACATAGAGAAGCATCGATGTATTAATGTTGAAAAGGATCTCTGATTTGTGTATTGTGCTTTGTCCGTCCTATACTTGTTACCCTCTCTACTTATTTTTTTAAGCTAACTGAATAACATCAACTGGTATAATATTCTTTCTGATACACCCTTGTATATCATTGGGTGTATTCAAATATAGAATATAAGAGAAATATGAGTTCAGTTTTCAATCTAAAGGGGAATATTTTGATTCTGAAGATGCCAGAAACATCTGGCTATGTTTTCTGTTTTTGTATTTGCGAGTCTAGTTTATAATTTCACAAATGTCAACGCCATGAATTCCCCAACGAAAGCGTTTAAACGAATGTCCCTAGTTTTAATTTTGCAGCCATCAGAAAACTTTGATAAAAACCCTTTGATCAAACCAATGGCAGTAAATCATTTTTAGCAATCTTATACGATAAAAAACTGTAAATATTTTAAAATAACATTGAGCAGTATTGCAATAACATTTTTCAACGCAAAGTTTTGTGCACTTGAAAACATAATGAAAATGGGAAAAATATATATTTATTTACTTTTGTTTATAACTTTTATCAAGTTGTCTTAACTAGCAGAACAATCACTAAATAATAATATCTGTTTCCCCAGCCAAAAAGTTTGTCAATAGAGACAGATTGGCCTACAAATATTAAAAACGAGATAGGCCTACTACTTGAAAGAAACAATATCAATATAGAAACAAACAAAACTCATTATACAAATAAATGCCCCCTAGAAATATAAATCGACCAACGTAAAATACATAAAACAATTACTTCAAACAGGCTTCTACGCAACTAAAAAAAGTTTCTAAACGCTTCGAAAAATCGTTGAAAACAATATAACTAGGTAGTTAGTAGTCACCTACTAAGTAAGCCCCTTAAGTAAACCTAACGTGCACACTTTAGTAGCCTTTATTACGAAACAGTCATTATTTTATAAATCAAGATTATGCAATACATTATGCATAAGACGGACAAAGGTTTAAAAACCCGTCGCCTACATAATATGATTTATACGACCGACTTGAAAACTAGACCTGCAATATACATCACGATTCTCGTAGTTGATAAGGTGTTGAGTAGGCAGCAATCGCCCGCGTATAAGGGCGTGTGCAACCCACCCCACACGTCTACTGCACTTGGGATCAATGACCGGTAATATACCTGCAGTACGGTCATAACAATGCAGTGCATGTGGCTCACCCCCCCCCCTCTACGCATTGATGCACTAGACTAAAGTACCGACAGCTATTTCCATAACAAGCTGGCAATTCCCGATCACAAGACGATATTGTTCGACAATGGTGCACATTACCTGAGATCAAAGTGTTTTTAATCGTCTCTCAGAACACATATGTTTATAAGACCTAGTAATTGGACTGTACACTGTTCCTTGTCACATATAAAAACAATAGAAAATTAAATTGTCGAATTGTTTTTGTCTTGACAAGGAACAGTGTACAGTCCAATTACTAGGTATGGTGAATTCACGACCTTGCGTTGCGCTGAGCTGAGCGTTGGACTTTGTTGCGTTGCGTTGCGTTGACTTCATCATCTGTTCACGACCTTGCTTTAAACTACAGCCTTCTCGACAGGTCAAACCGCGGATTCAAGGTCTACTTGATCTCCGATCAAGTGGACCTTGCGTGGATTGAACCCAAGATCCGTCGATCTCCTGGCGGAGGTTCGGTAAACCTCAATGTAAAAACTTGGGAGTTTGACGAGTCCCCGCCAGGTGATTTACGGACCTTGGATTGAACCGACGTTCGAGAAGACTGTGCTTTAAACCGAGTATCCTGGATCATACATGCCGCGAGGATCAAGAAGGCTTTGCTTTGCGTTATTGCGTTGGAAAGTTGAACTAGAACAATGTTTGCAGCATCGCACAGTCGCGCACTGATGATGCTCATGATTGGTTGCTAGGACTTCGAAGTTCAAAGTTGCGTAGCGCAACGCAAGGTCGTGAATTCACCATAATTCACGACCTTGCGTTGCGCTACGCAACTTTGAACTTCGAAGTCCTAGCAACCAATCATGAGCATCATCAGTGCGCGACTGTGCGATGCTGCAAACATTGTTCTAGTTCAACTTTCCAACGCAATAACGCAAAGCAAAGCCTTCTTGATCCTCGCGGCATGTATGATCCAGGATACTCGGTTTAAAGCACAGTCTTCTCGAACGTCGGTTCAATCCAAGGTCCGTAAATCACCTGGCGGGGACTCGTCAAACTCCCAAGTTTTTACATTGAGGTTTACCGAACCTCCGCCAGGAGATCGACGGATCTTGGGTTCAATCCACGCAAGGTCCACTTGATCGGAGATCAAGTAGACCTTGAATCCGCGGTTTGACCTGTCGAGAAGGCTGTAGTTTAAAGCAAGGTCGTGAACAGATGATGAAGTCAACGCAACGCAACGCAACAAAGTCCAACGCTCAGCTCAGCGCAACGCAAGGTCGTGAATTCACCATACCTAGTAATTGGACTGTACACTGTTCCTTGTCAAGACAAAAACAATTCGACAATTTAATTTTCTATTGTTTTTATATGTGACAAGGAACAGTGTACAGTCCAATTACTAGGTCTTATAAACATATGTTTTACCTGTTCTACTATGTTTCAGTTTTAATTCACATATTATGTAATGTTTTTGACTGTGAAATATTTCATTTTCAAGTAAAATTTACGTAACTAAGAGAATGTATGGCCACGAATTTGTTAATCTGCATTTTCCCTAGTTGTTATGTAAACAGTGTACCTATGAATTTGTATTTTTCACGTCTTTTATACGTCTATATCATGTAGTTGTTTAAGCCAATTCTACGTCCTATATAACATTATGTAAAATATCACTTGCATATTTATGTGATCTATTTACAATACACTGATGAACTATGAGTTACTCGACTTCACGCAATTGTGTTGTTTTGTTTTGTTGTGGCCTGAATGCATATATACCCTACATCATAGAAGCCCATAATTGGTGTTTTCTCATAGAAAATATCTTGTACAAAACAATTCCATAGCAAACAGAGGCTTTTCCTGACATCTCTGCATCCGAGCCTTCAGTTTGTTCTAGAATAATATGCTTTATTTTAAATATAAGAATAAAAACATCACACCATAACATACAGTGTGTAGAAAATTTTCTAAGATAATTTAGTCAGTTGACATTTTAACATACGGTACAAAGTACAAATCATTATAGATGAGGCTTTTTAAAAGTTAATGAAATAAATTAAATACAAATATAGACGTGAAGCAGGGAGAAACATCATCATCAAGCCAAAGTGTTTGTGAATCACAAGATTATTTGTCGCTCCACTTCTCTCCCCTTTGATCCACTTTTCTCCTTGTCCATTGCTTATGCTCTCGTCCTATCTAAAACAATACCGGACCACATCCTTGGCTCTTCCTTCACTATTAATTACAACATGAGGTAGCGTAGCTGCCAAAAACACCTGCTAACCTAGAAACTCTGTCTTTACTCGTTTACATTATAATAATTAGAAAAATTCTAATTAAATTTTTAAATCTGAACGTCAAATATTAGCGATGTCTGTTCGTGTTATCTAACGTCCAGGGCGGAAAAGTTTGAAGGAGTTTCCCGCGGCCACGGAAGTAATTTAATTTTCCTCCATTGTTAGAGTTCGAGCTGCTATAGGTGCAGATAGGTATTTTGTGCATACCCTTCTATAACACAAAATGTTTAAATGTCCGTATTTTCTGTACAATTCTATGTTTACTTATTGAATAGAATGATAAATAACAGGATACAATGTTTGTAGTTGTGTTCTTTGTGTAAACGTGAACAAATGTATGTTTTCTCGACAGTTCTTATATAGTTTACTATATGTTTGAAGAGTACTGGTACAATATTTTGTGCAGAAAACATCACGGCATAGCTGGTATTTGAAAATATAATTTTAGAATTCTTTATGAAACAATACAAATCAATATTATACCTTTTATGTTCACAAGAATAATATAATTATCAAGGTGCTATTTGTTTTATATTCTCTATATGAGTATCTTTATTCGACAGACAAAATATTTTCCATATAATATTGATATCTAGATGACGCCAGGCACGATTGTGATATGACATGTTGCTAACAACCTAAAATTGGGGTTCTTTGACTCGATTGATTGGTTTCGAAGATTACCTCTCCGAAAGCAGCAAAGCTCATTGAAACCCAAGTCTTTTTCATGTGAAAAGCTTTCAAAAACGAAAAAGAAAGTGTTCTGCCTGTTCATTAAAACTGATCCGCTATGTCTAGTTAGCACCGTCTGCTTCCTCAGACGAACTCTGGGGAAATCATGCTGTTGATGAAGCTGAAAGTCACCTTCGAAAGGATTTATTTGTGGTTTTAAAAGGACCCTGATAGCTTGTTCGGCTTTGCAAGGAAAGTCGGCAAAAATTAACGCTGATTTTAACCCGCTCAGATAATACCAATGACATCTTTAGAAACCTTCATTTCATTTTAGGCTTGTGATTTCTGGAACGTCTTCAGCACTATTCTGTTATGAGATCCGAAACGGAGCATCTTCTTTATAAATGACAATAATTTCAAATAACCTTTTGATACATTACGTTATTGAATTTGATAAACCTTTAGAAAAAGAAATACAATTATTACAGGACCACCACAGCAGCCAAAATTAAAACAGATTTAATTAATGTTTTGTGCTAACGAGGAAAAGTTGTTTTAATAACAACTTATTGAAAGAAAGACATACTCGAAAGCTTATATCGCAGAGATTATGTCATTCATATACAATGATTGCTTGAGAGGCTTTGTAAATAACCAGTTATTATTTTTGTACTAGATATATAAGCCTACAGTTATGAAAGTATAAGGACGTTTATAGTATAACCACTTACATCCACGGTAGTTCCAAGATACATTCATGCAACGCACAAATGCAGTAGACCCCCCCCCCCCTCAACATTTTCTTTTTTCGTCTACAAATCTAAACCATATATGATGTAATTGGATTTTAACCTCAACGTCAGAACTTTGAAAATAACAAACTAGGTATTGCGGTATTTTATGTAGTTGGGGAGGAATTTCCGAGTCTGGTAGTATGACTCAATGCCAGTATTCACCTTGTGACTGAGAAAAACCTCGGAGAAAACTTTTAGGCAGGACTGCCGATGGCCGGTACCGACCTCCAGAGTTCGATTCTCACGTCTTACCGCTGAGCCACCTTTATCGGTATTATCAACATTGTACCGGAAATTAAGAAAAACTACAAATTGCATGAAAACACGTAATGTGATACATATAAGATGCAATATATGTGATAGCCACCAAATATTGTATCTAAAATTATCGCTTAAACGAATAACATCATTCAAATACAAGTTTAACTTAAAAAAAAATAATTTGGAAAAGAATTATGAAAAATGAAACATTTTTAGATGTTTATAAATATAACACAGATATTTACAAAAATAATAACCGTTAATTGTGCTGAAACTCTATCAGCAAATTGGGGTTTGAATTACGTAAGACAATCTTTCATATCTATTACGCTTTAATGATCATCCAGCAATTATGGCAGAAGATGGGTTCACCAAATTATACCAGTTTAAGTTGATTTTCTGTTTTATCACGAGAGGGTTGGTGAGGAAATCAAGATCCAGAATAAAGTGTCGTGAAAAGTATGAACAAAAGTATGAATGAATGTGAAAAGAACAGAGTATTTCATCTGAAGGTAGTAAGTTGAACTTGACAAGGAAGGAAAGTTCAAATGTTTAAACTGTAAAACTTGGGAGTGTTTACAACAGGTGTATTAGTGAGGGTTATTGTAAATTGTTAGAACTAAAGAGTGCATGAAAATCCTGTTAACTATTATAAGCGGGATAGTTGTCCTATTTATTAATTCATGTTTGATAACAGTAATGGTTATAATTAGAGGTGTTTGAAAATGGTTTTAATTAAAAAAAAAAAATAGTTTTATTCTAAACCAAAATGTGGTGTTATTTCGGTGTTGTTTTTATAATGGAAATGGAGAAATCAGGAAGTTTCAAAGCAACGGAAATTTTCACTCGCTTTACACAGCTTTATTTTGAGCAACGCTATCTATACCAGCAACGCTGCAAACCACTTTTCCATCGGCCAAAATGTGGTTGGTAAACAGTTTGAGACTTAACTGTTTTACCTAGGGTCAAAAGTAGTAATTATTACGTAAAATATGCAATTTGTACTGTAAATAGTTAAAAATTCTGAAAATGGTGTTATTTCGCTATTTCAACACTCAATTCGCGTTATTAAAATAATATGGTGTTATTTCGCGATTTGATTCCTTACCCTTCATGGCCAACATTCCGACATGTGTCAAAAAAAAAGTTCTTACACCACAAATAATGAATTTCGTTTTATCGCGGATTCCGAAAAACAAACGTCTCTAGTTATAATAGTTCAATATTTCCCATGCGGTTATTGGTTGTGAAATCCATTCATTAAAAAAGCAAACTCGACTGGGAATTGAATCCACGAATCTGTATTATAAGTTATACGAGGCACCATATTTTACACTGCAAATGTTTTTTAAAAATTCTTTAAGACATAACTTATATTGAAATTTTATTTCCCTTTCAAGGAGTATAGTTCGTGAGCCTTGAAAAGAGTTAAGAAATAAGAGTTTGAAACAGTAGTGTGAAAAATCATTAAATTAATGAATGAGACGTTTCCACGTGCTTGATTTTTAACGAGGCACTTTAAAAGGTTCATTTTCAAAGATGTTTCTTTAAAATTACATAAACTAATCCTATAAAATGTTGTTTTTGTGCTCGTAAACGTCAAACTAGTAAGAGGAATAACATTAATAAGTATGACGGGAGATCTCCGTTGCATTAATGTTGTTATTGTTATTTCAACTGGAGAATATAATTAGATGTTACGTTTATACTTTATAATTAAAGTCTTTGATCTTCGCAGACTGGAGAATATTTTAAGGGTTCACTTCACATCGCAAGAGTTCAGAAAGACTTCAAAGCTTTGCATAACTTTTACCGAACGATACGAGTCTAGATCTCCCCTTTGCGATTAAACGCTTGATAAAAAAAAAAATGTAAATTGCATCATTGACTACTGTCTCAATTATTAGAAGTAATTTGAAATAAGCATCGTTGTTTCATTTAAAAAAGTCACCTAAACTATTGTATAGTCAGTGCATAAAACTTGAAAACAAAATTAATATACTTTGTTCTCTCGCCATGTAAGTTGTATTTTTATTGCATCCCACTCAGTTCTACCTTATCGTGGTGGGCATTGGGCAGGTTTGCCAACCAAGGGAAAAAATGATTTTATCAGGATATGAGTTTTCAAAAGAGACTCTGGCTGTATTTGACTAAGGTCCAGCCTTACAATGTCCCAATAACTACTTCTTCGTCGAACAGCTTATTTTCTCCATGTCAAAACGACCAATCAAAACACTTGAAATCCTCCAAATAGATTAATTGCTACAAATAACTTCCGTATTTGGAGATTGTAAGACCGGCTTTAATCCTTATATAATAAAAACATAAAAGTGGCTAGATAAAAAAAAATATTTCTCAATAATACCATAATAATTCAGTTTTCCTGTATGCTTTTACTTCTGTAGTAGACGGTATGTCGAACAGATATGTAAATCATGGACTCATCGATTGAATGGTTGATTGAGTCTGCTTTCTCCTACATCCCCCCCCCTCTCCCCTCCCGAACCCCAACACACAAAACAATGAACTCGTCCATATTCAACCACTGAAATCCCAATAATGAAGTCTCGAACGCATCTACAGAATTTTACATCCTCTCGCAGACGTCAATTTATTTTTTCCCTCAGAAATGAACCCTCCCCCCCCCCCCTTCCACCCCACCGCCAACGTGATGTCGAGCGTAATTATTATCTGCTCCGATCTTTTTGCGCCAACCGTGCACTGCCTTGTTTTCCTCTGACGTCATTATTTGAGATTTAAGGGTCTCCATTTTATCAGTGATGTTGGATCAATTTATGTATTGAAATACGATCCCTTATGTTCTGTCGATTCTGTGTCCATTAAAAAACTTACTCTACGTAAGGTTCCACCTTTGTTGTGGGTGTACCATTAAAAACCGTTTTTGAAAAGGTCAACGGTGTTTTAATAAAATAAGCAACACATTAGAGTTTACGTGGAATCCAAATTAAACAACGACCAGATTGTACTACAGTTGTATTGGAGTGAAGTTTGTTACAGGTTCTTATGTTTTTAATTGGATATTGTGTTTCGTTTTAATTTTATGTTGAGGTATTCAAATAATTTAATTTTCACACTCAGTCAACAAAACACAAAAATATTTATTTATTAAAAAAATATATTATAATGACAGTTTTTTTTTGGTATGGAAACATAACTAGTTATTTATCAAGAAACTTTATTGATTTTAACTATTCAACCGAGTTATAATTGATGCAAATATTTCTTCTGTCCACGTTGCCTCACTTTCAGAATGTGTGTTAGCAATCGTGTTTTCTATGTCATAACATTTCACGGGTTTTTTGTCTAACGAAACGTTCACGTAGGGCTAATGCTAATTAAAGCACAGCTTTGTATTTAGTTAGCAAAGCACTCAAAATGACACAGCTGATGAAAGCAAAGAGATCAAACCAAAAATATGGTCCTTTTTTGTGTATAACGAGTTAAACAAAATACCAATTAAAATGCTTTGTAGGTTCAGTATTTATCAAAATGTGGACTCTATAGACTAATTAAACCAAAGAAGATTGAACATTGTAACAAAAGCAAAGCAAGTTCATATTTTGTTCGTACCAGTATCATAACTTTAGAAGAGCTTTGCTCAGAGAAACATCTTCCGTTTCATACCTCTAAATTTACCATAAATATCATCAATATTTTGAGCTAATGTTCTTGCCTTTAAATGAGATACAACATCAAAAATGTATTCACATAAAACGGATTTAAAATGTATTACGTACGATCATGTTACACACTTGGAAATATTATTAAAATTGTATAATTTTCCCAAGACCAAAACCTACCTTGCATTCTTTTTTGAATACATAATTACATAGATCATGATCATATGTAGCCCTCCATTATTCCAAAACGTTGTTGATATTGAACGTTATTGATTAATTTTATTGATGATATTTGAGTCGATCAATCTTTAACTTAAACCAGTTGTATTGTATTGTTTCTTCCATCCAACCATAGTAGCCTAGTAATACTATAGCGTGATGCATGTGGGCGTGGCTTAGAATGCACTCGCGTACCTTATCTCTGCAATACATGTGCATGCGTGCACTCGACATACTTCACATTAGAAACACAACACGTACGTACTTCCAAAGAAGTTCATAACAAATTGTCAGTCTCCATTAATGTTTGATGAAGGGAAACGGGAGTGTTTCCATGATAAAAGCTTTTTCATTAGCGCCGCATGGAAGCTCATACGGGAACATTTATCAGTTTTTTTACGCTGCTGTATTATGTGATTATCGTATGCAAACTATACTAGCTGGAAAAATAAATTACTTGACCGATATTTTTTAATTGCATTTTTTATTCTAGAACGTATAGGTATTATTAAAACGTTTCTCGTTGGTTAGTCTAATGGGTTTATTCCAGCCTCCAATGCAGAAGACCCCGGGCTCGATTCCCGGTACGGGCTGGAGTTTTTTCACTTTGCAACTTAACAAAGCAGATAATGAATAGTATATTAATAATGACCCCTACTGAAAATCAGTTCTTGTAATTCTTGTAACTGAGAATAGGGTTGACTATAAATGCAAATTTATTTTATTTTCTGCAGTTAAAAAGTCCGTTTTGAATGGTATATTTTCATCAAAGTGTAGTTTTATTAAAGCTTAATTTGCGAATAACCCTTTAGAAACAGTTTGTGGTCTAGGTTCGAAGCATCCACTTTTCTAAGTATCACATTTCAGATTGTAAAATCACACAACGTTGTTAGAAATTCTTTGCGGTAAGATAGGTTATTAAAATGAAGTTGGACAAACAATGTGCAGGAAATTGAGTTCAGTATCGCGTGGTTGTCAGTATAGAGCGTAAAAACCAAAGCCGGCTACAAACAACGTTGAGTGTTTTATTGTAGAGATATAGACAATGATTTATGGCTTCCAATATCTTTCTCGTCAACTTCTCATAATCATGAAAACGTGTTGGTTTTCTTTTTGTTGGTTCACTTCTAGTTGGTTACTTACTTGATGGATTGGATACTGTACAACATATACAGTGAGAATAGCGACTGGTAGAGATGGCTCAGCGGTAAAACGTGGAAATAATTCGATCGGGAGGTCGCTGGTTTGATACCGGCCACCGGCAGTCCTGACTGAAAGTTTTTCCGAGGTTTTCCTCTGTCACAAGACGAATGCTGCGATTGTGTCGTAGTATCAACCCTCGGACATTCCTTCCCAACTATTGTAAATACCCCAATACTTATAGTAAGTAACCTGATAAGAGTCAGATGGCCCCTAGGCAGGTTTCATACGAAAACTATTATAGTGAAAATATCACCCGATAGATGTAACTCAGTAGTAGCCTGACATATGAGACACATTCGGAAGTTTGCTAGTTTGATTTTCATAATTTTCGATCTTGATTAAAGCTTTTTACAAACGTTTTCCTCAATCATCGGTGAATTCACAGATTGGATAGTACGTGTAATCAGCTCTTGTATCAATTTCTTCCCAACAGATACGCTACACTAATATTGGCTTAAAGCAACGGGCAGCTCGTAATGTTAAACACCATGCAGATGTAACGGTATTTTATTTATATCTTGAGGACACTTTAAGATCTTTAAAAAGCGATTCTTAGGGTTTGAATCTTAAGTCTATATGAATTTAAAGACTTACAGAAATGAAATTGTTACGAATGTTATTTTTGTTCTAAATCAAATAAATAATTTACAATTAATGAACTATACAGACAGCAACCGTAACAATAATATTATAAAGTTGATAAAATTTACTTCAATTCAATTCACTTCAATTGGAATTCTTCGAAACGTCGAGAAGTGGAAGTCTCCGTTCTACACATAGAAACTTTTGTAACTTGTGTATTATATTAAAAATTCTTTCTGAATAATTTTAAAGAAGTATTTTCTCTTCTTTTCACATTAAAGGCGATTTTATTTTTAGACAGTATTCAACAAGTGCAACGACTTATAATATATTCCATCCTGCACAATCAGATACGTGTCTGGAGTATAAATGATTCGTCGTTAAAACGAGATATTTCTCACTATGAAAACTAATGGCAAAACGAACGAAGAAAGCGCAGCGCATTACAACGAGTAGCTCTGGTGTACACCATGAATAGCGAGCACGGATATAAGCGAACATGTGGAAATACTCCTCGAGCAATATTACCAGGAATACGGAGTGCAAATAACATCACATCCGTGTAGTACCAACCTTCATGATTAAACATTCACTGGGTTGAAAATAGGATTTCCACGAATCGCTTTGAGAGATATTAGGAGAGAAACCCGATTATTCAGTTACATGTTAGCTAATTAATTGTGATCAAGATTGTTGAGGCGAACAATATTCTGTCGTTCCAGTATATCAGTTACCTTATGTTTACCCATCCCTCTATGTCGAAAAGTTGGTTCCAGTAATATGTTACGTCACACGTCGTCCAAAACGGTCAGAACTTTGAGTGTGATAACGCATAAATCGTAAACTAGCACTGATAAGGCACTGATACGTCCCTGTTATGTTTAGCCTTGAAACAACGATAACGATAACGATAACGATAAGAGGCAACGAAGACAAAAACACCCTTGGATTTGCTTCTTAGAAATCGTAACTCCATTAAATTGCGTCTCTTCATTAAATCTTGTCTTAGGCATAAGTAAACGGTGACTTTGGAGCCGTCCTAGCAACGAAGCACTTAATAAATTCAAAGTTTTCTAAATCGGCCTTGTTGATTCTGACATTTATCCGCGGGTGTTTGCACTGTCCTCACTGTTTCGTATTTAAAATATAGATCTTTGATTGGTTACCGTTCACTCGTCGATGGTGTTCGGAGCCTACATGGTTGGTTTAGTCGCTTCAATTAAGGTCCTCCACTGAAAATCAGTTTCGTTACTGAGTGGGTAGACTCTAGATGTGAATTTGTTTATTTATTTAATTTAAGAGTCATGATAAAACATCAGCCAGCCGTCACTGTTGGCTTTGCACAAATTTCAATCGGTCATTTAAGCCTCGAAGCCTGGTCTAAACAGACAGACAATATATATTATATGGTAGCCGGCGGCTGTTATGATTTCGCTGAGTCCACAGTCCAGTGTTGGGGTTTAATCGAAAGATAACAATTAATATTTGCTAACGGTCGGATACCGTAACTAATATCACAAACATATAATGTTACTGTAGCACACACTATTAATGCTTGTTAAGTTGACCGTTGTGTTCATGTTGTACGATAAAACAAGTGTTTCAGTTGTTGGTTTATATATAGCACCAGGTATGAATATAAGATTGGAAAATGTTTATTACGGGAATATTTTAGAAATCGTAAAACGCCCGATGGTTCCGCCTCAAAACGGTAACAATGAAATATATGAAATATATAGGGATGTTTTTTTCATTTTAACTTTAACTATTAAAAATTATTGTTATTAATACTAACTATAAAACTTATTATTGTAATTGTGTAGTGTGTAATGTCCGACAAGGCCTTAAGAGTCCGCGGCAGCATAAAATGAGAATTTAGGGTTTTTCTGTTCATATATCTTTAAAACATCTTTTAAAATCGAAATCGAGGGAATATACACAAGACATATATTATCAGGTTCTAGAGCTAACAAATACAAATATATGAAACATTTATTTAATACGTTTGGATTAAAAATTAAACCGTTGTCCTAAATATTGATTCATATGTTTCGTATTTGAAATATCTATCTTTGATTGGTTATCGCTCACTCGTCGATGGTGTTTGGAGCCTACAGGGTTGGTTTAGTCGCTTTAAATTAAAGTCCCCCACTGCAAATCAGTTTCATTACTGAGCAAGTAGACTCTAAATGTGAATTTATTTATTTATTTTATTTAATCCGGCTACATAAATAGACATCTATTAATCTCTCTGTCTCATTCCCTTTCCCTCTTGGCCCAGTGACCAGTATAGCAATTAGTTTATGTAGACTTATCTCTCTATCTGACCTCATACAATCTCATGGTAATCCTTGTGGATAACAGGATCATAACGTTCATATACCTCTAGTGATAATATCGACCCTGTACTAGTTAGTTAATCAACTGTAGATCACACGTGCGAAGTATGCATCGGTGTCCAGTGGGCCGGATTGCTGCATACTTCACTTCACTGATCAAAGCTCCGTGATTGGATGGTTACGGTAGGCCTAGCTAGGTCGGGGAATATCACATTTTCCTACATACCGCGACAACATCAATGATATATTTCATAAGGCTCGTTGCATTTGCATGGCCATGCTGGGTTATTCCTAGTTTGAATTTAGAGCATCCACATTTCCAAAGTCCTGGGGCCGAATTCACAAGGGGTCTTAATTAAGGACAGGTCCTAAGGTTGGATTTCATAGGGAGTATTCAATAGACGTCACGTGGCGGCCATTATGAGGTACACATTGCTTGTTTACCTTCGTTCTGTCAATAGAAGACCCATAGGTTATCCAGGAAAAATCACAGTTTTAAGCCGTTTAGATTGATGTGTGCAGGTAAAAGTTCAAGAAAATGATAACAACAATGAAAACAAATGATAAAACATGCAAATGATTGTCTTCAAACAGAGTTTACGCGTGCTTTTTTTGTTTTTAGTCATAATACGGAACCTTTGTTTGAAAACAGTTGATGTGTCAGTCAAAGGACATGTGCAATATTGCAACAATGAAGTGTCGGAAGAACGTAAACAAATGTTTACAGAGTACCTCAGTATGGCCACCATGCGATACCGGAAATGACGTTATTGCATACTCCCTATAAATTGCCCAATGTTGTAGCATAGCATAATTATAGAGTTCAAGAGTCAAGGGTCCGCGATTCGAATCCCACAATTTTCAAGTTTCTTTCTTTCTACAAGTACCCACGACAGTTTTACATGATGTATGTACTTTTTCTGTTAACTTAAAATATTCCAAGGCGGTGTTTTAAAGATAAGCGTTTTGTTTCCTAATACTTCTACATTTTTAAAACAGGCACATGTTCATGTCAAGATTAGTAAACGATTTCTATTTATGTTTATACTTTGAAGTCATAGCCGCATTGCCACCATCTTTGAAGAAAAACCTCAGACAGAGTTTAACTTTTGGTCTCAAGTGTTTGTTATTTTCTAGGGTTTCTTAGCGACGTCGAGTCGACAGTATGTGAAGGTCCGTATCAGACAATGGCGTAGTGGTCCTTAAGTTAGGCCAGGCCTAAGTTAAGGTTGGAATTCATAGTCGTCCCCTACACCTAGGGGCGCCCATTGTTACCAAGGTAATAAATAGTTTATTGTCACACACAAAAATCAGGACTTATAATTTATAAGAAATACAATAAATACAAATTAATGTATCTACTTAAAATAATTAGGTGTGGATTAATAAAGCAATGATGAGCATTATTTATGAAACATATGTGTTGTGAAACATATGTGTTGTGATGTGTGTACAGGTTATGCATTGCATAATTTAAGATGTGTTTAAACGTTTTTAAGTTATTTTGAACACAAATTGATCCTGGTTTTCCTAGTTTCAATGTATCGAAGCATAATTTATATATGATTAAATTTAGGAAAGTGTGCTTGATTTTAATAACAATGGCGGTAATAGTTTCTCTTCGTGAAATTCGCAAATCAAAAAACCGATCATATTTACTTTTGACACGGGATTATGATTTGAGTTGATTACCTTTCACCGATCAGCGTTAACCTTCCATTGTCTCGGTTATCCTTCTATACACGAATAGACTATAGCATCCTCCACTTTCAGGCAGCAGAACGTCATTACTTTCATTCAATAATATGATGCTCTCAACTGATTAACAAAGCTTTCAAAAGCAATGCGCTGTTTCAAAATGCAATGCGCTGCTTCAAAAAGCAATGCGCTTTTTTGCGAGTGAATCTTTGCATTGTAGAAACTAGAACGAACTAGCAACGAAACAATTCCATCAAATACTAACCATGAATATTCATTCATAAAGACGTGACCATTTTTTTTTCGATTTTAGTTGTAAATTGAAAATCCCATTCCAATCAATTCTGATTTAATTTTCTATGCGGCACTAATACAAATAACTCGTGTTTGCAATGCACACATAGCACAATGCACCATGCTAGGAATGATGAATACATCCAGAACCGAATGTGGATGGAATGTGTTAACAAATTGTTGTTTTATTGTTATCAGCAGTAAAACCTCGATGAATTTATCCCGCCAGAAAGAGTAAAGTGGAGTTTTTTTCTCAAATAGAAATAATATTTTTTTAATTTACTTGCTATTTTCACAGTATTATTCAATCATCAATGATTGAGAAGCAAACCCTATTAATTTACTATATAAATAAAAAAATGCAATAAAATACATAAATATTTCTTGTTTTCCTCTAGAGGAACACTTTAACACTCATACGTCAGTTATATCTACACACATTCCACGCATTTCCATTCCCTACCATCCAACATTCCTTGCATGCTCCGTGACTCTCTGCCTAGCATCAAAGATCAATAAATGTAAATTATATGATTCGGGGTTTAAAATAGACAAGAGCTTAATTTCACTTTACCAAAATCTGGTTTCACACTCTCATCAAAACCTTTAATATTATTAAAATAAGAATCCATTTTAAGAACCTACACTCTCGTCTTTTCATACCACGAGAAGAAGTAGACATTGATCTATTAATATTTGTGACATGTATCTCACATATTATATCCTAATGTGCAGCATTCATGCATATTTTCCACCTGATCAGCGTATTGAGTGCGCACTTTGAAACGTATAGATTCAAATTCCCAGGGAAATATTTCCATCAAAATGCCATAGAACGCGATCTGAGTAATAAACATGACATGACTGAATACCCTGCTGATTTTCCAATAGGGTTTTTTTTATGCAATTTCGAAGTAAATCAGTCAGTGAATCGTATATTATCGTATATCTGATACTGTGAAACGATATGGGCTACTATTTTCTTTGAATGCTGCAACTTTTATCCAGCTAAGTGAACTCTCACGAACATGACAATACAAGAAGTGATAGAATCCAACTCTAGCTACAGACTGGAACCGTTTTATGATTCCATCTACTCCTCTTATGACACCGCGTATATTTTTAACGAGCACTCATCTTCTTCTTTTTTATCGCCAAGGAATACTTCGTCCAATTGATATTTTATTTTTATTTGTCAGTATTAAATTCCCCTGTTAGTTCAGTTAAGCAATGTAAACAGCCTACGCAGCGATAGTGTTCCAATAAGGATCTTAATGGAGAATACGGCGAAATGTTACAGGCGTAGCATAGATGGTGGAGAGGAAGGACAAATAATGAACCAGAAGAATGGTGACGATGCTGTTAAGGAGAATGGACAATAACTAGAACTAAGCCCATTTAATTAATTACATAGTCATTAACTTTTATCTTTGAGTTTGTATACATGAAGATTGTAAGGGGTTAAGTGAATCCAACTCGCGTTTTGTTTTTTATTGATATCATGAGAAGCTTTAAAATATTGCATAAGTGATTTTTATGCGAAAATTGGTTTTATTATCATCCTTAACTATTGAATTGATTACGGAAATAAAAATCGTAAAAATTACAATATTTGAAAAAACGAGTATGAAGTTTTTGAAGAAGTTGGAGAAGAAGTTAAAAAATGATTGATTAAAAATAATTGAATTGATTACTGAAATGAAAAACGTAACAATAACAATTTTTGAAAGTTTTTCAATTCATTCATGTTTAGTTGATACAAAATCATATTCCGCACAGAAATCAGTATTATAACATCTTTAAGCTTTCTCAGCATAAATATCAATAAAATACTTTTAATTGTACGTGCTTTAATTTAATATAGCGAGCTACCATTGCCGTTAACGTAAACTGACGTGATAATCGTAGTTCCCAGCATTGACGCGAGGGCGCATAGATACTTTTTCTATAATAAAACACAATTCATAATTAACAACTCCCCATACTCTCCACTTAGTATTAACGAATTGATTTCACATCAATTCCACGTGTTACAAATTAATAGCCCTGTGTTTGAACGTATATGGGTTTGATTTGCTCGTTACTATAAATTGCAATCTGGGTTGGAGTTGGGATTTGTGTGTTTTTGATATTATATTAAATCATGTTCTGTACGTACTTCGTTACTCTATTCGGGTTTTATTTATTTAATCAATTAATTCCACATTCACTTTGTAGAAAACACTGTAAACTCACTGATTTTTCAGTTACGGGAAAACATCAATTAATAATTCTTTATAATAATAATGTAACTAAATAAATGTATACTGATTATTGAAATTAATTATTTACTCATATATTATATTGCCGATTAGCAATTTATTTTCTGAGTAGGCCTATACAAATATAAAACGAGCTACAACCAACCCCCAACTTATTTGTATATTTACAAACATAAGAGACCTGTTAACTGAGTCTCGTGGTGTATGAATACAAGGCAAACAAAGTATTCAATTAACAGATCAAAAATTAAAACTACTACTAACACTTTACACACCAACTCTTTCAGAAGTTAAACCAACAAATAAAACTTTCCACCCATCATTCAAAGCAGTAACACAACCTTTACACAGTTAATGAAGTTTTTCCGTGTCTTTTTACAGTATTACCATTAAAACTTAGCGCAATGTAGAAAGCGTCCAAGCTAATATAGAAACCATGTTCGCATGTTAGTGTTACTACGAGTTGGGTTAACATTTTGTTATTTTAATTCAACTTCTTTATTTGTTAATGTTTTCTGTGTTGTTGGCAACGTTTTATGAGCGCGTAAACGAATATTGCGTGCAAGCCTTGAGTGCCCTTAAGGAATTAAACACTGTCCATAATGTGGGGAAGCCCTACCTGAATGACTGTGTAGGGGGAGGGGGGGGGGGGGGGGGGGGGGGGTTGCAGTGGAGGTGGTTGGTGAAAAAACATGAATTTATAATGAGAAACAACTTAAACGAAATGTTGGCATTGTCATATTGGGAAGAATTTGCAAATAAAGCTGTTGGTCAGGGGTTGGAAGTGGTGAGACGGAATTAGAGGAAGAAAATTATTATTTGGAAGTACACAATAGTGTTCCCCAAAAAAAGGTTCCGTCTATCCCCATCCAAAAAATTGACTCCTAGTAAAACACGTGAGAAAGGGTACTAGATACATTTTTAACAATTATTTGTTTACATTCTACAATATTTTGGGGGTATATTTCTCGTCATAATCGTTATAAACTATAGAAGTAAAAATATTTCCGGTTTTGGTGGAGGTGCCGGGTCAAGTTTTTCTACAATATTTATCATTATTATTCTTCCCAATCATTATTATTATTATTTATGTTAATAAATAATAATAATAATTATGATTACTATTTTTATTAATAATAATAATCAGTGCGTTATTATTTTTTATTATTTTTTTTATTATTAATTATTATTATTATTATTATTATTATTATTTTTATTATTATTATTTTTGTTATTATTATTAATTATTATCAATAATAGTGCATTCAGATGTATGGTAAAGTAGGATATCAATTCATCCTATTCCTCCTCCCCCCCCCCCCCCCCCCACCCCCTACCTCCACCACAAAAAAATCCTAATTGTTTTACATTTTGTTTGTTATAATATATTTTGAGAATAACATGTTGCTAGTTGTTTCATAGTAGTTTATTGGTCCTTAAAAATTTTGGATTACTTGTAAATACATAATTATCTGTAATCATTGTATATTGATAATTCATATTATATCTTTAAATTTTAGAGATGAATACACACAAACGTAAATAGAAAGTGTGATTTTTTGGGACAGTTAAATCGTCGTGGACTGATTTGCAGTAGACGTGGTTACGAATACCACCACTTAGTGGATAGAATTCGAGCCCCGCTAGGGTCCTTCTGAGCGCAGCGGTAACTCGCCACTTGTGTCGAGGGCCATGAATCTGTCATGTCTGTCTGCATGGGTAGGGGGGGGGGGGGGGGGGCAACTCGAGACTCAGTCTCAATGGTGACGGCTCGCGTTGCCGCGATCAGCCTCGCTGGCTCTATCGGTACTAGGGCACGTTCGCTGGTGCAGTGGGGGGGGGGGTTAGGGGACAACTTAGAAGAACATACGAGAAATTGTCGAAGTGTGATTGTATAGTATACCAGGCTCTCGATGTGTTCTTTATTCTGTAACTATTTCATTTCAATTCAATTCAATTCAATTCAATTCAATTCAATTCAATTCAATTCAATTCAATTCAATTCAATTCAATTCAATTCAATTCAATTCAATTCAATTCAATTCAATTCAATTCGATTCGATTCGATTCGATTCGATTCGATTCGATTCGATTCAATTCAATTCATTTCAATACTGCAATTGAAAATGTCATACGACGCAGCAAACTGTCTCTCTCGCAATTACTAAACTCCCGCTTATTACTCACTATATGGTTAATAAATAAATGATTTACCATTGTGATGGTATTAAATAGTTTCTCCCTATTCACTTGTTGAGCTGTTATGCAAATAGGGCTAAGCGAGACGTTAGTAAGATATATCACAACGACGAGATTCCAGAGCAATTAAGGGAATAGTTGAACCCCTTCAATAGAACGTGCTTCTAATACAGACGAGCAGCCATTCGCTGCGCACAGGTCGTCCCATTAAACACATTAAAAAGTAATTTTGTTCTTTATGCAAAATAATCAGTATAAGCTACGCTGTAATGTGAAGAGATTTACAATTGTTTCAACTTCAAGGAGAATAGGGCAATTATATGTATGAAGAGAGCGATGAAACATGCATGTTCACTTTATATATAATCGTTGGTAACTAAATTAGGGTTAATGCAAATAATAAATAATGAGACAATGAAGTAAGAAATAATATGTAGGTATCAAGAGTAGCTACTACATTTAATTTCAATATATATATATATATATATATATATATATATATATATATATGGCTCCTGTTTCCAACTTAAGTTAGGTCAGGGGGTGGCCATAGCCACCAGGATTCTAGGGCACTTCAAGAGCTCCTAACACCGGCTTGCCAGGCCTGTCATGTCCTCTTCAAATTCACTCTCTTTTCTTCCCATCAGCTCAATAAAAAGTAAATTTAATATTCTGGTTTAAATCTAAATAATATGATTGTGAAATAAAATTACTCAATATTGTCATACTTAGTTTTCAAAACAAACGCAAGTAATTTAATCGTTCTAGTTATACAAATGGAATCATTCCTAATATTTCATTAATTTAAAATACAGTTCGTAATGTATAGGGTAACAAAGACTTGAATCACTTACTATAAGTGTTCTATTAAGTGTAGCGAGCTAGAGAGGTTTACATAAATAAATCAGTTCGCTTTAAGCGAGAACGAAGTAGGCCTAGCGAGAACCGGGTTTCGACGCACGCAGTTCAAATAAATTACAATGTTTACCCGACTGTTGCGAATCCACGGAACTGCCATATAAATTAATCTAGTTGGCTATCGAGGTTTAATGCGGTTGGCGAGATTGTAGACATGAAACTGTAGGCCGGGCTGTGTTGGCTGCAGCTCTCGATGATGAAGCAGGGAGGGTTGAGGTAATTATTTGTGAAGCGTCAACAGTCAGTGCGATTCTATAGCTGCGTTCCAGAACTCATCTCACAAGTAATCTAAACAGTCAGAGCGATGCTATAGATGCGTTCCAGAACTCATCTCACAAGTAATCTGAACAGTCGAAGCGATGCTATAGCTGCGTTCCAGAATAGTTCTCACAAGTAATCTACCTGCTGTGACGCCAGAACACAAAAGAGACACTTGTACATTTCTTACACTATGGTTATACAACATGTAACAGATAACAGAAGGTTTATCGCTACCTGTTCCCCCATCTATTTTTAGTACACGAAATATATCATGAATAGTTCTGTAGCTGTTTTAAGTTTTAGTTAAATCTTGACATCAACTTTCGCGGCCAGACAGACTTGTTTCTAAGACAAACTGGACCAAGTTGGTTCGTTCTGTTAATGTATTCTTTAAGTTTTTGATCTCTGAAAATGATGTTGAAATATCTGTTTGACAAGTTCAAAGTTTTACTTGTTGTTGAACGATCTTTATAGTCATGAATGTCCCTCACTATGTAAACATGTTGTCAAGCCCCACTTAGGAAACATAAGATATGATAAACCTATTTCGCTAATGGCTGAAGTGCCTAAGAAATAATAGAATAAATGAGTGCTGACCAAACTTAGAAAGTTATGACATAGCGTCAGGCGGTCTACCTTCATACCTACTCTTAATTCTCTCAAAACGATCTAAAGCGAAAAATCGTCGACTGCAACGTGTGACAATTCCTGAAGTATGCACTTGAATCCAAACATTTTTGCCTCAAAAGTCATCGTTAATTTTATTATTTTAGACATCAATTAATCGATTAATAATCGATGTCGATGCAAATTCCCGATATCGATGTTTTTTTTTTTACATAAATCGAATCGTTTTTTACAAAAAATAATAATAATAAATACAAAATCTATACTCCGCTCGTCGACAAGGTTACAACACAATATCTACTTACCAGAAGGTTTTGCGGTTTTGATAGTTTTTCTTTTCAGTTTTTACATTGTTCAAGGAACTTTTTTCCTCCGATGTTGATTATTTCACGTTTGATGTCGATGTCGAAAAATTTCGGACATCGCGATGTGACATCGATGTTTTGATTTCGATGTCGATGTTGTAATTTATTATCGATGGGCAACCTTAATCGTTACCAACAATTGTCTTTTATCAAATATCTATTTGGAAGCATAAATGTTGATATTACATTGTAAACTAAAAGAACGTTCTGACTTTACGAACGGCTTTATATTACGATGAAATATGAGAAGACTTGGCCGTTAAGTGTGGCTCCCATTTAATATCGGAAGAGGGTTTTTTGTACTAAGATTTTAAGAGATAAAAATTTTACAAAGCATTATAGAATGTTTAAAATTCAAAAGAGTACTGACATAAAACTGTAAGACTTGAGAGTTGTAATTAGGGTTTTATAATTATATAACATAATAGCCGGTAAAGGTATTTGAGGTCAGAGTTCGAAATTCTTTTTATACTCTGTCTCAATTTTTTAATATCTTCGCCCACGCTAGCTTGTTCTGTGCTAGAAAATATACTAAACGTGTATAAACGGGTCGCAACGTTACAGGTCATGTGAATGCTTAGAGGGATTTCTCCTAGCCCAATACTTTTAAAATAATGATTATTAATAAAAGCTTAGCTTACTGCTAAAACGTCGTTTTATATATTTGGCTTAAGTGGAGTAAACCAGAAACATTGCGATTTTTCTAGAAATCTGAATTTATTTTGAGTAAGTGTTTGAATTTGTCATCATTATATGAATAAGATAACACGAAATACACAATATGTGCTTTGTTAATATACTTTACCACTGCTATTCTGCGCAGTTGTGCTAAATATAACAATTCAAATATTCAAAAACTGATAAACACACATACCATACTGTCGTAGCTCATTTCTTCAACAGAATCCAAACAGTCTATTTTATTTCAGTTGATTTTATAGTCAATTTTATCGTTTATATAATATTCCAACCATGAACAAAATATATCGCTACTTACAATTTAAAAGTTCTTTGCAATCTATGTTATTCCCGTTATATTCTCTTTAAGAAAACAGAAACTCCGACAAGGAATATCTTCTCTTAAATGATTCACAACAGCCGTCTCAAAAGTGGAACAACTTTGGAAAGGGTAAATCAGAAAGTGATGTAAAGTGGAGACAGCGACGTTGAATGTTCTCACCAAGAAGAAAAAGAAGAAGACAACGCGTCTAGCCCAGCGCATACGTCATGTTGCAGTGTTCAGATACTTTCACCTCAAATATCCCCGACTTCACACATTGTTACATAATATAGAGTTAATGCTGGGGTAACCGCAGTGTGGTTCTTGTCAATGCATCGGACGAACTGTCTTCGTTTTCTATGTTAGCTCTACAAAGACTCACATATAGCGATAACTCGAAGTCGATACAACCGAATCGATAGTCGAATTCCACGCTTATACTCAACCATCATCCTGGAAATAAAATTATATTTGATGCGATGCGGTAAGTATGTTTATAGTACTACGAGAATGCCACATTACAATGCAATACAATAAAGTAAAACATAACAAATAAACCGTAAAAAATGACGCAATATAGGAATTTCACTGTTTCTCATTTTGCAATGTATCAAATGCATGATTGTTCAATTTGGTCTGAAAATGGAAACAAAAAAGTGAAATGAACTGGATTTTCTGTTCTGGTTTTAAACAAACCGCAGACACATTTATAAACGCATTATATTTGGATGCAGCTACCGCAATATCTAATTGCATTACATTTTAAAGTCCACGCAACCACAGCCGGAACTTGAATGAGTGTATGAGTGTACCCGACTGACCACAAGCACAGCTGGGGACATGTAATTCAGGCCTCGCCACCTCGTTAAAAAAACATATCTTTTAAAACACAGCCTCGCACATATTGTGGAACATTAGTTTTAGATTTAATTAATTAAAAGTAGAAAATATCGTTAGCGTATTGTGTAATTAAGAAAGTATTGAAAAATAAATAAATAAAATAGAATTTAATATGACAAGTTACTCTCTGATAGATGTGAATGTACACAATATTGCATCGTGATATTAAACAATAGTGTTTGTATAGATTGTGCCCATAACTATTGTACCATACACATACATACATTTCCATACACCATACCATAACCATATAAAACTTATTAAAACGGAAACATAGTAGAACAGGTAAAACGTTATAAGACCTAGTAATTGGACTGTACACTGTTCCTTGTCACATATAAAACAATTTAAAACGCATTTTTCGAACCCTGATCAGAGCTCTTCAACAGGCTGTGTGGGACATGGGTGTGTTTTCACCTGTTGAAGAGCTCTGATCAGGGTTCGAAATATTGCGTTTTAAATTGTTTTATATGTGACAAGGAACAGTGTTCAGTCCAATAACTAGGTCTTATAACATGTATAACTAGTGCTAAGTAATGTCACCTATGATTAATATTTGTTGTTTAACGACGGACTCGACAACTATGATCATATGACGTCGGGGAGTGTTTGGAGGAAAGAGTCAAGTAGGACGTAAAGGGGAGGAAACGGAAGGGGGAAAACGTGGACTGCTTTTCATGGGTCTTCCACCTCGACGTGACCGGCTACGTAGGCCTTAAGGCTGGTCCACACAGATTTTTAAGACATAATGCATAAGGTTTTAAGACGTTGTTTTAAAAACAATGAAAACAACGTCTTAAAACTAAAACTTTGTGTGAACGCCAGTACGTGTTTCCTTTGATCCAACTTTACGACTACGCGTTAAACCTTAAAATAATCGTATGTCTCAAAAATATGTGTGGACCAGCCCTTACCAGAAGCATATGCTTCCGCGCCGGCACAACTCTCGGTGTCACCAAACAAATAACAATTATTTACATTATCTACGTTACTTTGCTAAATATTAATGACCGAATTACATCAATTCGTGTCGTCTAGACGGTTTGTCCATCCCCTATGATGAAATCCTAGTGTTTACAATTTGACACAATAGTCGTTCGCCTTCTGCGCATGTACCAATTAATAAATTAATGCTTTAAATGCTCGATATAACATCACTTAAGAAAATACCACCAAATGTACCTTACTTAAGTACAAATTGGAATTGGAATAGCTCTAGTGTATACGGTAGCATGGGAATTACTTGTAACCGCTACTCAGCGTACGAACCGCATGGTTCAAGTGGCCATTAAAGTTTTAACATTACGACGTTTAATTAGATCGTGTTGTGTTGTTATGTTTTAGAAAGTTTAATGCTTGTTTGGGGGTAATGAGTTTCTGTACAGTGAAATAAGCGCTAAGGCTACGTTGCAGGTTAGTGCGTTAACGGTGAGATTCACATTGATATAATATGGTCCTTGGAGTTGACCGTGAAATGTATTCTTGCAATATGAAAATATTGTAAAAACAAGATATGAACACATACTATTGGTTACCATTACGTATATCCATTTAACTAAACCAAAAATCAGCATAACCACGTTAATTTGGTATAGAAATTACCATCAGTTCTACCAAAAACTACAAAAATGTAAAATTTACTTAAAATAAAATAAATAAATACATTTGTATGTATTGCCTACAGATTCGGTTAAAAAATTGATTTTTTAGGGATGGCTAAAAATCACCGTTTGCGTTTACACAGTATAATATCGGTCGATTGAAGTCAATCCGAGGGCCACACCCTCCCCCCCCCAAGCCGGTAATAAAACCCCAACTTCTGCATTGAAAGAAGGAATATACCCACAAGTCCAAAGATAGACACATCTATTGTAAGTCTTTATCCTGTATTTATCGATTATTTGCAATGAGCAAGGCCTTCAGACCAATTGCAATCTAATAGAAACGTGTTTCGCTATCAGTTATATATGAGGGAGGATCGCGTATCCGAGTAGCTCTTCACAAACACTAATGGAAGTATTGGCTTTAACGCGTCATAGCCTCGAGTATGGTGTTGTGTGTGTGGAATGAACACAAAGACTGACTGTCACGTTGTGTAATGGAACTGGGAGATGAGCTGGTAAATACAAGGTCTATTTTGTAAGACAAACGTGTAATGAGTATTGATCAATTTGTGAAGCTCGGAAAGTTTTTTGACAAATCTCTGCACGAGTGCACGATACTGATAGAGGGAGCTCAGCGTAAGACGTGAGATCGAGTTCTAGGTCACTACTTTTGATAAGGGTCACCGGTTATCAAACCCCAACTTCTGCATTGAAAGAAGGAATATACCAAGTCCAAAGATAGACACATCTATTGTAAGTCTTTATCCTGTATTTATCGATTATTTGCAATGAACAAGGCCTTCAGACCAATTACAATCTAATAGAAACGTGTTTCGCTATCAGTTATATATGAGGGAGGATCACGTATCCGAGTAGAAGTACCCTGAGGCCCCTCATTCGCGATATGTCTCCAGAACGGAACAGAGTCGGGATTGTGCTCAGCTCTTCACAAACACTAATGGAAGTATTGGCTTAAACGCGTCATAGCCTCGAGTATTGTGTTGTGTGTGTGGAATGAACACAAAGACTGACTGTCACTTTGTGTAATGGAACTGGGAGATGAGATAGTAAATACAAGTGTGTTTTGTGAGACAAACGAGTAAATGAGTATTGGTTAATTTGTGAAGCTCGGAAAGTTATTTGACAAATCTCAAATAGTGCAAAATACTGATAGAGGGGGCTCAGCGTAAGACGGGAGATTCGAATTCTAGGTCACTACTTTTGATCAAGGTCACCGGTTATCATAACTGAGGGTTTTACCGACATTTTCTTCAGTCACAACACAAGTCACAACGCGTAAATGGGATTGTGTTCTCCTAAACAGCTCTAAAACATTTCTTCAAACTATCCAAACACCTTTATAAATCTAGTTAGTAACCTGAAAAGTGAGTAAGATCACATTTCTTTCTTTGAACCAATATTTCGGATAAACTAATAAAGAGAGGATTAGTTGATAACAAATCACAATATGTTATTGTTGTTTATCCAATTGACATTATTTATTTATGGCCCAACGATAACATAATATGTGACAGTAGTTAGATTCCGGCACCCGGCAAACCAAACCGAAGTGTTCCCCGTGGTTCTTCATTGTAGAAGAGAAACTTCTGCTATCTTCCACTCGATTCAAATAATCTTACAAATTTGTCACCTAAATCAAGGCACGTCTGGTAAAGCTGGTTTGTCTACAGTAGAGATTCCAACGAAAAATTGTTTTTTGCAAAAGCGTCTCAAATCTCAATTTTGAAAGTAACGACTGCCCTAGGAGACTAACGCGACTATTAATTACTAGAAGACTAGTGTCAAAATATTTGAGTTATTTCCTCTACAGTATGGTTCATGACACAAATGTACGTATTTGATTTTATGCATTGCTACATAACTTCAATAGGTTATTATTGTTATTATTATTTATGTATCAATATCAGATAATGATGGTTATTTCTAAATGTACATGATGAAAAGATGCAGGAAGCGAACCGGCGGTCGACGCATTGACCTGTGTTCTGCATCCATTTAAAATTAAAATAATAATAAAATTATCATAAATATGAAAATAATATACTCGTTGATGGTGTTCGGAGTCTTCAGGGTTGGTTTATTCGCTTCAAATTTATGTTTCCCACTGAAAATCAGTTCAGTCTTGTAACTGAGTAGGTATACTCTAAATTTGATTTTTGTTTAATTTATAATGTAACTGTAATGAAGAGTGATGATTTTTTTCATGATGATTGTTTTTATCTTACAGGTTGACCAGTAAACATGAAACGTTTGGTTTGACTTCTGGGTGATGGATTACAATCCCTGATTGGTAAGTGAGCTTGCAAACTAGCTTATTTGCAACTGCACACATGGTGTTTTAGTCAATGATATTCAACAGCTATAGTAGGCTAGATGCGCCACCTAGCAGCCACAAGCGTGTCAATTTGATGCCATCTTGAAATGGGCAAATAACACAGACGAGAATAGAAGTTTCTAATGCGACTTTCTGCCATTGGCAGCGCTAGCAGTACTGAAAGGTCCAAATTAGCATGTAAATTGCCAGTTTCAAAATGGCTTCAAATCGCTACGCTTGCTACTCAGTGGAAGGTTGGGGGACTGGTGATCTAGCCTACTATAGATGTTGAATATCATTGGTTTTAGTGATAATGTAGTCAGACATACACACACACCTAACAGAATCCAATTATTGCAAGGTAACATGATTGATGACTTTGATGTGTGCAATACTATTGTAACTATAAACCGTGTTGTTTGAATAGCGCCGAATTTAACAATAGTTGGATATTAGCAAAGTGATAGTGATACACTTGTAGAGACAAAGGACTCAACGGGCGTAACACATTTTATAAATATATTTAAATAAGTTAATAAATTCAAAGCTGTTCTGAATCGGCCTTGTTGATTCTGGCATTTGTCCGCAGCATAAACTGCACTGTCCAATCACTGATTCATATGTTTCATATATTTGAAATATCAATCTTTGATTGGTTATCGCTCACTCATCGATGCTGTTCGCAGCCTAGAGTTGGTTTATTCGCTCTAAATTACAGTCCGTGACTAAAAATCACTCTTGTTATTGAATGGGTAGACTCTATAAATGCGAATTTATTTTATTCATTGAACATAAACTAGCCCTTGCTGATTTGTAAGAATGTTGTTGACGTAATATCCAATTAACGTAATATGACACGACTTTCTTGTACAAGAACAATCCTTTGAAGAAATGTTTTAAATTCTAGTTAAAAATAACAGTTGTCTCCGTAAAAGCTTGTTATACAAGGAAGGTAATAACAACCTTATAACGTATTTGCTCATAGTTTTCGAACACTTTTCTTTTTCTCTCCACTATTTGCAAATTACTCTATTCGAGATGGAACATGTTATATTAAAAACAAAGTCTGTATGTAATTTCGCAAATTGCGGCTCAGTTTTTAACCTCATACAAATATAAGCTTGATTGTTTTTTCCTTTAGAATTACGTTGTAGCTAAGTCGTGTGTTTTAGCCAAAGCTGAACGTAATTGGTTCTCACTAACGTGAACTTTCTATGTAGACTGTTTGGATAATTATATGCATGTTGCGGGAAAGCCATGCTTAAAAGTTGATCGCCAAAATAAAAAAATACAACGTTTTTATGTTTTGTTAATTAACTTTTTAAAGACAACTTCAATGTAGAGTGTACCGCAAAAGTATTACATACAGACATTCGTTGAACAGCTTGTTCAAAGCTTGTTCGTTTACACGTGTAGACCATGGAAGCTCTCCTTTATTATTATTATTATTATTATTCATAATTCCATACAGCTCTAATGTTTGGAACATTACGATGCATATAGATAATTTAATGTTTTTGTTGTTGATGTAACTTTTAGCCAAAACTGTGTGGATGAATAGCAGTGTGTATGATATGCCCGGAGGGTGAAAACGTAAATTTTGAAATTATCATCATTATTAAGTTATATGAGTTACAAACACACAAATCAAAACTAGTGGCATACAAGTAAAATGTAAACATGATCGCTTCATTCTCTTTTAAAACTTAATTTATTTCGGTTCTAGTTGCTATGTAATTGTTTTCTACATACTATTTCCATTGAAAAAACGAATTCTTTAACAGTTTTCCAGTTGTGTGCAAGAACCAAGACATTGTTATATATTTTCTACTTCAGTTATAATTCTCGTTCAGGTAGGAAGTTCAATTGTACGTGTACAAATACCTACGACTCCAGTTAACTATGTTATCTAGTAACTTACTACGTGTGACATGAGCTCGGTCACTAAAGTAGTGAGTGTGAAGCAGCTTTGCGCGGAGAATGAATGATGAAGGGTATTCGCGCCGCAAAGATGCTGCAAATGTTGATTACGTAATCCTAGATTGAGCGTCGTAACTGCATTGATGAGCGTGTTCGTGCGTGTGGTGTGCGTGTGCGTGTGAGAGAGAGGGAGGGAGGGGGGGGGCTGGCGAGTCATTACCAGAGCTAGCATCGTATAACCTAGAGTTACTCAAATGGTCCGCATAAAGGAAATGACAAACAACATTTCCTTGTATTCTTCATTAGTTATAATGATTTATATACGACTAAATCTTGTTTGTAAATAATTTACTAACAGACACTCTCTTATTGACTGTTAAACCGTTAAAATAACAGTTCACTGAACTTTAATAAAAGAAATAAGACCAGAAAAGAGAATTGTGCATATAAAGTGCATATTATTTCCAGGAATATAAGATTAGTTTGCGCTTACTTCTTTAATGAGAGGTAGATAAAAGAGACTTTGAAAGGAAACGTCCGGGTAAAATGCCCTCTCTTATCAGTTGCAAATAAATATTTTGGGTGTCAGATGACATTTGAAAGTTTCTGGTTAGTGATTGCCGTGATGAGAAAAAACGTTATTTGCTGTTTCGCGTAACGCCTTGTCAAACAAAGAAACAAATTAAGCGTCCCTTATTACTTATTAGACACATGTATAAACAAGTGATAATTTAAGAAGCAATAACATAACTTACCTCGTGTGAAGTAGCCCGTGCACACGATAACAAGCGCGTGTGAAGTGGGCTTGTAACTCGACCGACAAGACTTCCTATGAATGGCGATGAGCTCTGTGGAAGCTTTGAAGTCATCTCATTATTTCTATCCAGGCTAACACTGCACAAAGGAGGGTGTCTCTTTCATTCAAATGTAGGCGCTGAAAACAACTGTGCGACGATACCGAATGTTCGAATGGTTTTAAACTGCTAAAACAGTAATTGCAATCTCTTCCCATTTAAGAATCGATCGGATAAGTTCTTACACGAATCGCATCTATATATCTTATTATTTTGTAGATGTGGTGTAGTGTCTCAGATATTTATTAGACACAACATTAGGAAATAATACGCTGCCTTATAAATGTAACTTCACTTTAGACCTGAGTATTCGATGGAAAAAGATTGAAATACGCGAGAATGTAAGATCTTCAGTTTACATCTTGAAAATTTAATTCAATCATATTTGTAGTGATACGAAGGTATAGATATTATCAAGATCCATTTAATTCTCAAAAAATAAATCTTAATTTTTGTATTTGGATAAAATGAGGCAGCTTCAATAATACCTCAAATTGTGTAATTTGATACAAAAGTAATACTTTCTTAATCCATTTTTTTTAGAGTCTTAATAATATCTAACCCCCTTTATTTAAAAAAAATATTGATATTTGAAGGAACGAACATGCTCTTTGCGTCACACCCTCTTAATAATGAAATATTTAAAGAATTAACTAGGAAAACGCTCCGCGTTGACAGATGAGCGATTTATTTCAATGTATCAAATCAAATAAATCATTTGCATATCATATTACTCTTTTAAAAAAAAATACCTTTATAATAAACATATGATTTTTTTACAAGATGGCGGATCAAGTTACAACATTATAACTTACGTATATTATTTCTTGATATGTTGCTAATAAAGGCACGAAATATTATTTAAATCCGTTAAGAAGTTTTCTTTAAAGAAATTAAAACCTTCAAGTTGATGGAGTTCCGCATAATTTCATTCGACCGTGGTCTACTCAATAGGCTCTAATTCATAAACTATTAAACCTATCAGTGAACGAAAAGTTCCATAATGTAGATACAGACTATATCTAAAATGTTATAGTAATTCATCATACAATAACCCGCTTTTAAATCATAATAAAAGCTTTTTAATTTGTCGACCAAGTTCGTTGTTAACATTTGCATGTTTGCCGTGAAGGTCATTAAATATAACACGTCATTGTAGCCATACTATGCTAGCTATCAAAATTCCAAATACATAGTGAGAGAGGTCTGACCACGTAAGCCATTTCGGCAGCATACTATGTGCATCTAACTTCAACGGTCCGCAAATGCGAATCATATCGGTGGAACACTGTAAAAATGAAGAAAATGTCTGCCGTAAATAAACAATATTTGTTTATAACATGGCGGTTTAAGCTACAATTTTGAAACTGTTGTCGTGTGTTAGTACTATTGATGTGGACTTACATAAAAAAAATTATTAATATCCGTGTGTAAGTTTTAATTTAAATAAATAAATAACAAAACACGTGTTTCAGATGTTAATTTTTTGTAGGTTGGCATCTTATGTCATTGTTGCCATTTTATGACAGCAATCGAGATTCCAAATAAAAGTGCATAGGTATTGTTACGTACGCTATTTTTGGTGTATACTATGTGCATCTAATTGCAAAAGTCCGCAAATGCGAATCATATCGGCGGAACACTGTAAAAATGAAGAAATTGTTGTTGTAAATAAACAATATTTTTTTATAACATGGCGGATAAACGTACAATTTTGAAATTATTGTCAATTGTTGGTTCGGTTTATGTTAACCTACATCAGAAACATTATTTAAATCCGTTTGTAAGTTTTCATTTAATAAAATAAATAAACAAGTTTTGTCTTTTAGTAATTAATTTTTTGTAGGTTGGCATCTTGACGGATTTTGCTGGCTATGTTAACAGCATCGAGTTTAGTAGTCACAAATGTTGACAGAAAATTTCAGCCAAATACGTCAAGCCGTTTGACCTGTGCGCGACGAACAAAATTTAGCGCACATACATACAGACATACATACATACAGACATACATACACACAGACAAAGCGCCGATCGAGTTGTATGGAGAGATTCACTCCGCTTCGCTACGCTCATCTAATAACTAGGAAAACGCTCCGCGTTGACAGATGAGCGATTTTTTTCAATGTATCAAATGAAATAAATCATTTGCATATCATACTAGGAAAACGCTCCGCGTTGCCAGATGAGCGAGTTTTTTTTAAGTAAATCAAACATATCATTTGCATATCATATTACTCTTACAAAAATAAATACCTTTATAATGTACACATGATTTTTTTAAAAAGAACGTGGTTCAAACTACAACCTTAGAATTTGTGTATATTATTTGGCGATATGTTGCTAATAACTGCACGAAATATTATTTAAATCCGTCAAGAAGTTTTCTTTAAATAAATTAAAACCTTTAAATTGATTTTTCAATGTAATTCCGCATAATCTAATTCAACCGTGATCTACTCAAAAGGCCCTAATTCATAAACTATTAAACCTACCAGTGTATGAAAAGTTCCATAATGTAGATACAGACTATATCTAAAATGTGATATTGTTTAATCATACAATTACCGCATTTAAATGATAATAAAAGCGTTTTTATTTGTCTACAAAGTTCGTTGTTAACATTTGCATTTTTGCCGTGAAAGTCATAAAACATAACACGCCATTGTAGCCATTCTATGATAGCTATCAACATTCCAAATACCTAGTGAGAAAGGTCTGACTCCCTACGCCATTCCTGCAGCATACTATGTGCATCTAACTTCAATGGTCCACAAATGCGAATCATATCGGTGGAACACTGTAAAAATGAAGAAAATGTCTGCCGTAAATAAACAATATTTGTTTATAACATGGCGGTTAAAGCAACAATTTCGAAACTAATGTCGAATGTTGGTAGTAGTAATGTGGACCTACATATGAAAAATCATTAATATAAGTGTGTAAGTTTTAATTTAAATAAATAAATAACAAAACACGTGTTTCAGTTGTTAATTTTTTGTAGGTTGGCATCTAATGTCATTGTAGCCATTTTTTGACAGCTATCGAGATTCCAAATAATATTGCATAGGTATTGTTACGGACGCTATTTTTGGTGTATACTATATGCATCTAATTGCAAAAGTCCGCAAATGCGAATCATATCGGCGGAACACTGTAAAAATGAAGAAATTATTGTTGTAAATAAACAATATTTTTTTATAACATGGCGGATAAACGTACAATTTTGAAACTATTGTTAATTGTTGGTACGGTTTATATAAACCTACATGAGAAACATTATTTTAATCCGTTGGTAAGTTTTCATTTAATTAAATAAATAAACAAATTTTATTTTGCAGTAATTAATTTTTTGTAGGTTGGCATCTTGACGAATGTTGCTGATTATGTTAACAGCATCGAGTTAAGTGGTCACAAATGTTGACAGAAATTGTCAGCCAAATACGTTAAGCCGTTTGACCTGTGCGCGACGAACAAAATTTAGCGCACATACAGACATACAGACATACATACATACATACATACACACAGACAAAGCGCCGATCGAGTTGTATGGAAAGATTCACTCCGCTTCGCTACGCTCATCTAATTACTCTTAAAAAAAAAAAATACCTTTATAATAAACATATGATTTTTTTACAAGATGGCGGATCAAGTTACAACCTTATAACTTAAGTATATTATTTCTTGATATGTCGCTAATAAATGCACGAAATATTATTTAAATCCTTCAAGAAGTTTTCTTTAAAGAAATTAAAACCTTCAAGTTGATGGATTTCCGCATAATTTCATTCGACCGTGGTCTACTCAATAGGCTCTAATTCATAAACTATTAAACATATCAGTGTAAAGAAAGTTTCATAATGTAGATACAGACTAAATCTAAAATCTTATATTGTTTAATCATACAATTACTCGCATTTAAACTATAATAAAAGCTTTTTAAATTGTCGACCAAGTTTGTTGTTAACATTTGCATGTTTGCCGTGAAAGTCATAAAACATAACACGTCATTGTAGCCATTCTATGATAGCTAACAAAATTCCAAATACATAGTGAGAAAGGTCTGACTGCGTAAGCCATTTCGGCAGCATACTATGTGCATCTAACTTTAACGGTCCGCAAATGCGAAGCATATCGGTGGAACACTGTAAAAACGAAAAAAAGTACTGCCGTAAATAAACAATATTTGTTTATAACATGGCGGTTAAAACTACAATTTTGAAACTGTTATCAAGTGTTGGTACTATTGATGTGGACCGACATATAAAAAATCATTAATATCCGTGTGTAAGTTTTAATTAAAATAAATAAATAACAAAACACGTGTTTCAGTTGTTAATTTTTTGTAGGTTGGCATCTAATGTCATTGTAGCCATTCTATGACAGCTATCGAAATTCCAAATAATAGTGCAGAGGAATTGTTACGTACGCTATTTTTGGTGTATACAATGTGCATCTAATTGCAAAAGTCCGCAAATGCGAATCATATGGGCGGAACACTGTACAAATGAAGAAATTATTGTTGTAAATAAACAATAATTTTAATAACATGGCGGATAAACGTACAATTTTGAAATTATTGTCAATTGTTGGTACTGTTGATATAAACCTACATGTGAAACATTATTTAAATCCGTTTGTAAGTTTTCATTTTATTAAATAAATAAACAAATTTTATTTTTCAGTTATTAATTTTTTGTAGGTTGGCATCTTGACGAATTTTGCTGGTTATGTTAACAGCATCGAGTTTAGTAGTCACAAATGTTGACAGAAATTTTCAGCCAAATACGTCAAGCCGTTTGACCTGTGCGCGACGAACAAAATTTAGCGCACATACATACAGACATACATACATACAGACATACATACACACAGACAAAGCGCCGATCGAGTTGTATGGAGAGATTCACTCCGCTTCGCTACGCTCATCTAATAATTTCAGTGTTTTGGTGGAGGTGCCGGGTAAAAAAATAAATCACTACACAATGTTTTTCCTGTGTTATTATGACGTCACATCAATATCTCTTGCGTTAATATTGTCATCACGTGTTTTATCGTGATTTGATCTCACGCCACGTGATCTTTATCACGTGGTTTCTCATGCGTTGAACGCGAGCTTTGAGGGGGGGGGGGGGGGGGTCTTACAATTTAATGAACCAATCTGATGCAGTGTTTCACCGAAATACCGTAGCTTATATAAAAGACGTAATCAAAGTCGTAAACTGAGATGCTTTATGTTTTTTATTAAAGACGAGGGATTTATGTTGGGCTCTTCAGAACATTTGGGACTAGATTTTAAGGGGGACATCTCATTCGCAGAAGCTTTCTTCGCAGAAAGTATTTTGCAACAAATGAGTTGGGATCACATTTCCTCGTCTGTTTGTATAACTCTCGATACGAACTTAAATTAATTTTTTTAATTACTCAATGAATCAATTTTCGATCAGGACTGTTAAAAGTTAAGATTGAACTGAGAGATATCAAATGGTGGTTAGTACTAGTTTAAAATTTACTTGAATTCATAAAACAACACTGTATTTCGTTATTTAATCCACTTTTAAAATCTTGAAGCTATTAGTAATCGGAAACTGTTTTCCACTTTCAATTTCGGTACCAGTATTAAAAATAGACAGACCTTCATAAACAAACCCCGTGAATATAAGATGTAAATCATTTCTGAAATTTTAGATTTAAACATTTTTGTATTCAGACTGAAGTCTTCAATTTATTACATTCGAAATTTAAAACTAGCATTGTTTCACATTATAATACTTACAACAGAGCCACGAAATGTCAAATGGCTCCACGTGTAGGAAAGTATATAGAGAAGTCTACTCGTAAACTCTCCGGACTCACAACACATATTTCACCCCTCACATGTTTCCCTGTGAGTTTTATCACCCCCGTTATGTCTCCTTGTGATGTAGGCCAATGAACAGCACCGTAAACAGCGTTTTATGACGTAGACTGTAGTGGCTATGCAAGTAGTCAGTCAGCAGGTGTCGCGCTGACCGTTACAGCTAGCGCGCGCGCTCTCGAGCGGTGAAGCGGGGAAGCTCGCCGCATATGTGTGTGTGGGTTGTTTTATTTACCACTTCGGTGGCTCAACGCACCCACACTGGCCTACTTGTAAACCACGCCCATGTACAACGCTATAGAGTATATTAGTGTGACGTCACGATTCCCGTGTCAACCAATGAAGAACCGTATTTTTGACTCCAAACAATCATGACAGTTGACAGATAGTTTTGTTTTTGCAAACATTGTAGCGAGGGTTATCCGTTCAGATATTTTGTTTTCCTAAAGCGCTCGTTACACGGGGAAGTGAAACGAAAAAGTGAAAAGAAAAAGTCACTTTTCTAAAGTAGAGATAGCATGTTCCTTATGGGACTTTCCGGTCGCTGTCACACGGGGAAGTCGAAAAGCAAAAAGTAAAAACTTTCCGCACTAGTCGAGCTCGGTTCAACAACTGGAAAGCGAAAAGCGAAATAACCTTGAACAGTTGGTCGTGATTGGCTGGTAATGTTGCCATGGACTACAACTTCGGGAATAAGTCGACAGTCATTTGGGACGTCCTGTTAACTTTCCTAGAGATGTGTGTAAACAAGGCGGTGGTGTTACACGTACGTACAAGACGGGAGAAATCAATCGCCATACCTAGTTAGTTACCACTCTTGCCGCACAGCGCCCGATAGTGTTGCACGTAGGTCGAGAGATGGCGCCACACGCACACTGTTTCTTTTCCTCGAGAAGTGTCCCGTGTAACAACTTCGGAAAGTCTTTTTACTTTCCACTTTTTGCTTCTCACTCTTTTCACTTCCCCGTGTAACGAGCGCTTTAACACGGAACAGTGAAAAAGATGTAATGATATAATCACTACTTTAAATAATAGCAACGTTTCAGGAAAGTTGTTTGGAGTCAGATAGCTCGTCCGCCATTTAATCTGACGTCATCACTAATTCAGTCTATTGTACAATCCTACCTATACATGGGGGATGAAAATAAATTGAAAGGATTATGAATTTAAAAGTATAATAGGGATATTTCTTTTATTTTTGATATTTGTAAAAGTCTGTACAATATAAATATATTTAGCTACAAATCATCCCGGGAACATATCTCGACGAATTTACAGGAACAGATTTAGTGGAATAGAAAATAAAGTCAAATAGAAGTGTTTTTTTTACCGTGCCTTGTTGTCAAGACATCTCAGATTTTCGTTTTATGTCCCTTTTTGGGAAAGGTGAGGGTTCTATATACGCCTGGTTGACAAAAGAATTTATTTTTTTGTATTTGTTATTAAATATATTGGGAGAGTTCACAAATAATTGGCTGGGGCGGTACCGATTGGATACAACAATGGTCTGCGAAGAACAAGACAGGTTTGACGGCTGCGTGGACGTATAAAGAAGAAAACTCACAAGTTTGTTGGTCACAGCTGTTTCGGTTGGCTTGATTGGTTCAGTTAACTCTTGAGGGATGTAGCACTTGGGGTAGCGGGAAACTGTTGATGGAAGGAGGATGGAAATATTTTGGCTGGCGGTGAGAGCGGGAAAAAATATAACTTTGGGCCGAAAGTTTTTTTTTATTACAAATTACCAAAAATACATTTGCTACTTTTCTCTTTAAAATTTAGATTACATTTAAGGTTTCTCATATTTCAGTTATTTAAGTTATTACAAAGTATGAACTGTATGAAATGTATAATAAAAACTGTAAAGTATGAACTGTTTTGAATGAATTATAAAAAATACGTCAAGATATATAAAATAAAGACAAACTAACATTTAAACATCATGGCAACAGTGAACAAGGTACAATTTTGTTAACAAAACAGAAGAAAATGTATGTTTAAAATATTTTTATATGTTTGAAAAATTTACAATATTACTAATTCAAAACTTATCTTAAATCATGTTTTTTAAACCTAAAATGTTACACACAAATATTTATTTTCTCGTTCACTAGTGACGTAGTTAAGGCATACACCACACAATCCTTAAATTTATACTTATCGAAATCTTTAGATAAACTACAAGTTAACGGGCGTTACATGAACGATTTTGAAAACAAAAGCCAAACATTATTACCTTATTGCCTAAGCCTACATCTGAAACGTACAATTCAACATACATGCAAGTAAATTTACTTCCGTCAAAATCAGCATGACAATGTCATTTAAAAGGATGGTGTCAGTAGAAACTACAATCAATTCTTAAAGAAAAATCAGGTGTGAATATTAAAATACGTATGTATAATGTAAGACGTTTCAAAAACACTATTTTCTGAGTTTTCTTCTTGGAGTTACGAGATTTTCAGAGAATTTTAGAATACAATTGCACATTAAATCATATAAGCAACGCACACATACACTTTCGTACATACAGACAATCAATTACACATAAACACACTCACACAATCATATATACACATAAACACACTCACACAATCATATATACACATAAACACACTCACACAATCATATATACACATAAACACACTCACACAATCAGATATACACTCTACTTTTTTAATTTTCAAATTCATTTATACTGTTTGTAGTAAGAAGCACAATAGAGATAAAAGATCACGAATATACCATTATTAACTTCTGTTTGTGAATATATTGTAATCATTTAATTCTAGTTATAAGAAGGGACAAGTTTGGTTTGTTTTTTGTCTTTTAGGCTTATCGAATAGAAAACGTAATTATAACGTATTAGGTTTAATGTCCTCGATATGAGTTTATCCCCAACTCTTAATGCTAGGATTCTGTACATATTTTAATATTCATTATTTTACACACATAAACATTTTACATAAAAGGGTAGTCTCACTGAAGAAACCGCGTCCAATTGACGTGTTTTAGCTCATTTTTAGAACGCTCCACAATATTTAAAAAGTGACAAATATCAAGAATGTAGTTTTGTAAGAACAAAAAAACTACGATAACGAATTTCAAATATGGCAATCAATACGGTCACCCTTAGGGCCGACAATTAGTTATATGAATTCTTTAATTGGCTGCCCTTATGACAAACGTAGTGATCGCAACATTTGGAATTTTGCTTACACAGTTTTTAGTTCTTACAAACCTACATTCCCGACATTTGTCACTTTTTCAATATTGTGTAGCGTTCTCAAAAACACAATAATCTGATGTGATTTTTGCAGTGAGCCGAGCCTGTCCTTTCACCTTAATATTTTTATACATTTTTCTGCCATTTGTCTAGTAGTAATTTTTCAACTCGTGGCATTTTATGTTTTTTTTAATTCGTTTTCATTTTTTTTGTCAAGTCCATAAACTTAACTTTTGTGTATTGTATAGCACTAATTTACAAATGAACATTTTTGCAGTGAGCTGAGATATCCTTTCACCTTAATATTTTTTATAGATTTTTGTACCATTTGTCTAGAAGTAATTTTTCAACTCGTGGCATTTTATGTTTTTTTTTTCATTTTTTTTGTCAAGTCCATAAACTTGACTTTTTTATATTCTATAGCACTGATTTACAAATGAACCACACGTTCTAATAATAATACGAAACCTTCTCGACCTATCGTTAAAACTCGAGTTATTTTCTGAACGTATGCACCATTATAATTTTGTTTGCACTCATCTTATTAACTATGGCTAATCTAGTTCACTACTTTTACTAGACTAGGCTGACTCTTACCAAAACTTCTTCATGAGAAGACAGTGTGACAAGTAGTCAGCACTTCTACGGTTTTTGAAAACTGTTGACAATCATAAATCTGTGACAAATCTTGTGAATGTGTGTGAAGTGTATTGAATGCCCGCAACAAACAGATACACTAATTTTCAAAAACGTAGCGAAATTGTATTATATCTCCCATTGGTAAATTTTTGTATCCGATTTTATTTTTTTTTGTGGTTTTTGGTTTTCAAATACAGTATTCTACAGCAGTACTGTCAATTTTGGTGTAAATAATCCTAAGCCAGCTGGAAGATAAGTTTGTGATTATACGTTCAATAATAGAGCCAAATTTAAATAAAAGAGTTTGCAATGAAAACAATGAAAGCAACGAAATACAAATGTTTGCCAGTTTTTCTGTCTGCCTTATCTCATTGTTACGGAAAACTAAACATACAACACACTTCATTCATCATTATGTACACAAAAACTAATTCTATCTAACGTAATTTGTATATTTTATCTAACCTAATAAGTATATTTATAAATAAAACAATTTTTATAAATACTTTGACGATGTCTGCGATTTCACTGATTAAAATAAAAACACCTTTATATTAAAATAACACCCATTGGTTGTCGCTAACCTTTACTAGCACAGTCTCAAGCAAATACTGAGTGCTCTATATTATATGTGATTTTTTTAACCATACCCTGTAATATAACCTAAATATTAAACTAGCTTACTTTAAACCTTTATACAATACAAAGAAACATACAGAGTAAACATGAAACATGACGAAAAACTTATTTTGATTTGTCTTATATTATATTATTATGTACATTTATTTGTTTTCTGTGTCATCGCTTTCTATGGACTCATGGCTACATCCTCGTATTTATGTGAGTTTAATGGGGTTGTATCTAGAGCTGGAATTTCATCTTATTATAAATGCATCATATGTTTTGTATTGTTTTGCATGTTTTAGTATAGTTGTGTTTATTTTGTCTGTGTTCTTAATATCACCCAGTTACTTTTTAACGAAGAAACATCCATAATTTATGTATCGTGTTTTCGTTACGAAATGTTCGCACAGTTTTTGGTAAGTATATGGTTCTTTTATTTTTACATCTAAATACTGAATGAAAATTCGCCGAATGATTGTTGTATAAGCACCTACATGGCTGATAAAATTCTTTTTTTGACTTATGTGCCTTTTTCAGAAGTAATTTTTTAAAAGTTTTTTAAATTGTCCATGTACAATTTTAATGTTTTGTTGTTTTTATAAAGCAAATGATTTTGTGTTCAGAACACGAGTCTATTGTTAATGTCAGAATTTCACCATGATTATATACCAATGCAAGTGATGAACAGAAAACATTAATTTCTAAATAAACGATATAGATTGTTAAAGTTTTGTAATGTCTTTACATGTATGGTGTACTTACTACACATGTCATACGATTTAATGATATTATTATGTACATTTATTTGCGATTCTATGTCATCGCTTTCTATGGACTCATGGCTACTCCTCTTATTTATGTGAGTTAAATGGGGTTGTATCTACATTTATTATACTGATATTAATTAGTAATTTTTTTTATTTTTTTTGCCAATCGTCTTAATAGTAATTTTTCAACTCCTGGCTACTGTGTTTATTTTTTATTTTTTTTTTGTTTTTTTTTTTAATTTTTTATACAAAATAAAGTTCCACTAATAAACTAAATATCCTACGTTAAAATTATTTTTTTATATTTATTTGCCAATCGTCTTAATAGTAATTTTTCAACTCCTGGTTTTTTTTTTTTAATTATTTTATATTTTTTTGGTTGTTATATTTTTAATACAAAATTAAGTTCCACTAAGCAACTAAATATCCTACGTTAAAATTATTTTTTATATTTTTTTGCCAATCGTCTTATAAGTAATTTTTCAACTCCTGGCTTTTGTTTTTTTAAATTATTTTATATTTTTTGGTTGTTATATTTTTAATACAAAATTAAGTTCTACTTAGCAACTAAATATCCTACGTTAAAATAATTTTTTTATATTTTTTTTGCCAATCGTCTTAATAGTAATTTTTCAACTCCTGGCTTTTGTGTTTTTTTTAAATTATTTTATATTTTTATATTTTTTTGGTTGTTATATTTTTAATACAAAATTAAGTTACACTAAGCTACTAAATATCCTACGTTAAAATTATTTTTTTTATTTTTTTTTGCCATTCGTTTTAATAGTAATTTTTCAACTCCTGGCTTTTGTGTTTTTTTTAATTATTTTATATTTTTTTGGTTGTCATATTTTAAATACAAAATTAAGTTCCACTAAGCAACTAAATTATCAACAACTAAAGCAACTTGATAGTCTATCTAATTCACTACATGCCCTATACTAGGCTAACGCTTGCCTACAATGCTTCATAAGAACTCCATGTGACAAGCGGTTAACACTTCTAACTTGTAGAATCACATTCTATGATTACAAAGTCACCATTGAACACGTCAGAAACTGAATGGGTCAGTCTGAAAATACTATTTATTATTTGTAGTTTAACGACGTACTCGTCAACTTTCATAATATGACATCGGGTATATACAAGTTAAGTAATTAATTTGTCCTGTGTTGATCACTTAAAAAACGTTCCACTGATTGTGAAGCTATATATACATTGATTTCAAAGTGGATTAGGTAATAATTGAGAATTTAAATTTAGATGACGACAATTTTAAGGTGAAAATATTTACAGAAAGAAAACGGTTTCATTTATTGCTAATGTTGAAAGTTCACTTTTAAATAAACGAAATAAAATGTCACTTGGAATGTTCAAAGGTTACTTTATATCTTATACGGAGTGTGAAACGCGTCTAAAATAGTACGAGTCATCTTAATGCATACTTATGTGGCTATGTACTCACAAAGTTCTACCTTAACTTAAATAGTCATTTATTTTTAACATTTATATTTCAATAGCAGCTTAATGTAAATTGTTACAGCAGCTTTAGTGATAAAACGTTATAAGTGTTCATGTATGGGTGATCACGGGCATCTTTATATTCAAGAATACAGCCATGACAGTTGAGATGTGGCTACTCACTACTCAGGATGTATATCCATGTCAATGAACCGTGTGACAATAGCAACGGAGAGTTCATTTCCGCTTTATGTTGTTTAATATCGAGATGCCAATGATTAGCCACAGAAATGTTTTTTTTTCTGCCATTCGTTTAGAGGTAATTTTGTAACTCATGGCATGCACGTTTTTATTTTTTTTATTTTTTTTATTTTTTTATTTTTTATGTTATAATTTATCGTAAGTGTGTATGTACATTGTTTGAATGCTGCATTTCCTAAACTACGGTCTACCTTATCAGTTAATTGGTACAGTTGAATTTGTGAGAGCTTTAGAATGTGGATTCACATATGTTTAAATGCTATATCCTATACTACCTTATCAGTTAATTTGTACTTTTGAATTTGGAAGAGCTTTAGAATGTGGATGCAATTCGATTGCATCACATCATCATAAGATGGTGTTATATTAATCCACCTCTATTGTTGATGTGCTTGATTTGTGACGTTTTGCGTAATTGCTTTGTAGTAATTTTAATACTAGGTGATACTTGCGATTTATTTATTTTTTAGTAATTGTAAGTGATTTCTTTGATTGATTTATGTTTGTGTGATTTAGTGATTGTGAATGAGTAATTTTTAAGTGTGTGTTTTTATCTACGTATCTAAACCTGCAAAAGCTCATTGAAAGTTGGTATTGAAAAGTTCAAAATAAGTCTGATTGGTTATGTGATTTTTACGATTTTGTTTATATTTTTTAGTGATTGTAAGTGATTCGTTTGAGTGATTTATGTTTGTGTTATTTAGTGATTGTGATTTAATGATGTTTAAGTGTGTTTTTTTATCTACGTATCTAAATCTACAAAAGCTCATTGAAAGTTAGTGTTGAAAAATTCAAAATAAGTCTTATTTGAGTCTGATAAGGTGATTTTTGCAATTTTTTTGATTTTTTAGTGATTGTAAGTGATTTTTGTGAGTGATTTATGTTTGTGTGATTTAGTGATTGTGATTAAGTGACGTTTAAGTGTGTGTTTTTATCAACGCATCTAATCTAAAAAAGCTCATTTAAAGTTTGTGTTAAAAAGTTCAAAATAAGTCTGATTGGTTCCATTGTAATCTTTAATGTAAGTAAGCCTTACTTATTTAAGAAAATTACTGTACTTTCATAATACATTAACATCAACTATACATTACCATTTTGATGTGAGTTCTATTTACAAAATTATTTTAACCTAAGTCAATCATTTTTATTATATATATGTACATGTATTATATATATGTATTACACTAGCCTACCTATACCTTTATACTATGAATAATACACTGTAAAAATAAAACTAGACGTTGGAACGTATATTATAATTATTATGTGGAGTTATTTTCTATAATTTTGAATTTGGTTTTTATGGACTTCAGAATAATATGGCATCGTGTTTATGTGAGTTTGTGAGTTATCGAGAGATACATAAATGTATCACATGTTTGAACATTTACATTATTGGCAGTGTATATTCCTTTTCTAATTGTATTTTACTAAATCATCTACCCATAGTGGGGGCACACAGATTAAACACACTGTACAGTGTCTTGAACATTGTACAAAGTGTAATGCAAACCTAATCTACACCGTCAATTACAGAGCTCTGCATATTATATTATATTACTAAACCACTAATACTACCACATTCGTTTATCATCTAAATACGCCAACTCAAGCACTCAAAAACGCTGGACTCAGACGAAAATAGATTATGATAATGATGTCGATGATGATGATGATGATTATGAAGATAATGATGATGATAAAGATGATGATAAAGATGATGAAGATTATGATGATGATGATGAAGATGATGATGATGATGCTGAAGATGATGATAGTGATGCTGATGATGATGACGATGATGATGATGACGATGATGATGATGAAGATGATGGTGATGTTACAATTTGGGTTCATTGTTATCATATTTTTTCATTTGAGTCCACCGTCTTTGAGCGACTCATTTGACGGATTCAGACGAAGAAATAACTTACCATTTTATGACTTATCCTAACCGCTACCTACTTTTTTATGTGTGTTGCACCGTCTTAAGTATTTTACATGTTTTAACACATTCTTAAGATAACATCTATTCTACTTGCTCTAACTAATTCACTACTTGTACTAGACTAGGCTACCTCTTGCCTCCGCTGTTTCATGTGAACCACGCGAGGCAAGAAGATAACACTTCTATGTTGGACCTCTTCAACGGTCACTGCTTCAAACTGAACTCAATGAATCAGAAGAATCACACATTGGGCTATATAACGTTGAACGTTTAGGTAGTACGATTTAAGACATGTTATTTTCACTTGTTACAAAACTATGGTGGATTTCGTTGAGATATTGAAGACATTTTAACGAAAAGTAAATTTGTGTACTAAAGTCATTTTGGAAAATCAATATACTGGCAAATTAGTAGCTTGAAAACTCAAAATATATTGTGTAGTTAGATAATGCGATCCTAGGGGCAAAACTGTTGATAGATTGGTATAATATGGTGTTTTAGGGAGGTTATCAAGTGAATAGTATTTGAGCAGATACGGAATGTTTGCCGGGGTAGGAGTGTATTTAGTTGTATTTATTTATTAATCATTAATTCAGGAGGGTGTGAATTTGTCAAACAATACGAAAAAAAAAGCGTGTAAAGGCTTATTTATAGAGGACTCAAAACTAACATAGATAGCGCCGCTAAGCAACCTCCTTTAAGCGCCATTGATGTATAATAAGAATAAAGCAACAATAAAAACTAACAGCTAAAGCTAAACACTCCTAATAGAAGTTTATTTTCTTGCCACCAGAATGCATCTTGTCTATTTTCAGTTCTCTTATAGAGCACTACAAATAGACTAGATGCATTCTTGTGGCAAGAAAATAAACTAGGCACCGTGTGTAAGTACATACAGCGCTATATGTGGCCAAATTTAGCAACAAACTGCTGAAGACTTCATTCCGCGGTTGAAAATAGTGCCGTATATTATTGTGATATATCTTGTTTTTAGTTTGGTGTTTGTTTTGATTCTTGTTGTTGATGTGTATTTATTTTGTTTTGTTGTTTTGTTTTGTGTTTTTGTTTTGGCTTGTATTGTCTTGTTTTGTTTGTGTTTGTTGTGTGTTATTTGTTGTTTGTACGTCTAAAACGTGTCCTGATTAAAATGGTGGCTTGCCTTTTTAAGATTTACTAATGGGATTCATAATCTGCAAAAAAATGTTAAAAGCCGTATTTTAATTAAACAATTTTCACAATTTGCCTTCATTGACGTAGGAAGAACGACGCTGATTCAGCAGGTTGTTGCGCGACTTTGCCACTTTGAGCGCTTTATTCGTTTTCACTAGCGCCATCAGTGGCCAATCTCGGAGAATGTTTTAACTGTTGCTTTATTGTTATTATACATCAATGGCACTGAAAGGATGTTGCTTAGCAGCGCTATCTATGTTAGTTTTGAGTCCTTTTCAAGAACTATTACAAAGAATTGAGAGCAATTAAATGATAAAAACAAATTTAATTTTTTAGCACGTATACCTAATTGTTACTAAACTTCTAAACAGAAATATTTGATCAATTTGGACAGTTTGACATGTCACACCCACCACTTCCAACGCGCGCTTTTAACTCTGTGTGTGATCCACTGTTCTATGCGTGGGTATTAGATATTCCCATTGAGTTTAGAACATGAACTGACTTTTGTTTCGGTCACGTATGCTTTACATACAAATCGCTGTTTATAGTCTGGTTGCGCTAAATTAAAATACATTTACTAGTCTTAATTAATTTATAATCTCGAACATATTAAAATGTATAGTTAAAAATACCATTCATTTGAATTTAATGCAGCATCAGTTTGACAAAGAAACTAATAATTTAAAAAAATTAAAATTATATTTGGGGGTCAATAACCTGCTTTAGAAAAAAACTAACCTTGTAAAAATTCTTTTTTGGAAAAACAATGTTAAAATATTAAAATATAATTCAAATATAAAAAAAATCGTTGTCAACAAACTGTGATTGGCAGCTATTCGTCAGAATTCGAGCTAAAATATTCTTTGTTTACATTTAACTAGTTGTGATGATAAAAACGCACTTTTATTTTTGATGGGGTTTTACAGAGGAGTTCGCGATTGCCATTCGTATGTAAGTAATTTTTAACTAATGGCATTTATTTATTCTTTTTGTTTATTTTTTCACTCTCAATTTTTTTCATTTTTTTGGTTTTGTTTCTTGCTATTCGTTAATCAGTTAAGATCAACTCCTAGTTTTTTGTCGAGCTACAATAAAATATGATACAAATATAGTACTCAGTATATAAAACTATTTTAAACGACGCGTTCATTAACTGTGCCATATTGCGTCGGCTCTTTTAGTCGCCTCTTACGACAGGCAGAGCTACCCTGGACCTATTCTAGCCCGAGCCCAGACGGGCAGCTAATAGAGAATAAAACATTTTATATACATAGCTCAATTTATCTTAATTCAATTAATTTAAGTACATTAGATCCCTCTTTTTTCGCTTTCCTTTAAGTTTTTGCCCCAAGTCTGTATAAGTTGTATAAGTCCTCAGTTTACAATATTAAAGTTTCAAAACTTTCTTTATAAAATGATAGTATGTCTACATTAGCACGTTATGTTCGAGTTTATTATTAGCAGCAATGTAGTCTCATGATGTTCTTAGTTACTATTCTAATGATCTACTGAAACTAGACTAGGTTATCGCTTGTCGAACACAGCCTAAGGCAATAAGCATGGGTGACAAGACGATAACACTTCTAAGGTTATAATTAGGCTAGGGGGTCAGTGGTTCCATCAACCATGCACAAAAACCAGGCCTCATAATCTCGAAATACAGTAAGAAGCAAGGTTATGAGATTGAAGTGTGGTTACCAACAAATATTTCTTGATTATTCATATGTAAATATTTTAATTTTAATCCTATCGCCGAGATATTTTATGAGATAATATACATTATGTAGTCAGCTGTGTATTATGTTCGTTAGTATAGGAAATTTATTTTAAATATATATTTGGAATTTTGAATAAATTAACGTTATCTATGGAGGAATAATGTGGACAAAAACGAAATTGTATTTTCGATAGGAGCAGAAGAAAATAATCTAAAACGGAAAACAATATTGGAGCCGGTGGCAGCAGAGCGGGGAAATTTAAGTTTTGTTCGTATTTTTAAGACAACTTTAAAATCGAAATTGTGGAAGGATGTGTGTATACAATACAAATATTATCAGGGTGGTCTACTGATAACGAAATAAATGCAACTTTCATTTCGTTTAGATTAGATAATAATTTCTTACTATCGCATTTAATCCCAACGTAATTAATTTTACATATCTTTGTTTATAGACCAGCTGATAATATATCTCCTGCATATGGTGTATCTCAGCACAATTTCGCTTTTAAAACTTGTCTTAGAGACACGTTAATGTGTCCCTTCCCACCTCAATACGAGCTGTGAGTCTGGTTTCTTTGTGCAAAACCAATCTTTGCTATTCTACTGTTTCAATATCTACAACTTATTAAATTAAGATATATATTTACATATTGTAAAAAGCAGCAGTTACTGATACATGCGTAAGAGTTAAAAAGTAAGTGTCTAAATCTATCAGAGAGTTCACGCTCAATATTATATACTATAAGATATTGTTTTCTAATTATTATTTAATGAATATTATATTTATTGTGTTGCCAATAATATGTGGAAGCAATTTTTAGTATTTCGTTAGAAATTACGATTTTTATATGGCATCAACTTTTGTTGCACCTAATACCCGATATCTATAATTATGATTTTTGCCTTTTTTTGTAGATTTTTTGCCAATTGTTGCAAGTAATTTTTTAACTCCTGGCTTTTATGTTTTTTTATATATTTTTCTTATACACGTTTATGTATATTTTTTTTTATTGGTATTATTATTTTTGTATTTTTTTTTTATTTATCATTACTTTGTCTTCTATGCTAATTTTTAATTTCTTTTCTTATTTTGATATTGTTTTATTTTTTTGTGATTTTATTCCCTATTTTCATTGCTAGTGATTTTTTGAGTGCACCGTCTTTGAGCGACTAATTTGACGGATTCAGACGAAGAAATAACTTACCATTTTATGACTTATCCTAACCGCTACCTACTGTATTGTGTGTTGCACCGTCTCAAGTGTTCTATTCTACTTGTTCTAACTAATTCACTACTTGTACTAGACTAGGCTACCTCTTGTCTCCGCTGTTTCATGTGAACCACGCGGGGCAAGAAGATAACTCTTCTATATTGGACCTCTTCAACGGTCAGTGCTTCAAACTGAACACAATGAATCAGAAGAATCATACATCGGGCTACATAACGTTGAACGTTTAGGTGGTACGATTTTAGACATGTTATTTTCACTTGTTACAAAACTATTGTGGATTTCGTTGAGATATTGAAGACATTTTAACGATAAGTAAATTTGTGTACTAAAGTCATTTTGGAAAATCAATATACTGGCAAATTAGTAGTTTGAAAACTCAAAATATATTGTGTAGTTAGATAATGAGATCCTAGGGGCAAAACTGTTGATAGATTGGTATAATGTGGTGTTTTAGGGAGGTTATCAAGTGAATAGTATATTTGAGCAGATACGGAATGTTTGCCAGAGGTGGAGTGTATTTAGTTGTAGAATCACACCATTAATTCAGGAGGGTGTGAATTTGTCAAACAATACGAAACAAAAGGCGTGTAAAGGCTAATTTATAGAGGACTCAAAACTAACATAGATAGCGCTGCTAAGCAACCTCCTTTCAGCGCCATTGATGTATAATAAGAATAAAGCAACAATAAAAACTAACAGCTAAAGCTAAATACTTTTAATAGAAGTTTATTTTCTTGCCACCAGAATGCATCTTGTCTATTTTCAGTTCCCTTATAGAGCACTACAAATAGACAAGATGCATTCTTGTGGCAAGAAAATAAACTAGGCACCGTGTGTAAGTACATACAGCGCTATGTGGCCAAATTTAGCAACAAACTGCTGAAGACTTCATTCCGCGGTTGAAAATAGTGCCGTATATTATTGTGCTATATCTTGTTTTTAGTTTGGTGTTTGTTTTGATTTTTACTGTTTATGTGTATTTATTTTGTTTTGTTGTTTTGTTTTGTGTTTTTGTTTTGGCTTGTATTGTCTTGTTTTGTTTTGTGTTTGTTGTGTGTTATTTGTTGTTTGTACGTCTAAAACGTGTCCTGATTAAAATGGTGGCTTGCCTTTTTAATATTTACTAATGGGATTCATAATCTACCCAAAAATGTTAAAAGCCGTATTTTAATTAAACAATTTTCACAATTTGCCTTCATTGACGTAGGAAGAACGACGCTGCTTCAGCAGGTTGTTGCGCGACTTTGCCACTTTGAGCGCTTTATTCGTTTTCACTAGCGCCATCAGTGGCCAATCTCGGAGAATGTTTTAAGTTTTAACTGTTGCTTTATTGTTATTATACATCAATGGCACTGAAAGGATGTTGCTTAGCAGCGCTATCTATGTTAGTTTTGAGTCCTTTTCAAGAACTATTACAAAGAATTGAGAGCAATTAAATGATAAAAACAAATTTAATTTTTTAGCACGTATACCTAATTGTTACTAAACTTCTAAACAGAAATATTTGATCAATTTGGACAGTTTGACATGTCACACCCACCACTTCCAACGCGCGCTTTTAACTCTGTGTGTGATCCACTGTTCTATGCGTGGGTATTAGATATTCCCATTGAGTTTAGAACATGAACTGACTTTTGTTTCGGTCACGTATGCTTTACATACAAATCGCTGTTTATAGTCTGGTTGGGCTAAATTAAAATACATTTACTAGTCTTAATTAATTTATAATCTCGAACATATTAAAATGTATAGTTAAAAATACCATTCATTTGAATTTAATGCAGCATCAGTTTGACAAAGAAACTAATAATTTAAAAAAATTAAAATTATATTTGGGGGTCAATAACCTGCTTTAGAAAAAAACTAACCTTGTAAAAATTCTTTTTTGGAAAAACACTGTTGAAATATTAAAATATAATTCAAATATAAAAAAAATCGTTGTCTACAAACTGTGATGGGCAGCTATTCGTCAGAATTCGAGCTAAAATATTCTTTGTTTACATTTAACTAGTTGTGATGATAAAAAACGCACTTTTATTTTTGATGAGGTTTTACAGAGGAGTTCGCGATTGCCATTCGTATGTAAGTAATTTTTAACTAATGGCATTTATTTATTCTTTTTGTTTATTTTTTCACTCTCAATTTTTTTCATTTTTTTGGTTTTGTTTCTTGCTATTCGTTAATCAGTTAAGATCAACTCCTAGCTTTTTGTCGAGCTACAATAAAATATGATACAAATATAGTACTAAGTATATGTAACTATTTTAAACGACGAATTCATTAACTGTGCCATATTGCGTCGGCTCTTTTAGTCGCCTCTTACGACAGGCAGAGCTACCCTGGACCTATTCTAGCCCGAGCCCAGACGGGCAGCTAATAGAGAATAAAACATTTTATATACATAGCTCAATTTATCTTAATTCAATTAATTTAAGTACATTAGATCCCTCTTTTTTCGCTTTCCTTTAAGTTTTTGCCCCAAGTCTGTATAAGTTGTATAAGTCCTCAGTTTACAATATTAAAGTTTCAAAACTTTCTTTATAAAATGATAGTATGTCTACATTAGCACGTTATGTTCGAGTTTATTATTAGCAGCAATGTTGTCTCGTGATATTCTAAGTTACTATTCTAATGATCTAAACTAGACCAGGTTATCGCTTGTCGACCACAGCCTAAGGCAATAAGCAGGGGTGACAAGACGATAACACTTCTAAGGTTATAAAAAGGCTATGTCAGTGGTTCCATCAACCCTACACAAAAACCAGGCCTCATAATCTCGAAATACAGTAGGAAGCAAGGTCACGCGATTGAAATGTGATGACCAACAAATATTTCTTGATTATTCATATGTAAATATTTTTATTTTTTTCCTATCGCCGAGATATTTTATGAAATAATATACATTATGTAGTCAGCTGTGTATTATGTTCGTTTGCTTAAGATAATTTATTTTAAATATATATTTCGAATTTTGAATTAATTTACGTTATCTATGGAGGAATAATGTGGAAAAAAACGAAATTGTATTTTCGATACGAGCGAAAAAAATAATCTAAAACTGAAAACAATATTGGAGCCTGTGGCAGCAGAGCATGAAAATTAAGGTTTTCTGTTTATATCTTTAAAACACCTTTAAAATCGAAATTGTATGAAGATGTGTGTATACAATACAAAATTATTTTCAGGGTCTTCTGATAACGAAATAAATGCAACATTCATTACCTTTGGATTAGATAATTATTTCTTACTATCGCATTTAATCCCAACGTAATTAATTTTACATATCTTTGTTTATAGGCCCTGATAATGTATCACCTGCATATTGTGTATCTAAGCACAATTTCGCTTTTAAAACTTGTCTTAGAGACACGTTAATGTGTCCCTTCCCACCTCAATACGAGCTGTGAGTCTGGTTTCTTTGTGCAGAGCCAATCTTTGCTATTCTACTGTTTCAATATCTACAACTTATTAAATTAAGATATATATTTACATATTGTAAAAAGCAGCAGTTACTGATACATGCGTAAGAGTTTAAAAGTAAGTGTCTAAATCTATCAGAGAGTTCACGCTCAATATTATATACTATAAGATATTGTTTTCTAATTATTATTTAATAAATATAATATTTATAGTGTTGTCTATTGCCAATAATAAGTGTAAGTAATTTTTAATGTTTCGTTAGAAATTACGATTTTTATATGGCATCTACTTTTGTTGCACCTAATACCCGATATCTATAATTATGATTTTTGCCTTTTTTTTGTAGATTTTTTGCCAATTGTTGCAAGTAATTTTTTAACTCCTGGCTTTTATGTTTTTTTATATATTTTTCTTATACACGTTTATACATATTTTTTTTTATTGTTATTATTATTATTATTATTATTTTTTTTTTTTTTTTTTTTTATCATTACTTTGTCTTCTATGCTAATTTTTAATTTCTTTTCTTCTTTTGATATTGTTTTATTTTTTTGTGATTTTATTCCCCATTTTCATTGCTAGTGATTTTTTGACTGCACCGTTTCATTAAAAGTACCTCTGGTTGGCTAATTGTGTGCTAAATTTAATCTTCATCCTATTCTGCATACCTAATATATGTGATTTTATCATTTTCAAGAACTACACCATAATGTGATATTATATACTTTTATAATTTATACACATTTATCTCTTGTATCTAGCCAGACAATACACTTCTACTCATAAGCTCTACTAACTATATATCTATGCACTACACTAGGCTAGCTCTTGCCTCCACATCTTCAAAGAAAGAATGTGTGACAAAACGTTAGCACTTCTATTCATTTAGATACTATGATCAAACGCCAGTTATAACTCATATATATACAACGAGTTTCAACGATAGTCGAGATTTCAGCAACCACTGTGGATTAATTAAGTGTATATTTACAGAGTTTTTATCGCACATCTAACGAAGGGATCGACGATGGTTCATAGATGTGTTCATTTGAAATCAGTGACTTCACTCAGTGACTAAAACTAACGACTACTTTAATATTTACACTTACATTCTACTGTACACTTATTATCTATCAGAGAGTAATGACCGTTATAATCAATTACCTCTTTATTACTCATTACGTTTTGGTTTCTTGAGTCACTATTAATTCTTGAGTGTTGAGGTACGTTGATTGTCTTTTAACACGAGATGTTACGAACATATTGCCAAGTACATCAGAAGAAGATTGAAGACGCACAGATACTAAGGGTTAAATGCATAGTCGTTCCTCACGTGCTCCTCAACTCAGCCTTTCCTCAGACTCGCCCAACCACCAATCACAGAACAATGCACATAGCAATGGTGCTCTGTGATTGGTGGTTGGGCGAGTCTGAGGAAAGGCTGAGTTGAGGAGCACGTGAGGAACGACTATGCATTTGACCCTGAGAGAGCCTTCTCGATCCAGCTCTAACAAGTCGCTGAGAAGGTATTAATTAAGTTGATGTTGCAGTAAAATGTGTCGATCTTTAATCATCTGAACATGCACTGGACTTTGCAAAATGTGATGTTTTAAATGATAACACAAACGTATCAAAAAGCCAAGAATTAATTATGTATAAAACATTTTAATTAAAGCTTATATAGATATGGGGGACTTATACAGCAAACTTCATATGCTAATAACTTAATTATGTATATCTTTATTTTAATTAAAGCTAATATAGACATGGGGGACTTATACAGCAAACTTCATATGCTAATAACTTATTTATGTATACCTATATTTTAAAGCTAATATGGATATGGGGACCTCATAGCAAAATTCATATGCTAATTGCTAATAACTTAATTATGTATATCTATATTTTAATTAAAGCTAATTTGTGGATTGGGAGACCTTCTAGCAAACTTCCTATGATTATAACTAAGAAGAGTTTCTTTTAAAGCTATTATCAGCAACTATAGCACGTTGTAAAGTTTTTGAATCTTATATGTAGGTAGTCCTCATTGACGGTCTGTTCATTTATCCTTCTATTTAGCAGCGTCTTTTACGGAGTCTATTCGATTCGGAGTCAACGTTTTAATTGTCCTAATTGTCGTCCTATTTGTACTTGATTAGAAAATCAATTGGCTACTTATTTTTATGATTCTCTACTAATAATACCACATCACTAAATTCTACTCTTCTACTTGTACTAGACTAGGCTACCTCTTGCCTCTACGGCTTCAGGGAAGACACGTGAGACAAGAAGATAACACTTCTAAGAGTTTTTATATGAAGTCGGCTTATAACAAAAGTTCTTGCAACAAGTAAGATGAATCATAGTCGTGGATTTCTTTCAAAGGAAAACTCCGATTTACTGTTTAATCTACGGAAGTCTGGTTAACATGTCTGCTATTATTCAAAAAAAAAAAAAACATGGTTGGATAATTAATCTGTCTTTGTGCATTTTGAAATTTGAGGTTTTTCAAGTTGTTAGAATATCATGTTTCTGAATTTCGTGTAGCTTTTTTGTCTGTATATGTAACTATGTCCACTTACTCTGCAAAATCCCCGAGTGATATGCGATTAAAAGTTCTTTAGAATACTTTAACATTGCCACAAAGTAACCAAATATGTCATCCGCCATAGCATACAGTTCTATTTCTTGTGAACGTACCTCTCTGTGACAATACACATTTCCATTTTTTAAATGTTATTTAATTATGTAAAGATGTTTTTCAACACCACATTACAAAGGTTTAACATTTGAAAAACAGAAGTATTTATTGTAATAAAGAAATATTCAAAAGAAAACACACTGAATTATAGGGCTATTATATATTTTTCTTTTACGTTGTGACAATTTTAAAACATTAAAAACAATGTTTAATCGACAGAAACCGCGGGAGCTCCGCAGTTTAGTTGGACACACAGCCTAAAGACATCGCACGTCTAGGATTCATTTCTTGTGCACTTTAGAACTGTTCTACATACTACATTTCAATATGTACATCATTGTTTCTTATTATGTACATCTACATCTGCCTTGCTGACGATACTAGTCTATAACTATTAACTTAACAATTAACTGTGTGATGCAAATATTCGCTAAGCTGCATGGTCGAACACAAATGAGGACCAATATGAATTCAACTTGTCCCTCTATTAATTACTTGACCTCGTTATTGAATGTCCCAGCACTGTCCCTTCTATTATAGCTTTTCTACTACGTCATATCTGTTATAAAGGTCTGCTTGAAGAGTCCACGCGTCATTCGAGTATCACAGCATATTCACTTAGACAGAGCTTTACTGCATGATAAAATATACACAAAATAATACACAAATATCTTGAGTTCTCACAACTCCTAGGTAAGTAATAGCCAACATAACTACAAACACTTAATTAGATCACACCCACAAACTTCTTCAGACATACACACGCACATACACGTACACACAAAATGACGTGCGTGCGTGTATATCAGAAAATCTCTGATTTCTCGCAACTTACAGACACTTTGTACACAGACAAATGCACGTCCACAAACGCAAAGAAAAATAACATATATACGGACCACAAAATACAGACACACACACACACGAACATACACACACAATAGTACAGCAAATACAGACACACGCACATACACACAAACACAAATTAACGTACATGTATCTTATATTATCTCTGATTTCTCACAACTCCATGAAAATTTTTTTTCGCTCCAAAATTCTGAGTTGGGCCAAATGTGTTGAAGATAGCCTTATGAATGTATGAGATATTACCGGTGGAAGTTTTAAGTTCCTTGTTTCCAAAGAGCTTCCAATTTTTTATATGACGTGATGACGAGATTTTACACTTGAAAACACTCTTTTATTTATAGCTCCAAATATGGGATTGAATTGTAGAAAACAAAAGGAAAAATTACAAGATTTAAATTTCTTTTATAGATTTACTTGGAAATATTTAAATTGATTTCATGAGTAAAACGTTTTTGATCTGACAACATTATTGATGATATGTAGTTATGATATAGCCCAATGCCAGAAGCACTGTGTTTTTTGGTATCATCGATGATTATTTGAACTACTGATTCTGAAACTGTTACTGGTCCCCCTAAATTTTGATTTTAAAGTCTAAAAAAATACATAAATAAATTAACAAAGAAGGTACTTGTACACGTTTAGCATTCATGGCGTTCATTGGCTGGATCCTACGCTGTGCGTTTTGCAGCCAAGAACTACTCTGTGCTCAAACTACTTCATGCCAGGAAAATTATTGTCAACTTCAGTGAAATAAGTAAATTGCTGACTAAACTAAATAACTAGACGTCTGATTGATAGATTGAATGTATGAATGAATAAACGAGTGAATTAGTGAATAAATGGATGAATGGAAGTTGAGTTAATGAATTAATAAGTGAATTAATGGATGGTTGAATGGATGGATGGATGAATGGATAGATCGATTGGTTAATGCATGAATGAATGAGTTAATACATGATTGAATGGAAGTTGAGTTAATGAATGGATGAATGAATGGATGGCTGAATGAATGGATTGATGGATGGATGGATGAAAAGATGGATGGATAGCTGATGGATCGATTGAATGAGTGAATTAATATATGAATGGATGCATGTGTGACAGAATTTGGGAATGAACAATTAATGTTTAGATAAGATGGTTGAATAAAATAAATGAATGGACAAATGGACAAATGACCAAATGACAAATGAATGAGCGATTGGTTGAACAACTGACTTACACCGTCTTGTGATTGCCAAACGATATACTTTAAATACCCTCTAAACCCAAACATACATGCAGAGTCATTAGTACCAACCACTGAAGCTTCTGTATAAGTCAGAAAGCCCCACCGTTCCACGAGCCTTTGCTCGACCCTAGCGCAGGTTTCGTCTCTTCTGTGACGTAGTTGGGCCACTTCCACACATTATCGCAGCCTATTCAATGTTAGCCCGATGTTCAAATAAACTCCACAGTTGTAATTTATGACCATAGTTAATACTGTGCGAGGTTTTTAATGTGCTAGATGTTTGTGACGATGGAAACAAAACGTTGGCAACCTTGTCCTCCGCCCTCTTAAAGCATGTGCGATATACTGGGATTAAAACAACCAATTCATTCGGATACCGGGGGATTTAATTTGGTACTTAATTGTGTTTAAACTTGTAGGCATTATTATAAAATCAGATGTTAGCTGTAAAGTGGTTCCATAACAATCTTGTAAGTGCCAATCAGCAGGTGAAGTTATCAAACACTGACATTTAATTGGCTATACCTCACTCATCTATGAAGTCAGCATCATTAAGGTGGTTATGAAACGTCGTTAGACCTACCTATAAACAAATTACTACAACGTGTTATTTGAAACGCTGTTGTTGAAACGAGCCAGTGATTGTGAACTTGATTCATTCGTACCCTTTGGTTATCGAGCTCACAACCACAAGCTCATTTAGACAACAGCGTTTCAAATAAAACTTTGTAATTTTTTTTATAGATACAATTAACGTCGTCCGACATGATAGTAAAGCTAACAAAGTTCTTACACAATTTTGTGTCATATTCAATCCTAATATTCGAACAAATTCGGTCATTTGAATGATATTAACGGAACCAGAGGGTCACACATGACTGTTAAGAGGGTAGATATGACTATTTTATTTTTCATAATTACAAAATCTGTAAATAATTTGGAAACGTAATAAGCAGATGGGAGGTTGCCAATGAATTACAGATTACAACGGTGAAATCGAATCGGAAATCGGATGAAAATCGAATGAGTTACGACGGATGGAAGTGAGGCGTTGTTTTTCGTGCGTTGCCAGATCTACGTCACGAGGAAAACGGCAACTGCGCTGAGGGCTAAATAAATGCTCGTAGAACAATGAGATTTTTTTCACTCTACATTCAGGATCTTAAACGTCTAATTACCTTGCATGTTCGAATAGGTTTAGAAAGCCAATATGGATCAACTCAGTGGATCGACAGTGATTTTTATATCGATCATGTACCCTCCTTGTTATATTATATATTTATTTTGTTTAACGACGCACTTGAAAGTGGGGTTATACTGCGTCGGCCTTTTAGTCGCCTCGTACGACAGGCAGCGCTACCCTGGACCTATTCTACCCCGGGCCCAGACGGGGCGAGAGTATTCATATTCACACCTAATTAATATCCTACAAGAAATGATAGCAAAAGAATTCAAATACGTTAATTCGAAAATTAATTTGTGAATTCAATATAAGTACATACACTAAAAAAGTTATGTTACGAAAACAAAGAACCAACAATGAACCTGTTTTAAGAAAATGGTGGGAACGAGAAAATAAAAAAATTAAGTTGGTACAATTGGACTCGGTTATGACGTAAGCATGTGTTTGCCGTTGCTGACGTCATAGCCGAGTGTAGGAATACCAACATACTTTCAGCGCTCGTGTTGCCGTGGAAATATCTATGTCATAGCGAGAGTAGGTTTGCAGAATAGCTCAATCTACTAGCAAGACTATTGTACTACGTTTCTTCACAGACTCAGCGCCAAGCACAAAAATGAGTGTCAGGTACACGATTAAAGTTCATACTTACATACCCTGCACGAAAGGGTCAATATTTATCGACTTATTGTAAGTGAATCCAATTTCAAGTTCTTTATCCCCTTGTAGGCAAAGAATCCCGTGATAACAATCGCCACCGGAATACCGTAGATTACCGAGAAAGTAATGAGCTTTTCTTTGGTACTTGCCAGCTTTGGCTTGACTTGTGGTGTCTGCTCCGTTGAGTTGAAGGTCGTGTTCATCCAGGTGTGGCCGTGGTGTAGCTCAGGGGTGGGCAACGTGCCGTAGGGGGGTGAGTCGCGCGTGCGCAGGAAGAAACTCCCCTCGGCGCTGCGGCAAGAAAAAAAACATACACTTTAATTTCATTTTTTTATTTATTGTACCATATTGTTGAAGGTGTATTTTTTAAACTTGATCACAAATGAACAAAGCTGCAAAGCACTGAAGCAATATAAAAAAGTGAACCTATACACTTAAACTTGATCGATTGAGGATGCTTAATCCAAACATTTGTATGTGTTATATTTTTAAACATTGTTTTATACCCCAGTTTTACTTTCTTGTTTTCAAATTTCTCCTGCCCAGGGGCTGCAGCTACGTTACGTGTCCTACCGCAGATCTATGCCAGTGGAAGCGTATACCTCTGGTAGGGCCAACGGACAGGTCTAGGGGGGTGGGGGGTGGGGGGGGAGAAGTCAGACTATAGCAGTGCACATCCTCCGCTTTTCTTTTTCCTCCCCTTTCCTTGTAACTCCCCTTTACACATCCTACTTTTCCCTTCCTCCAAACACCCAAAGACGTCATATGATCATAGTTGTCGAGTACGCCTTTTAACACCCAATCATTGTATAGATAATTATTTTATTGTAGTTAAGGCCAGTGTAGGGCACAATGCCCTCTTTAGCCTGATGAGGAATGATTGATGAATGATAATGAGAAAGGAAGGAGGGGAAGCCCGGTACCGGCACGCAACCTACTCCTGACGCAAAGCACCAAGGGGACCATCGGCTTTACGTCCCATCCGAAAGGACGGTGTACCTTTGACCAGTCATATAGGTTCCTCCAGTAACCTGGACTGCCGAGCAGTTGACAAGAAGAACGAAGCTTTCGAACCCTCCAATCTGATCTAACCAACGGTAACTAGTGTTTACCTGTTATCGGCGCCCGCTCCCATGAAGGCTGTCTGGTTGAAAGAGCACGAGGTGTTGTGACTCGACGCGTTCACATACTCTTCCCATGAGCTGCACCGCTGAGCGGGGAAGCTGCTGGGTCTGTACACTGACTCGACGTAGTAGCACACGGCCATCAGGTGGCTGCAGTGTACTGAAACAACAGCAACCTGGTTGTTAAAGAAAGAATGTCTATGTTTAAAGTTAATTCACCGTTTGAGTCCTGGGTAGAATAGGGCAAGAGTAGTTCTGCCTATCGTAAGAGGCTACAAAGGGATTGACGTTATATCACATTGTAGTTGAGTATGTCACTCTATAAAATTAAGCTGCAATGAAGTAGTTACTAGTTAGCTAGTAAAGTGAACTCATTTGTTTTAATTTTATGAAATGAATTATATCTTCGATGAATGGTAGACTCGATGGTGATTTCATTATAAAATATGATTTGATTTGTCATCCCCTGAAAACTAGGAGCGTTCTTCCACATCAAAATTTGGATTGAAAATTAGATAATTACATTGTCACCTTCCTCACCCACCTCACAGTAACTTTACTACGTCACTTGAATGTGGCGTTAATACCAGAAGGTGTTAAAATACACCGTCGATCTTCTAAAGCTCTTGAATCAATTATTCTATTATCAAACTGCACTCACGTGGTTCAAGGGTGCGGTTACCCCCCATGCAGGCGGGCTGGGGGTTGTGGCCCCCATTGGGGTAGAAGTCTGCGTGGCCCAGTGGGGCCTGGAAACCCAGGAACACCAGCTCGGTGTGGACCACGGAGACAAACTCGGCGTCTGTCTTGTCCAGGCGTCGGTGAAGCGGGTACCTGGAGAACAGGGGCTGGGCCGGGTCCAGACCTGTAGAGCAATACAGACATACAGACATAGGTGTAGCGGGTACCTGGAGAACAGGGGCTGGGCCGGGTCCAGACCTGTAGAGCAATACAGACATACAGACATAGGTGTAGCGGGTACCTGGAGAACAGGGGCTGGGCCGGGTCCAGACCTGTAGAGCAATACAGACATACAGACATAGGTGTAGCGGGTACCTGGAGAACAGGGGCTGGGCCGGGTCCAGACCTGTAGAGCAATACAGACATACAGACATAGGTGTAGCGGGTACCTGGAGAACAGGGGCTGGGCCGGGTCCAGACCTGTAGAGCAATACAGACATAGGTGTAGCGGGTACCTGGAGAACAGGGGCTGCGCCGGGTCCAGACCTGTAGAGCAATAGTGGGGCGTTATATTGCACATTAAAACACTCATTTGCTGTATTTTTTCATTTTTTTTTTTACTTGACATTGCCAAATTTGTGAATAGCATTGATTGGTTTAAGAAATCTTGTTATCGTAGACATTTAGAAATGTATTATGTCTGGATGTAAAGAAGTCCTCTACTTTGAGGAAGTAGCCCCTAAATGTTTAGTGTGCCAACCGTGGCGGTATTTTATTTAAGGAATTTGTTTTAATTTTGGAAACAAGCGAAATCAATTCTATAACAATTGGGGTTGCTGGTTTTCCAGGAAACATCTCTTCATCCGGAATGTTTTGTTTTACGAGTTATAAAAAAGGGAAAAATAGCTTTCTAACATAAAATTGCAATACGTAGATAGATAAGGCCAATGTAAGTGAACAGAACGAACACAGTATTGGTCTTAGCAAAGAAATACCACGTTCAAAATAATTGTCCCGGGTTCAAATCCCGGTACAGGCACAAGTTTTTTAACTTCCAATAAGGATTTAGTTTTATTACTTCTTGGGTTAGGAATAAGTAAACGGTGACTTTGGAGCCGTCCTAGCAACGAAGCACTCAATAAATTCAAAGTTGTTCTGAATCGGCCTTGTTGATTCTGACATTTGTCCGCGGGTGTTCGCACTGTCCAATCACTGATTCCTATGTTTCGTATTTGAAATATCAATTTTTGATTGGTTATCGATCACTCGTCGATGGTGTTCGGAACCTACAGGGTTGGTTTAGTCGCTTTAAATTAAAGTCCCCCACTGCAAATCAGCTTCATTACTGAGTAGGTAGACTCTAAATGTGAATTTATTTATTTTTATTCATTTATCTTGTTCTAATTGTATTTAGTTTTCTAGAAACGATACATTTGAACAGTCTCGGTGAAACCATGAGAGCTCATCATTCAGTAACCAGCCGCGCATAAACCGCCCTACCAACCCTTCAAACGATGTTTACTCGCGCGATGCGACTAAATGGTGTTTCCACGTTCAATTATGTAAATTATGTTGAAAGCAAACGTTGAACACATATCCCGGCATGAAGCCAGTTAACAGAAACCTGCCTATTTGTGAACTGAGTCGTATATTCCCGTGCGTTTGTGTATCTTTGACGGAAATGTATACGGTTTCACTCGGGAGGTATGTTATACGTGAGTTTGCGATTTACAATGACACCGAAAAATACATATGGATTATTTTATTTCACAAAACAGGCATGAATTGGTCAATTTTGGATCAGAAAATGTCAAAATTGAATCACTTCAAAAACGCCCAAATTTGTACAATCCGGTATTTTGGTTTATTCGTGTTTTTATGGACAAAAACATGAGTAATAAGATGGTTTAAAATTTTAATCAAGCCACATTTGTTAATTTTGTTAGACATACATATATTATGCCTGACGTGGTTCAATCAAAGTTCTGAAGATTGAAGAAAAAAAATGAAAGTAGCCAGTCTCCGTGAATGAAAAGCTACAGATGAGAAAATACATTGTACGCGTGAATAAGCCCTAAATTTGTTAATTCCTTTCATCGTCTTCTTCTTCTATCACCCCTCATCGTCTCGAACATCACGGTTGCAATAATAAAGACATAAAGCAACAACAAGAGGGATAAAGAAGAGTGGTGTGTTCATTTTTGTGTAGATAAAGGACCGATTGGTGTCGTATTATGACCCGTTCTGACGACAAGTTGTAGAAAAGTACTTCCGGTTAGAAGAGGGGCCGAATATTCTCCAGATCATATTGAAGCACGTTTCATTTTACGAGTGCGTCCAATGACGTAAGAGCAGCGGGATACATAACACTGCGGGGGGGGGGGGGGGGCGCATTGACGGAACGGCAGACTCCAGGAGTTAATCCCAGAGACTTTTCCGGACTGCTTTTCCTTCTAGTGAAGAATTTCCATGAGCTCGAGATGGCTTAAAAATGCTAATAAACTGAACTGGCTATTCATACACAACACGGCATATTAGATTGGTCCGTTCTTGAGCTCTCGCTTTGAGCGCGTTTAAAGAAAGTATAGATGAAAATGGAAAATAAGCCGAGTCAAACTTTATTCAATATTTTAAAATATCTCTTAAAATTGTTTATAGTAAAATCACTACAATACAACGTTTACAAAACTCACACTCACAAACATGCGTAATATTTCGGCAGCATCCGCTGCCTTCCTCAGACTCGAGGGTACTCTGACGAAGGCAGTGGGTGCTGACGAAATATTACGAAATTTGTCAGTGCAAATTTTATAACCGTATTTCCAAGTGATTTTATTACACGTGTCAAGACAATGAGACCTGGTTTTATCAAAATAATTCATAATATACAATAACTTAGAAGAACACATTCCTAGAACAATTAGGTTTCCATTTCTACTCGGTTGACAATAAGGTATATCAATGTCCCCTGTAGAATAGCACGCAACGCAACCGTGAATAATGTATACGCGTGCCTTGAGAGTGGCATTGCGATGCATCGCTTTGTTGTTGTTGTTGTCGTTGTTATGCATTATACCACAACACGGCTACTGGAGGTCGTGATTACGATGAAGGTCAAATGTATAACGTACAGTGTATGTTACATATTGTGGCGTATTGTATACATGATCGGTTACTTTTCAATGATATTACATTCAGTGATTACACTTGCGAAGTAGCCGACGGCAGCGCCATTGTTTTGCTCCTATCGGCAATGTCACGCCCTAACGAGTGCGTGATTTTCAGATTCGATAAAGAAGGTCTCTTTCCCAGAGGACAACTTCTTTATCGATTATAATGTGAACACACTCAACAGAGCACGTTTTCTCCGCTGTTTTGAACGCGTTACAGTCTACTTTGGAAGCCTATAGTACCGGTACTGTTCAAACTGTGTAGTGGAGTGTGTACAATTCCCTACCTGTGATGCGGGACAAACTGCGATTGGTCTGCGCGCGAAAGAAGGTCCCTGCCATACCGGCAACGTGCCAACTGTGATTGTGCCTACCTGTGATGCGGGACCAACTGCGATTGGTCTGCGCGTGAAAGAAGGTCCCTGCCATACCGGCCACGTGCCAACTGTGCATTGTGCCTACCTGTGATGCGGGACAAACTGCGATTGGTCTGCGCGCGAAAGAAAGTCCCTGCCATACCGGCCACGTGCCAACTGTGTATTGTGCCTACCTGTGATGCGGGACAAACTGCGATTGGTCTGCGCGCGAAAGAAGGTCCCTGCCATACCGGCAACGTGCCAACTGTGCATTGTGCCTACCTGTGATGCGGGACAAACTGCGATTGGTCTGCGCGCGAAAGAAGGTCCCTGCCATACCGGCAACGTGCCAACTGTGCATTGTCCCTACCTGGGATGCGGGACAAACTGCGATTGGTCTGCGCGCGAAAGAAGGTCCCTGCCATACCGGCAACGTGCCAACTGTGCATTGTCCCTACCTGGGATGCGGGACAAACTGCGATTGGTCTGCGCGCGAAAGAAGGTCCCTGCCATACCGGCAACGTGCCAACTGTGCATTGTGCCTACCTGTGATGCGGGACAAACTGCGATTGGTCTGCGCGCGAAAGAAGGTCCCTGCCATACCGGCAACGTGCCAACTGTGCATTGTGCCTACCTGTGATGCGGGTCAAACTGCGATTGGTCTGCGCGCGAAAGTTGGTCCCTGCCATACCGGCAACGTGCTAACTGTGCATTGTGCCTACCTGTGATGCGGGACAAACTGCGATTGGTCTGCGCGCGTAAGAAGGTCCCTGCCATACCGGCCACGTGCCAACTGCATTGTGCCTACCTGTGATGCGGGACAAACTGCGATTGGTCTGCGCGCGAAAGAAGGTCCCTGCCATACCGGCAACGTGCCAACTGTGCATTGTGCCTACCTGTGATGCGGGTCAAACTGCGATTGGTCTGCGCGCGAAAGAAGGTCCCTGCCATACCGGCAACGTGCCAACTGTGCATTGTGCCTACCTGTGATGCGGGACAAAATGCGATTGGTCTGCGCGCGAAAGAAGGTCCCTGCCATACCGGCAAAGTGCCAACTGTGCATTGTGCCTACCTGTGATGCGGGACAAACTGCGATTGGTCTGCGCGCGAAAGAAGGTCCCTGCCATACCGGCAACGTGCCAACTGTGTATTGTGCCTACCTGTGATGCGGGACAAACTGCGATTGGTCTGCGCGCGTAAGAAGGTCCCTGCCATACCGGCAACGTGCCAACTGTGCATTGTGCCTAACTGTGATGCGGGACAAACTGCGATTGGTCTGCGCGCGAAAGAAGGCCCCTGCCATACCGGCAACGTGCCAACTGTGCATTGTGCCTAACTGTGATGCGGGACAAACTGCGATTGGTCTGCGCGCGTAAGAAGGTCCCTGCCATACCGGCAACGTGCCAACTGTGCATTGTGCCTAACTGTGATGCGGGACAAACTGCGATTGGTCTGCGCGCGTAAGAAGGTCCCTGCCATACCGGCAACGTGCCAACTGTGCATTGTGCCTACCTGTGATGCGGGTCAAACTGCGATTGGTCTGCGCGCGTAAGAAGGTCCCTGCCATACCGGCAACGTGCCAACTGTGCATTGTGCCTACCTGTGATGCGGGTCAAACTGCGATTGGTCTGCGCGCGTAAGAAGGTCCCTGCCATACCGGCAACGTGCCAACTGTGCATTGTGCCTACCTGTGATGCGGGACAAACTGCGATTGGTCTGCGCGCGTAAGAAGGTCCCTGCCATACCGGCAACGTGCCAACTGTGCATTGTGCCTACCTGTGATGCGGGTCAAACTGCGATTGGTCTGCGCCAGAAAGAAGGTCCCTGCCATACCGGCAACGTGCGCGCCGAGGCTGAACCCAATGAGATGGAAATCTTCCACCTTCGACGCCGACCGCTTGAGTAATTCCTTGATGAAGTCGGCGGTCCATTGGGCGACCACGGAGACGTTTTTGACGGCCGGGGTGTAGAAGGGCCCAACAGCCAGCGGGGCCCAGTCTACAGTTACCACATTCACGTCCTCCATGAAGAGATGGGCTGAAACAAGTGTAGGCACGTTAAGTGGGCCCACTGGGCGACGTAGAAGGGCCCAACAGCCAGCGGGGCCCAGTCCATAGTGACCACATTCAAGTCCTCCATGAAGAGATGGACTGAAACAAGAGTTGGCACGTTAAGTGGGCCCACTGGGCGACGTGGAAGGGCCCAACAGCCAGCGGGGCCCAGTCTACAGTTACCACATTCACGTCCTCCATGTAGAGATGGGCTGAAACAAGTGTAGACACGTTAAGTGGGCCCACTGGACGACTTGGAAGGGCCCAACAGCCAGCGGGGCCCAGTCTACAGTTACCACATTTACGTCCTCCATGAAGAGATGGGCTGAAACAAGAGATAATTGTAATGACTTTCGTGGGACTACACGTTATAGGGTGCATACCAGCTTTACCTGCTGTGCCCCTCTTGAGGTAACTAACATAGGTATGATAGGGTGTTTGGATAGTTGGAAGGAATGTCCGAGGGCTGTTGAAGGACTCAATCCCAGCATTCGCTTTTACGACTGAAGAAAACCGTTCAGTTAGAACTGACGGGGGCCGGTATTGAACCGACGACCTCTCGAAAGTGTATCGTGTTTTTCCGCTGGGCCACAATACCCGCTTTATCGACCAACCCGCGTTCGAAGCGAATAATAACACGGGGTCTAGAATGTTTGTGGGACTTACCATCTCTTATCTCCTGCATGCGCTTGTTGCTGGCTCGTCCCTTGAAGCCGTGAATCAGGATGTACGTTCTCTTGGGCTCCCAGACGACCTGGAATAAGTCCTTACTGTCATTCCCCATGCGACAGTTCGCCTGGAGGGTGGAGTTGTTCAACCCCGTGTCTCTCAGACCCTGGCCGCAGTCTTGGTAGGTGTACATCGTCTCCCGCGACAGATTATCGGTGGCGATCGGATGATTTCTGAAATAAGAATTAAAATCGTTTGTTATAATGGACCATTTTGAAAACTATCTACGATTCTTTGTTTGATTCTCATTATTGTCATTCATAGTCAGCCCCTACACATAGGGGCGCCCATTGTTGCCAGGTAACAGATTCATGCAAGTTACTTCTCATGTATAAAACAAATACATATCAACAACGGGTGTACGGGTAGGGACGACTACGAATACGGACCTTGATCTTTATGTACAACCATACTCAAAAATTAAAATTAATAGATCAAGATCTGATATGCATCAATAAATCTTGACACTAATTTTTAATTGTTGTGTATTGTTGTTCTTGAAGAATAAAGGCGGGTTCACACAAAATGACTAAGACTAACGATTAGTGTTTAAGACTAACGATTTAAGGTTTAACAGGGTTGAAGTATACGATTTATGTTTAAGCGTTAACAAACTTTTATAGTGATTAGTGTTTAAGAACGAGTGATTAAGAAAGTTGATTTTCGATTGTTGGCATTGTTGAAATACATTTGGGGATGGATGTTTCCGAGTACGTTGTTTTCCCAAGGCTTAATCACTCTATTGTTAGTCTTAGTCCATAGTCATTCTGTCTAAACGCGCCTTTAGAGAACCCTGAAAGAATCATACAAAGGGGCCCAGATCGTTTCTATTCACAATTTATTTACACAAAAATTGGTTCGGTATTATTTAAGATTGATGATTTTCGTTACTTGGATATATATATTATTTACGAAAATGTACAGTAAGAAAACAAAAGCACGATTTTTTAAGACATCTTGGAAGTTGGGCATCTTCGAGCTTCCAGGCCCCGGAGGGTTAAAAGTTCTTGAAACTTTCCTTGTAAAATGCTAAACAGCTTATAAAATAATAATAAGCTTCTTACCTGTTGTAAAGAATGGCCTTGATTTGTTCCCGGGCTTCTGCTTCTGTACTTAGGTTCCCGAGCACTTTGGTAGTCAGTCCTGTAATTTAGAACAGTAAATACTTTATTAAGTTTAATTTACAACTAGTTTGTTTCAATTGTTGTGAGGGAAGTTTTACAAGGCATTAATTAAATGTACATGTTTATGTTTTAATTATGAGTTTCCTGGACCAGAGCGAGTTTTAACATTTTGTAAGAGATATATAGAAGAGAAGACTTACATAAGAGCATACTTAGCAAAACTTAAAAACGAAAGAAAAACATAAAAACAACTATGATTCAACCACTAGTTTACCTATGTATATCACGAAGATGGATACAATCCACTGAAGTTGACCCATTCTTGTCGTGTCACTCAAATACAACCTTCCAAAAATTGTAATTGTTTATAATAATTACGAATAATTGTCGTTAATACTATGTATCACACGTGTGCATATGTAACCGCTCACATACACTGAATAGTTTTCAAACTTATTTTTACTAGTTCAATTGTCCGAAAAAGCATTTTAAATATTTCAAGATCTGTTATGGACACGTTTGACGTGAATCTTACCAATATTTATAAACGCGATAAAAACGAGATTTGAATGAAATATAATAACCACCAATATCAAGTAAAAATGTAATAACAAAAATTATAAGTAATTAAGTTATCAAGTAGGAAAGTAATTAAATCACTTGAGTGAATTACAAAAGATTTCAGTCCACTAAAATAAGCCTTTTAGATGTCACAACACATTGTAAAACTGCACAAATATAAAAAATAACGAAAGTTAAGTCGTAAACTTCTCACTGTATAAAGTTAAATCATAAACTTCCCACTGTATAAAGTTGTCGTAAACTTGGTCACTGTATAAAGTATTATGCACGCAAGTACATTGAATAGATAAGCTAACACATAACACGTCCGGCTGATCAGATTGTAATGACAGTAATGACAAAGATGGCCGCCAAGTCAAGTGCAACAGGTGGGCTGCTACCGGATGTGACGTGATTTACACAATGGAGACATCTCATTGGTTGAGGTACTACCGTGACGTCATTGTTGGCTAAATAGTCTTATTATCAGTCATCTACATAATAATATCGGGATTCATGATAACATTATCAATCTACTAGGCTTAACTTAAAGTTAAAGTTTAAGACGTAAGTTAGGGTTGGCAGGAGTGCTACTGTCTGGGTATCGTAAGGTTGGTACCAGACATATTATGCACTTACTTCCAGTGGCGTAGCCAGTAGGGGGTGAATGCCCCCCCCCCCCCCGCCCCCTTGTCCTGGCGCCCCCTAACCATTTGAACTGTTCCACTTCAAAGTCCCAAAAATACATAATATGTGAAATAATAAATATGGTATTCCTTTGTGACACTTTCGTCCTTAGTCGCCTTTGTAGGTAGCCATGTGCCGCGTATGTTGATTACACATCGCGCGGAAGAGACCATTTTCCAACTGGTCGAAGTATGAACGGTTGGAGGGGGCGGGACCTGTGTGAAGTTAGCACCCAGCACCCAAACTCCAGCACCCAATATCAGTGTAGCCAACAGCACAAGAAGCAAACAAAAAAATCTACTAACCAAAATAAATTATGTGTAGAATGCTAATACAATAAATGAAATACATTAAATAGAAATATACCCAAATAATAATTAAATGCAATACCCCTCACGACCCCCAAAGCAGCCAAGGGCGCTATACATGGTACTCTCCTAGGAAGAAGGTGCACCGATTTGCTAAATACGTAGAAAATCAACCTTAATTAAATACTATCGATTTAATTGTAAGACAAGTTATTAGAAGGGTGAAAGAGGGGTTTGTGGATATTAAAATTTAACATAAATAGCATGATGTCAAGAGATACGAGCCAAATGCCATAGAGCACTATACTCTTCAGTCTCCTTTATGATCTCTTTGTTGTAGACAATAACCATGTCAGCCATAAGCCATATTAATTACTAATAGAACGATACCTCTTAACATTTCCCACACCTCATTGTTGGGTGCGCACTCTTCGTTTAGCAGGGCCAGATAATTTAGCATGCCAACATTCACGAATCACACAAATTGTCGGTAAAGTTTAAGGTGCAGTTGTTGCACAAAATAATTATTTTAGCTCTTTAAAATTGGTCTTGCTAAATGAAGAGTGCGCACCCAACAATGAGGTGTAGGCATTGTTGATAAGGGTTGTCTTGCTAGTGAAAATACATTTTGAAGAGCTAAAATAATTATTTTGTACAACAATGGCTTTTTAAACTTTACCGACAATTTGTAGAATTCGTGAATGTTGGCTTGCTAAATGTACTGTCCCTGCTAAACGAAGAGTGCGCACCCAACAATGAGTTGTAGGCATTGCTGAGAGGTATCATCTTATTAGTAATTAATATGGTTTATGTCTGACATGGTTCTTGTCTACAGCAAAGAGATCATAAAGGAGACTGAAGAGTATAGTGCTCTATGGCATTTGGCTCGTTATCCCTTGATATCAAGCTATCTATGTCAACTTCTAATATCCACAAACCGCTGCATGCACCCTTCTAATAACTTGTATTACAATTAAATCGATGGTATTTAATTAAGGTTGATTTTCTACGTATTTAGCAAATCGGTGCGCCTTCTTCCTAGGAGAGTAGGCCTACTATGTACAGCGCCCTAGGCTGTTTCTGGGGGGCGGGTATTGCATTTAATTATTATTTGGAAATATTTCTATTTTATCTAGGCCTATTTCATTTATTGTATTAGCATTCTACACATTATATATTTTGGGTGCTAGATTTTTTTGTTTGCTTCTTGTGCAGTTGGCTACACTGATATTGGGTGCTGGATTTTGGGTGCTGGGTGCTAACTTCACACAGGTGGTGGCGGGTGGGGGGAGGAGTGGGGGGCAATGATTAGCGGCAAAGTCTTTGGAATTCGACAAAAGTAATGAATTTTGTTGAATGTAAATAAAATACCATAATAATGCCTCTTGCTTGACCCAATTACCGATAATCACCAAGCCACCCAAGTGCCGCCTTTGCTATTTTGCCGCCGTAGGCGATTGCATACGTCGCTTACGCCTAAAGCCAGCCCTTCTACCCTACCTCGCCCTCCCAAGCCATCCCCCTAGTTCAAGTCTTACATATATCAGTCGGCGCCCCATAAAAATTTCATGCCCCCCCCCCCCCCCCCTAGACCCAAAACCAGGCTACGCCACTGCTTTACTTCACTTTTCTCAAAGAGCATCTTAAATAAATTGATAGAGACAACTAATAAAAATAGTATCTAAATTAAGTTTGAACTAGAAATTGACTGTATTTTAAAATCCACTATCTTAATAAACCTGCTGATCGAACAAAGTATTAGGTCATAGTTTTGACTTAGTCACGTGAGTTGATTCCTGAGCGCTCATTGGCTGAAGCTACCATGACGTCATTGCTGGCATTATTCGTGAGAGAGACGCCATTTTGAACATTTCTTGATGAAGCTTTTCGTAAAATCTATTTCGCAGTTGCGATAAAATTCACATTTTCACATGAATCCTCCTGTTTTACTACGTAAAAATTTTGATTTTTATCACAACAGTAATATGAAACACAATCTTTGTACATTTGATAGCGTTTTTTCT
>OX246743.1:41883735-41953735 GCA_945910005.1 Isoperla grammatica
CACTCTATTGTTTTACGCGCGGGCGTTCCGCGTCGTTGTCGTCGTTGACGCGATGACGCGACGCGTCAGAATGTCTAGAGCCGAAACCCGAGCTTACATTTGAAGTCATGCATTTGTTCGCGTTTATTTGGCGCCGTCCGCGCGTGGCTCATGCGGTTGAACTCAGGCCCTAAATGTGACGAGGGCCTCGGGTTCGAATCTCGCATAAGGCACTCCTTAAAATTGTTATCTCCCGTTTCAGACCTTGTCTAGTATCTATGGAACGTGCTTGAATAAGACACGCCAGGACTGTTGCCCCCCCCCCCCCCGCCCCCCAACAGCTACAGATATAGGCTGTATGTCGACTTGAACATACAGAATATTGTTTAAAAAATTGTCAAAAGTAAATAAAAAAAAACTACCATGCTCTAGAGAATTGAATGCTGTTTTTGTGATTGTTTAGGTATTCCAATAAATATATCCCCTTTCAAAGTTATTTAACTTTTGTAATATGGTTTTGCGACACACATTTCACAATGAAAATAAGTTAATTTATAAAAAGGAAATACATAAATATAATCATAAAATAATATCAATTAAAAATACTAACATGACCTACCTATATAGTGTATAGGCAACCCAAGACAACCTTACACATGCTTTCGTCACATCCGGGGTATTCCTAGCCAACCAGCGAATCGCCCGAGACAATTTAGCGCGCAAATACCGATCGCTGATTAGACGAATACCTCGCCTGTGACGAAAGCATATGTAAGGTAGTCTTGGGTTGCCTATACCTATAATTTCAGAAATATAAGTCGTGCCCGGGGTGGGGGAGGGGGGGGAGGGGTCAAATGGTACAGTCAGACGAGGCGTGTCCCTTGCAGAGATGCTAGCAGTACACTAACACCCCTGGTGGTAGGTGTTGTCATTAATCTTACGTCAGTCTCCAATCTTACCTTCTCATCCCTGTGCGGCGTATTCCATTACACAACGCTTTCCTCTGGGTTATATCAGTGTGTCCTATCCTGATGCATTTTCTTTCATTTTCCTCGCGGTCTCCGAGGTTGGTTATAGTAGACAATGTCATTTTCTTCCGTCAATCACCTGAACAAACTCCTTTCCGTCGGTCATCTTGCGACATTCCTAATCATGTCTTCGTCGCCATGGCCCAACCAAAGATTGGCCCAAACTCGCTACCTCAACACTGGTTGATTATCATTAATTTCAGTATTCTGGCGGTACGCGCCGCAACACATTAAACATTACCTTCTTTCAAGTATTGTTTGTAAGTATTTAACGAGTTTCAACAATTATTCAAACTGAGTGCAAGCCTCACCGAAGCCTCACCGAAGATCAACATAAATATCGATCTTTGATTGGTTATCGCTCACTCGTCGACGGTGTTCGAAGCCTACAGGGTTGGTTTAGTCACTTTAAATTTAAGTCCCCCACTGAAAATCAGTTTAGTTACTGAGTGGGTAGATTCTAAACATGAATTTATTTATTTTTATTTTCATTTATAACACTGTTTTATACGTTTTACGTTTTGGTGTATATTTATTTTTAGGCACCATTTGTATCATAAGCTTTTATATATATTTAGTGTAATTTGTTTCACTTTGTCAGGCATATTTTGTATTATTATTCTGTGTAGTCGCCACTCTAAAACTTACAATACCGTTAACGTCTTTGAGACACGAATAGAGTATAGCTTTAAAAAAGCTGTGCACACGTTGTAGATAACTCTCATCTAAATGTTTTAATAACCGTTATAAAAATATGCAAAAAACCGGTAGTATTGCGATATGTCACACACAATTTAATATTAATGAACAACTTCCAAACTTCCATTTTCAAGTATAGGCCTACAATATTATTGTAGTCACTTTTTAAAATGTTATCGGAAGTCGAAACTAGCCACTTAGTATGGTTAAATTTGTATTGAAACACACGACAATAATAGGACGACCGAGACGTTTGGGCAAGACTTCTTTACTCGAAGAAAGACGACACACTGAGAGCAGAAAGAGGGGGGGGGGGGAGGGGGGGGGGGGCTCTATAATATTTGGAGTAATTCTACGTGTCCAATAAGGAAGGAAGTTGAAACACATGTGAATGATTTGTCATAAGCAATAAAATTTAATGGGTTTGACTTGACGAAATAACAGCGTCTACGAAGGTTAGCGACCATGAACGTGAGAGTTGTGACTTGAGTGCTGTGTGTCTAGTTATAAAAGTGAGTGATGGTTGTTTGTATTAAGAATCTGTTATTGGAAGAAATACTTTAATCTGTCACACATGACCGTAAACAAAACACTACGGTTTCAATAATGTGTGTATAATACAGAACAAGGAACTCGATTCATTCCTTAGGCAGTAAATTACAAAGAGTCATAGGCGCCGACTTGTTAACATTTCAGGGGGGGCTCAGAAAGGACTCGCATAAAAACTAGGGTTACCATATTTCAAAAATTCATATTAATATTATTATAATTCATATTATCTATCGAGGAGAAAAAACACGGGTGGTTTGGGGGGCATAGGCCCCCAATAATAGCGCCGCAGGCAAAATTGAAAAAAACCAGACCTTTAGAGCGCGTTCTGAGCGTTTTAGAAAAAAATACCGTACTGAATGCAATACCGAAATACTGTCGTTTTAGTAGTGCAAAAACCAAAAAAACACCAGCAAAAATTAGAATGATGACGAGAATTATTTAGTAATTAATTTTGGGGCTTAGGAAGTTGGGAGTAAGTAAGGGATTCTACAAGATAATGCTTGCCTTCAATATCAGTTTTTTAAATACTTGAACCTAATTTGCTTTTGGATTTTGATACCTGAGAACGTTCTGGACTGCAAGTATCTGATATTTCAAGCTAGAAATCACAATATTTTTTAAATTTAAATTCAGAAAAACAATAACAAAAAATTTAATTTAAATTGAGGGATTTATGACCTGATGACTAAATCGTTTTTATTTATTTTTATTATTAGTATTATAATGAACTTTTTCTTCAAACAAAAAAGTACAAACTTCAAATCTCAGGGGGGGCTCAGCCACCCCTGGGATTTGTCAGGGGGGGCGCTAGACCTCAAGCCCCCCCGTAGTCGGCGCCTATGCAAAGAGTGGAACCCTAAATGCTTCCACTCATGTTTCTGGCTGACGTTACAGCAATGTCATACCTAAATAGTCCACACAAGAATATTATGCGTAATACCTGTTATAGGGTGCACACCAGCTTCATCTGTTGTGCCCCTCTTCAGGTGACTAACTAGGTACGTTAGAGTGTCTGGATACTTGGGAAGGAATGTCCTAAGACTCAATCACAGCCTGAGGAAAGTCTCGGAACAAACTTTCTGTCAGGATTGCCGGTGGCCGGAATCAAACCGGCGACCTCCCGAATTAGAGTCTCGCCTCTTACCGCTGAGCCACCCTATCGGTAAGAATACCATTCATTATATCATGGTTTGAGACAGTGATATCTAGAATCCGCTGAGATCACGTTCTGGCATAGCTGACACTTTTTCCCGTGTACGATAATATCTTCTATGATGAAATAGAAATCTCCCAGGAAACGTCACACCACCCTCGTATTTACAACACCTCGGATTTCCCATGTGATGTGTCTGCCTCCTTTTTTTGTTTTCATTTCTCCTCGCGGTTTCATGTTCGTTATACCTGCCCCCCCCCCCCCCCTCAACATACCCTCGTCCGTGTCCAATGATTATTCCCGTCATCTGGCAGTCTGTGGAAACTCCCCCCCCCATCCCCCTCTCCACCTTCTGTGCATGGACCGTCACCGACTTCAAACAGCCACCTACATTTTGACCTCCCCCCCCCCCCCTCCCCCGTCTCGTTATCAAATCAATCTCGAATGGGGCACTAGTTTGTAGTATAGTTTAGTTTAGTTTAGTTCAACGTTTACACGCGGGGTTCTATTCAAATCAAATCATCGATAATAATTATAACGATGGTGGAATAGAGAGGGAATAGAAGGAATGGGAATGGGGTCAGTTGGGATCACATTAGTGACGTTTTTCGTGGTTTCATTCAGACATGTGGTAAATGCTGGGATTGAGTTCTACTATAGCAACCCTCGGACATTCTTTCCAAACTATCAAAATACGCTAATATACAAATAAGTTTTCCTAACGAAGGGTACAAGTGGTGTGCGTGCACCCTACCGCAGGCAATATCAAACAAATGATTGTGTCAATGGCCTATTGACTGTGCGTTCTATTTTTATGTAGCCAATACTTAAACCTGTATTATAATATGCATACTGTATGATATACCATCGTAAAGAGCGAAAGCTCATTCACTTTTCAAAGAGTGAAGAAGAAAAAAACACTGCCCGTAAAACCTTTCTATGTGGAGGGCTCATACTGTTTAACAGCCTTCCTAAAGAGGTAAGACAAGAAAAATCAGTGGCTATATTTAAGAATAAATGTAGAAAATATGTTATCGAACATGTCAATAACTGATGTTAATGATGTATTTTGTACTAGCCTATGTAGAAAATTAACTGCGGCTCTTTTCTTAATTGTTTAGAACAAAGCTGTTCGAATTTATTGTTTGAATTATGTGCTGAAAGAAGTTTGCTAATTGCATTGAAGTTATACTTTTATCCGGCACGTTCTAATTATTTCTTTTAAAGCTTTTTTTTAAAGAACATTTCTCCGCGTATATACTAAATGCGAGCTGAAATAACTGGACAGTGTGCGGAGAACTTGGCTTGGGGCAACTTACAGTCAAGTGCCGGTAACTCATTTATAGATTGTAATTGCTTTGTACTAAATTGCGTTCAAATTGTATGAATGGTTTCTTCTGCTTCCAGATATCAAGCACTCTTTTGTCGCCACATTTCTCGGGGAAGCATTTCAACATCTGGGCCAAACATCAAAGCGAAGTCGGAAATACTAAACAGAACTAAGAGCTAGTGCACCACAACGCCAAGGAAGTCCTCATCCATTTCACATCTCGACAATAGTGTTGCTGAAGTGACCTCAAACACCCCTTGGAGAATAATTTCCCGACGGAAAGTAAAAAAAAAATCTCGACAGAAATGTTCGCGAAGGGTTTTTTACAACTTCGGTTTTCAACTGCGGCTCGTTTCTAGAAATATCGTCTCGTCGAGACGGATCCTAGGTAAATACATTCGAAATATACCGGAGGAAAATAAAGTTGGATCGTACGCGGATATGTATTTGCATTTCAGTTTTTCACCCGCAACGGATATGTAATTCCATTTGTTACAGTCTATAAACAAAATCGTGTCGTTTTTATTTTTAGCGAGCGAAATGGGTGGTGAAAACATTTGGGTCATATCGACGACGCATTAGTGTACGAAATGCAACTGTTCAAGTGCACCGGTGTCATCACTTCAGTATTATGATAAAGAGTGTGTATAAATAAAACCCGAAGATATCCGAACATGAGCGACCTCGAACGAATCCGTCTCGTGATTCTCGGAGGGGCGGGGGTGGGCAAGAGTTGCATCGTCAAGCGGTTCCTCTTCAACACATTCACGGACAAGTATCGCTCGACCGTCGAGGACCTCTACAACCGCGAGTATGACCTTGGACCGGTGTCTCTCAAGGTCGATATCTTGGACACGGCCGGTGACCTTCAGTTTCCCGCGATGAGAAGGCTGTGCATCGCGACGGCGCACGCCTTCCTCCTCGTCTACGCGACCACGTCGGCGCCGTCCTTCCAGAGCGTCAAGAATTGTTTCGAGGAGGTCCGGGAACAGAGGGCCGACTTCCAGGATATTCCCATCGTCGTAGCCGGGAATAAGTTTGACCTTGCCAAGAGTCATCGTGAGGTGCAGATTGAGGACGTGTCCGAGTGGGTCTACTGTGAACTACCCAAGCTCAAGTAAGAACTAGAATCAATTACTATTAAATACAGTCAAATACATTTATTTACGTATCATTGCAGGGAATCTGTCATTTTTACAATTACTTTGGTACTTTTTCAAATACTTTTTAATTTCTTAGATAAATTCTTAATACTAAACGAAGTTGTTCATGCACGCAAATAGGACGAAAGTTTCGGGACCAGTCAAAAGGGGGTGTGTTGGAGGGATAAACAAGAAAACATCGCGAATATATAGCGAACCCTCAATATATTTTTAACTTTGATAATATGTTTCTCGTTGTATTTGAGTGATTCAGATTAAACGGCTATAAAAAGTAAGAAATATGTTACACTAACTTATGATAATATGCAATATGAGTGGAGTAAGTCAGCAGACACTATGGAACAATCCAGAGATAAACTAATATCCAAACTAATGTTTGTGGCGGTTCATGTCATGTCAATATACTAAACTCAAACTAAACTATTGTACTCAATAGTGATACTGCTATTTGCTGAGTAGACGAGTCACAAGTATCGGTCATTCATCGGTCACACAAGTATCGAACTTACTCGTATTTATGTCAGTAGTTTTCAAACTGTTAAACCACGAAGTGTATAATTAGTTATCTGTGGATCGACTCACTGTTTGTATAGTTTGTTGCATCGGACACGTGTACATGTTGTTGAGACGTGACTTCGGACGTGAAGCATTCTAACCTATATTCCATTACAGTTCGAGTGACCATCGCTGTTGCACTACCTTGTGTTAGTCCTAGGGTTAGTATTGGTCCAGGGGTGAGAGGTCCTTGAATGACCAACTATCTGTTAAGATTCAAAGGGCTCGGCCACCACCAGCCGCAGTGCGAGTTTTACCTTTTGATCACGATTTTCGAACGTGAAAACGCTTTGAAGTAGAGAAATAGGATGTTATACATTTATTTTCTCTAATAAAAAGTATAGCATTTATTTACGGATGTTTTAAGGTAAGTTTCCATGGTAGAAATATGATTCGAAACATCATGTTGGGCATAACAAAGCGACGACACGGGATGTCCCCTCGAATCTACAACACTGAGTATTAATAAAAATAGTGAACAATGCTTCAGGTGAAGCAATGTAAACCATTGTAGTTCCCACAGTGCGTACGTTGAGCGAGGGTGTTCATTTACATCCCCTTCCCTTCAAGAACGAGGTCATGCTACATCCCCCACTAAAGCAAAGACACTTCCCTCGACTACAACCCTGAGTATAAAAATAGTGAAGCAATGTAAACCATTGTAGTTCCCACAGTGCGTACGTTGAGCGAGGGTGTTCATTTACATCCCCTTCCCTTCAAGACGAGGTCATGCTACATCCCCCACTAAAGCAAGGACACTTCCTTCGACTACAACCCTGAGTATAAGAAAAGAGAAGCAATGTAAACCATTGTAGTTCCCACAGTGCGTACATTGAGGAAGGGTGTACATTTACTTCCCTTCAAGAACGAGGTCATGCTACATCCCCCACTAAAGCAAGGACACTTCCCTCGACTACAACCCATGAGTATAAGAAAAGAGAAGCAATGTAAACCATTGTAGTTCCCACAGTGCGTACATTGAGGGAGGGTGTACATTTACTTCCGGTTCCCTTCAAGAACGAGGTCATGCCACATCCCCCTCTTGAGACCGCCTCAAACGACAAGTGACGTCACTAGACGTTGAAAACAACCGCTTAATTACCTTATTCCCTCTATACGCAGATAAAGAGTTAGTAACACCCTGCGGCTTGGTGACCTCGATCTGTACCCCCATCGTTTAACGCCGCCCTTTGTTGCGAGACTCGGATAAAATCATCTGCTTATCTGCGAAACTGGGTTATAAGCCCAACTTTAATCCGCGAACTAACTTTATACGGGGACGCAACGAAGGCAATGTTGTGCAGGCATTTACTGACATGAGGGAGGAAGTGGGTCAGACTCATTGGGCGCTTGGGGGAAGATAATATCACTGACAGTAATGGAAGATATCATTTATTTTTATTTCTATAAACAATGTTAATCTTCCTATTCAGTAGGCCTACGGACATTTGAAGGCTACCATAGGGCTAATTTTACAGCACTCAAGCTTATAAGGGAGAGTTTTTTTTGCAAATTGAATGTTGCCATTTATATGACATACATTCAATTTTAATTGTAATTTATAACCATATATTTATTAGACTGTATAAGGTAGAGACTTTGTTATTTGTGTAATTTACCTTGTTTAACAGTAGGCTTATAATACGTTGGTATGATTTGTAAAGATATTCTTTTATTGGAACAGTTTCAAATTACTAAATAATGGATCTATAAAATACCATATTATCGATTCATGCGGCTTTCAATTTGCCATCATGACAGCATTGCGTCATCTAGTCATTCGAGATTTACTTTACATTACTTTAAGGTGAATCTACCCCCAATTTATTTTTATTTTTTAAATATGCATAAAGACAACAAATGGGTAAGTATAAGAAATACGCTCATTTGAGAACATCAAAACTAATTTTCAAGCCCATTTTGGAGGAGCCATATAGTATTTACTACGGGTTTTATGAAAAATACGGCTAACAACTACGTTTAAACCACAGAGGCGTTTGGTATGCGATTTTTTGTTTGCAACTTACCCTCACTATTGGCTATGTGGATTTAGTGTTTTCAAATAAGTGTCTTCAATATTTAGTTTACTACGATTTATTTTGTTCTCCGGTACGGAAATTGTATTTGTACCGGCGAGCAGAATAAATCGTAGTAAACCAAATATTGAAAATACTTGTTTGAAAACACTAAATCCACATAGCCAATAGTGAGGGTAAGGTGTAACACAAAAATCTCATACCAAACGCGTATGTGGTTTAAACGTAGTTGTTAGCCGTATTCGTCATAAAAACCCGTTGTAAATACCATACGGCTCCTCCAAAATGGGCTTGAAAATTAGTTTTGATCTTCTCAAATGAGAGTATTTAATATACTAACTCCACATGTGTACTTTATGCATATTAAAAAAAAATATATATATGGTGGTAGATTCGCCTTAATTAAGTATAATTCTAATAACTTCTAAAAAAGAGAACATTGTTTCTGTCCCCTCCCCCCCCCCCCCCCCCCCCCCACGACTAAGTCTAGACCAGCCAACGTCTTCTATTGGCGTGACAAGCTAAACGAGACTCCTCAATCTCCGGTAACACTGGCGTCTCCCTGTAATTCACTGCATGGGTCAATCTCTAAAACGCTTTTACATAATAACCATGGCTACATTTAATTACATACGTTGAAGGTAATTACTAATTATCTAGCCAAGTCTTGAAGATCCTCTTTATCAAGCCATGGTAAGGGCTGTTCCCTGGTGGTCGGATGTAATTGGCCGAAACTGATTGCTCTCACTATCGATCGTGACGTCAATTAGTAGACGAAGACATCCATCTCGTTCATAGCAATCTTTAACATACCCTCTCTCCTTCAATATTTCCTTCAAATACATCATAAGATACATACGTTGACTATTTGATGTCTAACGACGTACTCGACAGCTTAGGTCATGTGACGTCTTCCGAATCAGACCAATTATACATCGCAGGGGTCATCATAAAGGGAGGGAGGGGAGGAGAGCCAAGTAGGATGAGGAATCATAAGTGGGGCAGTGGGGGAAATAGCCGGGGTCTTCTTTTATCGCCTCTTACGACTGGCAGAGCTACCCTTGCTAAAAGAGAACAAAACATTATGTGGAGATGAGAGGTGAACAGTAGGCTAGGGTTGAATTGGAGAGATGGTGCGAGGACCAGGATAGATCGAAATAATTGATTGGAAGAAAGTAAAGAAGAAAAAAACGAAAATTATGTGCTAATCTTGGCAGGCAGGTATACTGATGTTATTTATGCCCAAGTCTAGACGGCAACACTTCCTTTCCCAACAACTGTGTTGAAAATGAGATAATTGACTTAAAGATATATCAAATAAATTTTAAATTCGTCATTTGATAATGTATCTCAAGTATGTGAAGACTTGTTATATAATATGACCTTGCTCTCTTTGTCCGCAGGGTGAAGGTGATGGAATGCTCGGCCAAGGACGACTACAACGTCAAGGAGATCTTCCGCTGCTTCCTGACCTTGTCACGTATCCTCCCTGTGAACGGGGAGGATTCTGCCGGGGGGTTGAAGCGCCGCTCCTCCGCCTACGTGAGCGCGAGCTCCAAGGGCGCGCGGCGAGGGGGTTCCCCGCCTCGGGGCGCCGAGTCGTCGAGCCACCTGTCGAGCGGCGAGGGAACCTCGTCGGGTGGCCTTGAGGTCGCCAAGGTCAAACCGCGCAGCAGGAGTCTCATACGAAGGTCGAGTAGGAAGGCGAAGCAACAGATGAGAGATGCCCATGACGAGTGTAATGTTTCGTAGACGGGCCGATAGATGGTGCTGAACATGTTTTTTAGGGGAGCGTGTTTGAGAGAGTGTGCGGGGTAGAAAATGAACTTTTTTACTTGGTGATCTAGTTGGTTAAATAGTAGTATGCGAACGGTGTTTTTTTTTTGTGGGAAGTGGTGATTGGGCTGTGTTTTATAAAAAAATACATTATTTTTAATCAGTGTTCATGGAGCATTAAACCCCAAACATAAATGTGCAAAACCTCTACCCTTGTTCTCTCCACTTAAATGTATAATCAACTACTATTATGTGTGTTATCTATACGTTTTCTTGCTGTTTGCTGTCGTAAAGTTTCTTCATATTTGTAAATACTAGTCGATGTTTCTAGTTTTCTATGGTTTCTGTTGCTGTTTTTCATTCAGAGTATTGTTGTGCTTTATTTTAGTGCAACTTTACATTTCAAGAATGTGGTCCAACATCTCGTCGTAAATTATTATAATTTCATTTTCATTCTATAATTAAAATACTAATATAAAAATCACGCGAAAGCTTATATTGGTTGGAATTGTGTGAATAGCAGAAAAGCACGTTTTCATTTTTATCACGTGGCAAGGCGGTATCATTCTACATTAACGAAGCTATTTTATTTCGTGGACAAAGGAAATTGCCTTCATTTTTTTTAACTCGTTAAGTTTTTTTTCTTTTATTAAGAGGGTTAGCAATCTTTTAAATGGTAGGGTTGCAAATAACACTTACCGCCCTAGGCCCGTCGTCTTGCTAAACACATTAGGAAAGTAATTTTATCTTCTAGGTCGTTGATTAATATTGCTTTAATTTTAACTCTCATTTTACCCTGGAGCCTTTCATTACTATTTATATTAGTATTTACAACCTGGTTTTGCATTCATGCCCGATGCAAACTTTGCATCGGGCATGAAATTGCAAACTACTCTATTAAAACCTGTTACATACGGTTTGTTAATTGACCGAACTCACATTTAATATAGTCTCAAGTAGGTCTTACAGTTTTCCATACAAGCACCTTTCGCGCTGTCTTATTTTGAAGCGGAGTTGGATGGGAAGTTTAAGTATGACCCGGAAGCTATTAGATTTACAACTTTTAATTAACGACTATCATGTAATCTGATTACTTTATAACTCAGAATCTAGCTCAAACAACGATATACAAACAATGGATGTTCTTTAAATATTACGGCATCGATACAAGTGGAAACATAATTAAAACAATTACTTTGAAAGAGTTGCGCTATAATGAGCTAAGTACTTTATATGTATTTGCTCTTTTTATTGGGATCTAATGAGAAAATCGTAACTTTTCTACTCTAGATAATTGAACTTGATTTAAGACGGACGCACTCAAGAGTAAAATGATCTAGAATAAAACGTGAAATGAACGACTATTGTTGTAGATTGGAGTGGATCCGATTACATAAGAGTACGACGGACGAACAAACCTATGGAAATTATTGAAATTGAAATGTTAGACCAAAGGTAAAAATACTAAAAAACATTGAGATGCCTTGCACTTTGTATGTTCTGCACTTGATAAAACGTCTGCACATATTTTTATTTCATACACAATCAATTTCGTGACCAAACATCATTATTTCTCTTTTACCTGATTTTTGTAAACTCTATTTTCTAAAACACGAAGTTATCTAATCGTTGTTAAATCTCATTAATCTTAATGTTCGGTATTTTTAAATTCCAAAGAACTTATCTGTGATGGCGATGTGTAGTAATAGTCCCTCGCAGGTGTACCAAATCACCTGACGATATTGAATACCAACACCCGCATGTTTAAAACAAGAAACAATACGTGGCACATGCCCATGTTAGCTATTCACACTGTCTCATTCGCTCACACCTGCAAACGTTTCACAACAAAAGACGGCACATTTTACGTCACAATCAATATGTTTATGAATGTATTGCTTTGTTCTATGCACAACGATTCCTGACGAAAAAGATTTATCAATTAGAAAGTTATTTTAATGCCTTCATTTGATGTACTTAAATTAGAGGTTAGAGTTGCAGATAAAATCGAATTTGTAGAAACTTAAACCAGACAGATATTATCAGGGTCATAAAAAACAAAATATATACCAGATTCATTTATGATATGGTTATATCCTCGTATTTAATCCAAAAGTTAAGAATTTTGCATTTATGTTTTTCGTTATCTGTAGACCTGTCTGGCGTACCATGCCACAATTTTGCATTTGAAAGTTGTTTCAAAGGTAAAAACTCCCGATCTGCTTTTTCAGACTCAAAAATGCCAACTGAGTGATATTTCTTGATAGATTTTACTGTATTTCATACAAGCCTCGTACACAACAGTTCGCCTGGATCACACTATAGCAACTGGCAAACACCGTGTAGCCTACCCTACTCTATGTAGTTACTGCCTAAATATATCACGCCGTGTCAAATGAGATTTCAAACTTGGTTAGGGTCTTATTAAGGGACGTTGTATTAGCTTACAACTTTACCTTAATTGTATTTTCTCGATAACAAGATTTACTGAGCAATTTTCGTCGCCAATTTCAAGTTTAGCGTACTAAAGCATTTCACATCATTTCAACCCCACGCTGAGAACTGCTGAACATTCATTTATTGGCATATATTGTAAAAGTTTCTTCGGGAGTTTTGTTGTATTAAAAGTTAAAACACAAGATAAAATTTACTCATAAAACAATGTTTATCAAAGAATCAAACAATGGCTGTGAACAACTTTAACTATAGTTTAACTAAATTTACATTGTTGTACTTTTGCATAACATTTTATAGTCAATTTAATCGTTTTTTTTTTTTTTAGTTTTGAGCTTTGAACTACCTTTTACATTAAATGTTTGACTTATTAAATTTAAAGCCGAACAGTATTTCTCTGAAAGCGTAAGCAATTAAAATATCAACTTGATATTTTCATTTTGTCACTGGAACCCGTTAAATTGTCTAATAATTTACACAGTTTTTCTTTTTTTGCAAGGTTGTCCCGCACGTTTTTACGATCTTCATGGGAATTCGCATGAAATTTTAAAGAAAGCTAAATTACTGTGTATCGTGAAAGTTTAATACTGTTTCGGCTGTGACGTAATAACTCTCGACAGCTCTGCACTTTTGCGTTGCGGTTGAGCGGGACAAGCGGTGGGGGTAGGAGGGGGGGGGGGGGCGTAACACATGTTTGAAACAGTTCAGTTATTAAACTGGACATTCACTGGGAACACTTCGTCTAAAATTGACGCCTAAAATTAGAACTCCGCTCTTTTCACCCTGTGGAATTTTGCGATTTCTGTCCGTTAAAATAGGTAAATCACAACATTCCGTTTCTTATAATTGTTTATCTGTTTTAATAAATATTCCTATTTTTCAAATTAACTTATTTGATTGTGAATGGTGTGTTGCAACAATAGATCACAACAGTCAATTTGACAATGGACATACACAGTGAAACATTCACAAGGAAGAGCATTACATTACATTCTCTAGGGAAATACTGTTTTGACTATTTTGAAAGAATTTTAAAGCAATTGATTTTAACCGACCAAAATCTCGGGGGTTCCCAGGGTAGGTCTACATACAGCCTTAATGCTAGCTTATAGGGTGGTATATTTTACACATAATTGGTATCGTTATTTACATATTATAACTATTTTGTTTTCGTAAGTTTGTTGTCCGGAGTAAAATTGTGAATCCCAAAAATCGTTTCCCTATTCCAACATATATCTTTAGCTTCTTGTGTGTCTAATATACTGTTATTGAATTAAATTTTCTTGATAGCTTGGCATAAATTGTATGTATATAAATATGTTATATTTAAGCTCAAACATACGAACTTACACCAAAGCGCTGCATAGTGAATTGAAGTTAAGTGTACCCTAACTATATCCAACACCTCGTACTAGCGAGGACTGTCCGACATATCTATAGTCACATACATCTCAACTTGTTATCTAACTGAAGTGAGTGACCAAATAACGAATGTGAGCACAAGTATTCCTATACACAATATCTACAACCAGCCCAGATCACCATTGTCCTAATCAAGAATGTTTACTATGTTGATGTAGTAATGATGTAGCCTATAATGTTTCAAATCTATCTCGTTGTGAGATAGTTGACATATTCGGTGGTTGAGCTTTAAGGGGATCCCTTTTGTTCGGTGGGACCATGTCATATTATCCTGCAGTGTCCGCCATCTTTCGTCCTGGATTAAGGAGGTGCTGTCTTCTGTGGATTCTAAAAGATTTTTAAAAAAGTGTGATAAACATCGAATACAAAAAAATTATAATTGTTTGGATTCTCAAAGTTAAAGTTGAGAAACTTTAAGAATGAAATGCGTTAATGAAAATCAGTTTGTTTCAGTTGTTCAGTTTGTTGTTTCATGGAGTTGAGGGGGGTCGGGTAGCAGTGGTGGGGATAAGGAGGGGGCCGTCATTCTTTCAGTTTCTCAACTATATCATCATTCAAAAAAATGCTTTACAACATTAAAGCTACACGCCCGAAATCTGTAATTATATACATCACAAAAAATTATCATGATATTAAACAGGTAATTGATTGTCCAAAATTGTATTTCGTTCCACATTCAGACTCAAAATAAATGGGTTCCAATTTATTTGACAAAATACTGACAGAGTAAATGTTTTTGGAAATGTCGCCTCCTTGTTTTTGGACTGAAGAGTGGCGGGTATAACTTGTCTGTCGACAATATCAATAAGTAGAGCCCTTTAGTGAGGTGTACATATGAACCAACCAATATATATCTGTCGTCTGCTTCTATGCTAGCTAGACCATAACTCACAATATAAGCTACAACTCGATGGTTTCTTTTCTCCTCGCTAACCTTCTATATGGAGAGAAGAAATACTGACAATTTCAAATTTATATCTCGTGGTAAACTGACGAAAACAAATAATGTAATTTAAGACCATTTTGAAGACTCAAATCTTAAAATGTCTCATAATGTTTATTAATTTGTTTACTTTTTGTTGGTACAGATGATTAGCTCTAAAATTTCTTGCATAAACATCAGGCAAACAAACTTTATTTTATTAGGAATTATTACATATGTTGATTGATTTGATGTATAGTAGTTCCGAATGAGAATCATTATTAACTCAAGAGCTTTTAAAATAGACAAATGGCAATATCATGAAATCCAAAAATGGATTAGATTTCGCTAACTATACACCTAGTCACAACTTTATTTAATCTGCACACTGACATTTAAATATAGTGTTAAACTAATACTAAATAGTTGTTTCTTATTCAAATCTTCTTCTTCTTCTCTATCAGACTAAAAAGTGACAAATGTTTGTGTCCGTATACTGAAAATGTTTTGTAAATGTAATAAGTATATTTTAAATTATTGTTATGTATAAAAGTGACAGCGTACACCAATATCTACTGTTTCACATGTATCGTTATTTCATAGCTATAATATGTTTGTGTGACTTGTTATAATGTTATTTGATAGAGCATTGCTTTCCTAATTTAATTAATGTACTGTTTCACGATTTATTGTAAATAAGAACCAAGAACTATACATTATATGAAGGCTTATTGTAGATTTAGTATGTATTATAATTAACTGTATTCCCACTTGACCACGTCAACGCATTGATAGTGGTAAAATATTTTATGACTTGATATTTAAATTATAAATCTGCGTCTATCAGCTTCAAATGCAAACTACTGTATATGTTTTATGAACGTTTGATGTCCACAAGATTACACGAATCGCTGGTTGTTTTAATGTTATTAAGTTGAAACGTGTTTAAAATATTAAGTTACTCATTTAAAAGCGCCAATAACGTTATATATTTAATAACGTTAAAAGGATGTCGAAACAAGTTGTAAATAGTGACGGGTAAATTTGTAAATAAGTTTTTTAATATAAAAACGAAATAATAAACGTCCGCTAGAGAAAGTAGTTGCCGTATTTTTTGGGCACTTGGAATGGAACTGAGGTATGTATGAATTTGAGCAAGGGACATATTTGGGTAATTGTCTTGTATGGCACAAGCACATATAATTAACTTTGTACAAAGTAAAGTGAAGTTATGGTTAGTTCCGTCTTTTTTTAATGGCTTGTATTGGACATAAACTAAATTTTGGAAATTAAAATTGAAGTAATAATGACCGAATCTAAGGACGGATATCCATTTGTATAAAACTGATTTCTAAAAAATTCTCAATTAAAAAAAATATTTTTCTTGTATTGATATATTTAGCGATGAAAGTTAATAGGTTATAAATACAGTGAAATCATCAAAATATATTTTATTAGATTGAATTGAATTAAATTACTTTGTAAATTTACTTCAATAGCTGTTATTGAATTTTGTTACCTCAACTATTTTACGTCCAATTACTTTGCTTCTCGTTTACTTACACAAAGTTGACTCAAAGATGGTTGTGTGTCTTACAATACAGTCACCAACATTTGTGCTATCTCCTATCTGTATTATCTTGGTTACCACACATTTTCCTCGTCAGTATTCTGTACACTTATCTCTGGTCGAACACAGTCGTTTTATCAAAGTATTTTACGTCGTCTTCAACTATTATACGTTGTTTCAGAAGTCGTCGTTAATAAAAAATAATTGACAGCCCCCTCCCCGACATCATCCCCCCCCCCCCCCCCCTCCTCTCCCTTTCCACCCCACCCCAACCTTCGCTTCTTGTCGTTAGGGCAACGGTTGTCGCGCCTAAAGGCATTGAATAATGAGATATCCGGAAGATTGTGCTTGAAATCAAGAGTATTGGGAATATAAGTAAGTAAGATGGCTGAAAATTGGAAGCTGACATTTTGATGGCTTCACAATAATTTTGAGTCAGAGTTCTCCATCACGCTAACAGGTAGCGACATCATATTTTTCAGAGATATCAATCGCCAACGGTTATAGATTTCTTTCAAAGGAATTGAAAAAGCATCCGTTCAATTTGTGACACCTCGTATATTTATATTTCTAGAAATAAACTCTCTTCGAAAAATACTCGGACGTTGACTCAAAAACTACCGAGTTGATAACTTATTAAGATGTCTAATTACGTGTTCGATTCACTGTCAGGTATCTCGGAAATGTCTCCCCCCTCAAACCCCCCCCTCCTCCCTTCCTTGTATCCCATGTAATATAGACATAAGCAAAAACATTTACCATGTCACCATTCAAGCTCAATATACCAACAATTCTTCGTCAATTCGAAGACACCATTTATCTCTAAGGTATTGTTTGTTTTTGTCCAACAATACTAGTGTAATATATTTATAGAAATCTGTTTGTAGTAAATCGCATGAATCACCCGTATCCTGGCTTTACTTGTAACGGAATCATACTATATAACTTATTATCCTGTTTTCTCGTTGCATGTAACAGTGCCAAACAAACAAACTCTCTGTTAAAATACAATAGTTGTAAGAATACAACAACGTATTCTCAGTATTAAGTGTAAAAACGAATTAGGTGTTCTATCTTAACAATATTTCCGATATGTTTTCTCAATACTAAGCTATTATGTATGTTGAAAGTAAAACAAACTTGTTGGAGAAATACTGTCACTTTTTCTCTTGTTCTTCGTTGTAGCAATCTCTGGTTTGTATTGTGTCGTATACATGGTTTGTAATAACGTGAAGAAGGCATGACGTCATAAAGTGATATAGTCACATGAATTCGTCAATACAAGAACTCACGTTTAGTATACACCACTAAGGTCCAACTCACCAACTTTCGTTGAACTCCGATTTAGTAATCTGCGTTTGGTAACCATGGTTTCAACAAACATTACATTTAAAATGCATGGCAGCCGCCATATTGTGTTTATTGAGAATCTCCGATTAATCGGCTAATCAGCGTTTAAGAAGTTGGTGAAAGCAGCCCTAAAACTGTCAAGAGGTAGCTCTGTTAATCTCTATCATTATCTTTACCACTTTAGGTTCAACAAAGACACGAAACAATAATATATTAAACATTTAAAAGCTAAGTGTCATCTGTGTATTATTTCATATTGTGGCCACGAGAATGCATGCAGTTTCAGATGATGTATTCAGCGCTATCTGTTGGCAAAACTCGATACTAACTTAATAACCGCCATGACGTCACATCTCTTCATTGTACTACAAATTCAATGTACGAATACAACATTTCATCTCCACTGTAATATATTTAACAATGTAAACTGTGTATCGTTATATTATGTGTACGAATGTATGTAATGTACTACGCTACTATTTCTACGGTGGAACAGTATCGGAGGATCAACTAACTTATTTCTTGTTGCTTAGCAACACACAACTTGCTCGAGAAATTGCGTAATCGCGTAATCATGTAATCGCATAATCGCGTAATCATGTAATCTATACAATAGCTTGGGCGATCACAGAGTGAAGATATTTTGTGACGTCACGTGATGATGGTTCTTGATACAGTAAATGAAATAAGTAAATCTTATTTTCAGAATTGAGAAAGGCAGGTTAGTCGATTGAGAAAATGGAGAAAGGTAATATATCGTGGTTTTTGTGAACGAAATGAACGAATAGAAACGTAGCTTGTTGTCACTTAAATGGTTAAATTGAGCAGTGAACATGAAAACGTTCAAATACATTTTTAGAGCATTTCATATAAAGACTTCTAAATGTTTAATAAGATTTGATTCTGGAGTCAGTTGGGGTAGTTCAGATAATTCTTCAGGGTTCAACCATTAATAGAGGAAAACCCTTAAAAATCGCTACCACAGTGTATTTGAACCCAAATCAAAATGAGAGGTCCTTCAAAAAAGTTAAAGGCTAAAACTATAACTTCCGTTTTCTAATTTATTTTTTAAGTAGCAAACAACAACGTATTTGACTGGTCAAATGCGCCTGCGACTCGAAATCTGTATCATATTGTGTGGTGAACAATAACACATCAAAGCGTCAATGGAAACATAAACCATGTACCGTAGACATGATATTTTATAGTCAACCATCGTCACGTGGTGTTAATGGTGGGCACATTTCAAATGTCCATTTCTTAGAAATACCACCAACAAACAAAATATTAACCCCAAGCTATAATCAATGCAAATTCTATAGCTTCAAGACAAGACATTGTGTTTGTAAACTTGTATACAACATTACGTTAGATAGAGATGTAACTACATAGGCTGTTTGTTTACCTTAACGAATACCCGACAGATGGCGTTGGCAACAGCGCGCTCTGCAACTAGCGCTATCTGTTAGTGATACTTTGTACTAGAGGCACAATATGGCGTTGCATCTCTATGGTAAGCATGCCCGCACAGTGAATGGCTGTTTTATATAAGCGGAATTGGACAATGTATAAAATGCCGAATTATTAGATAATGGCTGTACATGAACGTTTTATTGATTGAATAAATATTGTCATATTTAAAAAGGAGTTTCGACTTATGGCTTATTCGATTTAGATTGTGTGAATTATACCCACATGAATGACCCAATGTGCAGATTTCTGTTCCTATTTCATTCAATCCAGCACATATTATTTCCACTTGGTTTTCCCAAGCCAAGGGTGGAGAAAAGATTCTCCCCTAGCACTATTTACATTTCGTCATCTTCATTCAACTGGGTTAGTTATTCCTTTTCCAAGTTCCCCATTTTGGTAAGCAGATGCATGATATAGCTGAACAAGATTTAAGTACAATAAACAATAGTGATACAATAATACTAAGATCAGTAAGATTAGTGTTAGTGACCATATGTGGAATTGAACATAAGTGCCTTACACAAAAAATGCAACACAACATGAGAGTTGTTAATTTTATTATTTTTTTGATGAAAACACAATGAAATGCATGAGTTTTACATGAAAAAAATTTTCATACACATTCAGGGTTATTTTGTGGCACAGCTTGAATGTGTTTGGAATAATTTGTGTTTATAGCTTTTTTTACAGTCAATAAACAAAAACGTGTTTGTTTTTCGTTTATATTACTGAGTTGAAATCAACTTTCAGACTTTTATCAACTACGTTGAAGCTTTATGTCTCAACTCTCTGTACAAGTTTCATTATGAGTTATATATTCAGATGACTTCAGCAACAATCGCTGGTTCCAAAGCGAAAATAAAAAAATAATGCGTAATACTGTAATATAGGATTGAACTAGGGGAGTGTTTTTTTTTATTAGAACAATTATTTATTTAGAAATATTAATATTACAAGAGTGCTTCAAACGTCCTGAGTTTTTACTCCAAAGCTAAAGTAATAACACAGATAAGGCTATTGCAAAATTAATTGTGTACCAGGGGAACCTGGGAGAAGAAAGCCACTATCAGGAGAGAGGGAGGGAGAGAGAGAGAGAGAGAGAGAGAGAGAGAGAGAGAGAGAGAGAGAGAGAGAGAGAGAGAGAGAGAGAGAGAGAGAGAGAGAGAGATCTCTGCATAGCTTCTGCCAAGATGCTGAATATGGTGTGATGGACTACACATGACGTTTACTGTACCTGGGACAGCTGGTGAAAACTGTGGGTTGGTCGACAGAGGTAAGAATATTTACATTTTAAAAATCTAGCACCTAGAAAATTCAAGTAACAACACATCCACTTGGGGCTACTCTATCGTTACACATCACCACCTCAAGGAATTAATTGTGTGGAGCATTCATTTATTTTTTATTTTATTTTTTGAACACTCGACTATTACAGTATCCTCCCTTTATTTCAAATTGCAAATGATCCTAAAAACCCTAATTTAAATTATAAATATTTGAATTAAAAGGAAATATAACGATTTATATTCAAAAATTTATCATTACATTTTGAATTATTGATACATTTGAATTAAACGATTATTATTATTAATTGTTTATACTTGCCATAAAATGAAATCACAAACAGATGTACTTAATACCACGTAAGTAAAATAAACAAATATAAAAGATTTTGAATTAAAGAGGGATTATTGTATAACTTTGTTTAAAACTACTCGCCGTCAAATCGGTAGTCATTTGTCAAGTATAAAATATAAATACAAGTCCCTCCAGCAGCTATCCTAGTACCTGGGGACTGCTGTCTTTTCGTAGTGGCTAGCTTTGGATGCGTTGATCCCGAGAGCTATGCCGGTAGAAGCGTATGCTTCTGGTAGGGCCACTCTAGCCGGACATGTCGAAGGGGAAAAGTCAGACGAAAATATGCAGTCCCCGTCCTCCCTTTCCTTTCATGTCTACCTTGTCTGGCTTCTCCAATCACTCCTATATTACCTAGTTGTCGAGTATGTCTTTAAACTCCAAATAATAAATTATAAATAACGAAGGGAACCTGCAACTGACGTCACAGCCGAACTACAATAATGGAAACTGATGCACAAACAACAAGCTGTCAAAGTTATAGCTTTGCGAATAATGGGGGAAAAACCATTAGTTTTAACGATAGTTAGTGCTTGCCAGTTAAAATTACTGTTCAATGATGGACAACAACGATTTGAAAGTTTGTTAACGTTTTTGAACATTTGAATTTTCCAACTTCAGAACATTTTGTTTTTTGACTGCTTGTTGTTTGTCCATCGGTTCAATTCATTTGTTTCATTGTTGTGTTTTGGTGTTGTTCGTACCCTATATTATACTCTAACCAACTAACACAATAGACCTTTTTTCATAATTTATCTAGGACCCTTAGATAGACGGACCTCTAGATCTTCAATGACAACAATGCACAACAGTGAAAAATGCACCGTAACATAACTATCAAGGACCCTTAGATAGACCTTATCACGGCTTTCTAGACCAATTCTGAAAATCATTTTTTATTTTATTTATTGAAAATAATTGTTGCACTTGCTGGACACCAGACAGCGCCAGTCAGCGGTGAACATTGGAATCAGGGTCAAAGTCTATCAGGCTGTGACCGATCATGTGGTGCATAGAGGACTGTCTTGAGTTGTGTCAACAACAGTTGTTAACTGGCCACAACACAGTGTGAGCACGTCCAGGCGATTAGTACCTTGCAGTCACATACCAACAACAGGTGGTAATAGTTTAGTTATGATCGGGACATACGTTGTGGTGGTTCTAGTGCGCGATGTGCGGTAGTGTAGTTGACATGTTTGCGGGTATGACTCAATAATGATAGTTAGATTTAAATTACGCACGTGCTTACTTTGAAGTGGAATAGAGTGTGAAATGCGAAGTGCAGTTTTAAACACGTAATGGCTATACCAACTGTCAAGCTGTAAGACTCATACACAGGATACAATCACGTCTGTGGCAGCCAACACAAGCTGCGGAAATATTACTACACAATTGGTGAGTGCAAAGTTTACATTCGTGTTTGCTCTTGTTTTGTATTCATGCTCGGGGAGTGTTACCTTATCGTGGTGGGCAGCTTTGCGTGATTGGTGATCCCGAGAGCTATGACGGCGGAAGCGTATGCTTCTGGTAGGGCAACCCTAGCCGCACAGGTCGAGGTCTGGACAGGAACCAGACGAAAGGCAGTCCACGTCCTCCGTTTTACGTACTAATTGTCTCTTTCCTCCATTCACCCCCTGATGCAGTGGCAACCAAAGACAACCTTACTAATGCTTTCGTCACAGGCGAGGTATTCGTAGCCAATCAGCGATCGGTATTTGCGCGCTATTGTCACGGGCGGTTCGCTGGTTGGCTATGACTGCCTCGCCTGTGACGAAAGCATATGTAAGGTTGTCTTGGGTTGCCTACACCTAGTTGTCGAGCACGTTGTTAATTAAACACCGAATAACAAAATAAACAATTTTTAAAAGATTACCAAAATTAATTAGATAATACAGAATAAAAAAAAAAAAAAAACATAAAATCCAAACAATTTTATTTCTATATTTCTATATCTCTGCGATATAAATGTGTTTCATAAAAATAAATAATAAGGGCTGTAAAGGATTGACACGTTCACGCCGCGAGGAACTTCAATACTATGATACCTGTCATGTGTGGACACCCCTGTTTTGGACGTATTCAGCTGTGGATGCGACTAAAGCCTAAATCTGCCGCCGAGCTCCGGTATGCTCAACCACGTATACGTAACACGTTATCGATGGCGTCCATGCGCGAAGCGTTGACTGACGCGATATAGGGATACAGCACGGGGAAAGGTAGACCACTACACCAGCTATAGAACATTTTCAGAATTGATCTAGGACCCTTAGATATCTTCAATGACAACAATGTACAACAATTAAAATTGCACCTTAAGATAAGGGCATGTTCCAAATTGTCTATTTTGGCCGGCTTAGTCTACTTCGCCGACTAACACAACAATTAACAGTTTTTGTAATTAATTGTTACTAATTTTTGCGTTAGTTTGCTAGGGAAGCTAGTCGACTAAAAACGTGGAGTTGGAACACGCCTTCACTATCAAGGACCTTTAGAACTCTTGTTAGAACTTATCTACGACACTAGAGCTAATCACGGCCCTCTAGATTTTCAATGACAACAATGAACAATGCACAACAGTGAAAAATGCACCATAACATAATTATCAAGGACCCTTAGATAGAGCTAATCACATCCCTCTAGAGCAGTTCTGAACATCATCTGTGTACCAATATGTTCCCATGGAGGGCCTCATAAACCATAATCTTACCCAATGGATTGTGTAGGCTTACACAGACTTAAGTGGTAACTGATAAGTTCTGTTTTGGTGCATTTTTTGGCAGTAATTGCAGGTTTCTTCCCGTACCAGCCTAGACGCTGTATCACAGATTTTGTGTAGCAAACAAAATTCATTGTTGCAAATCCGCTATCGGTCTTCCAAGGCCAAATACTTCCCAGTTCCCACACGAGAGAGTTGATTTGTAACGCCAGATGTATGCTCTCCAGTGGCGGCTCGTGAAATGTTTAGTGGGGGTGCTGCAGAAGCCGCCACTGATGTTTTCTATTTAAAGAGAATTTTAAGTAACAAATTAACAATAATGTTAGTAACTTCCCACAACTTGAGCTTTAGCGTTTTAAATAACACGCCTTTTCCACACCAAAGGAAGAAAACTACAATGCCGACAATGCGAACGCACCTGTACGACAACTAGAGCCATCTAGCGGCGAGAAACAGAACTAACTAGTCGCACTCCTCACCTTAAACAGCTGTTTAAGCGCGGCAGGGATTGATTTTATGGCGTGACTAGTCGGACTTCATCAGGGGGAGGCGTGAGCGTTCGGCCACGGCCACCTTTGATCCCAAGGCCAACCTCGGGGGTTGTTGTTTGTTTTCCGATTTTTTCTATTACTTTTAAGTGAGAAAAAATAACATGGATCTTAAAGTTTTTTGAGGATCATTATGACAATCTATAATGATGGTCTATCACGGGATGGTTATGAAGCGTAGGACTTTGGTTAACTTGTTTTAGTAATGCATAGGCGTGACAACAAATTTTATTCCCCCCCCCCCCCCCCCCCCCCCCCCTCCTCCCGCCACGGCCTCTAGAGGTGGGTATAACAAGTCCATCAGTCTATTAAATACACGTTGTAATAAGATTTGTATTAACATCTCTTTATTAACATTCGCCATTCACAAATATTGCACATCTCGTTGCCAGAAAGTTAAACAAAATAATTATTGATTGAACATGTCAAGTATTTTACTCTGAGGATTCATACATCGCTTTATGCGTCAATTGCCAGCTAGATATTCTAATAAAACAATCTTTAACATCAAAACCATCCATCCAACCAACCATCAGTACTAAGTACTATCAACTGCGCCATTTTAGGTTCAACGAAGGTTTAACAATTAAAATATTCAACAATGGACTACACATTTGGCTCGACTAATTTTTATTCTCATTCTAGTGCCGTAATTTGGTAGTAATGGAATCAATAATATGTTCCAGGAATTGATTGATGGATAGATCTATTTTGTTGATCATTGTTGTATGAAAATATCTAGTAGGCCGAAATTCTCATATGGAAACATTACATACTTGAATAATATAATGTCAGAATCGTGTTTCTTCTAATAATACTAATACATTAACATTGTAAACAAATTGAAATAATCACTTATGTCTTTTATGGTATCAGAGTTTTTATGCCTCCAATTACATGGACTATGTTACTTACTTAGCTTATCTGGCAACAACATACACTCATCTCTATAAAAATATCAGAAAATTTCTCACAGTCAGCTTACGTATACCTATAAAAAAGCACACAATAGATTTTTAAATAAAGTTTCAAGGTAGGTATCGGCTCCTAGCTATTTGTGTTTCTTGATATGTATGCATTTAGACCGAACAAGTCGTGTCGTGTGGTGTGACACAAGTCAGTGATGTATACCTCTGATAAGAAACCATGCCCTAAGCGCATAAAGCGATTATTACCATAATCTATTTCACGGCAGCTTCAAACTTTACACTACGACCTAAAAACATTAGTCCCTGCTTGCGTTGTATCCTTGGCTCTATAGAAAACAACATGTTGACGATAATACTTGACAGAATTCCATTCTAAAAGCATTATAATTCTTGGTAAAATTATTAACTGGCTCTCGTTATTTTTTATATATTCTGAAGCGCTACAAAATTGCCCAGTTATTATAATAAAGTTTTGAAAAGCTCCCAAGGTTTAGAAACATTGACAAAATTTCTAAAAGCTGATAATATATAATACAACAGATAATATATATAACAACATCCTTTGACAAAACAACATTGACAAAATTTCTAAAAGCTGATAATATATAATACAACAGATAATATATATAACAACATCCTTTTTGATTAGCCATCGTTGCATAAATATGAGACGTTAAGCGTTAACAACATCCTTTTTTCTAACGTAAATATGTAACAAATTTTAATTCATTCCTTTTTCCACCTAGAAAATAACAAATTTACAATAAGTTTTTACGTATGGTATAGATAATGATAACATCTTTTAAACGTAGTTCTATCTCAATATTAATAGATTTGCTTTCAACATTTTCTAAAAGAGTTTTCCATCAACTGACTTAGTAACATTGGATATCACGGCAAAGTTGAACTCTTTCGGAAATACGAAATAAGTAACTTATAATATACTTTTTCCTATTCTTCATTTAACTCTAATATACAGTCTGTAGCCTTGAAAATCGAGCTTAACTTTTAACTCGCGTTAAAACATAGAAACTATTAATGGTAGTATTGTAGTATAGTATACTATACTAAAACCATCGTTTAAATAGTATTGGAAGCAAGGAATAATCCCACAACATCAAATAAGTCGAATGATTTCAGATTGTTGGGCAGTGAAAATCGGCATCAATTCGTCTTGTAAAATTACTATACTAACATAAAAATAGTGTTAATGTCTGGGGTGTTTCGCGAGTTGTTAATGAGTTGTTTTAATTCTCGACGTTTCGTCTTCTAAATTGGTGGCTTCCTCTTCATCAGTCTTGAGGAAGCTATCAAAGCTTACGAAACGCCGAACAGTACAAAACAACCAAGACATAAACACTACCGATCTACGGATTATCATAAAAGGCTACAATATCGTAAAATCTTTACACTTTATCAAACACGAGAAATGCATTAATGCAATTTCATAGCAGCCTATTTCTGATTGTTTTATTTCAACAGTTTCTAGAGTACCTACACGTATATAACGGATTGGAAGGTACCTATCTAGATATCTGATGTTTACATATCAAACAGCATGATGTTACACGAAGATACTTGTGGTTAAGACATTTAATTTCCATATATTATAAATGATTCGATCGGACAACATTTCGTATAGCAAAATGAAATATCAATAATAGTTTAACATCTTCGTAAAGGGGTATTCAAACTAAAAAACTAAACAAAAACATAGTTATCGAAAATGATGTGCAATGCACGTATAAGAAAACGATAAGCTTTCTGTGTCCATACAACGTCCGTGTTCAGAAAAATAATATGTTGAAGAACTAGCCCAAAATATAAGATTTTTTAAATTTATTTCGCTTCTTTCTCTTTAGGACATAGGATCTTTTATAATTATGTATCATTATTCATCACGGATTGGAATAGATTTTGTTTGTTTGTCTGAATACCCCTTTCAAAATTTAAAATATAGAAACATGTTGGTTTTCCCTCGTCTGTCATACTCGATAAAAATTAATACTGGTTTAGTCTTCTCCATCTGTTTGGATCACATGGGCTTTATTTCTTGTACACTTGCCGATATATTATGTAAAGTCAAGGATATGACAGAAACCTTCTGTATCAACACATCTTCGGAAGTGCTCGTACGTTCCTGGTTTTGTGAGTATAGCAATAACGAGGTTAAAATTGCTGGTTACCGTATTGCCTATTGAAACTTGTTCAATACTTTGTCCTAGATGAAGAGGGTATTAAAATAAGCTTGGCATATACTTTTGGTTTTGTTAAACGAGCTATCTTTAACGCAGGACTATAATAATAAGGTATAGTGTGTTCTGTATTCATAGGTTGCACGTACGTTATATCTTTACGCGTGGCGGCCACATTTGTGATCAAACTTTGACGTTGCCATGGAGAAACAATTGAAGGCTGTTGTGGAATTGTGGCTGTTGTGGGACAGAAATTCTTAGTCCTTTAAAATTCAGCGTATTTTTTTAAAATAAAATTGGTGTGTTGCAATTTTTAATTGTTTTGTTGCATATGTTTACTTTTTAAATTCTAAATTAGGCTTATTCATCGAATTTGAATAGTATTTGCCAATGATCTAGGATTGGTCCTCATCATTATTGTGTCGCAATCATGGCCGCTGTGACGTCACGTGGGAACTATGAATAGTTTGAAATACACTCAAGGCCTGGGACATAGACAACTCGCTTCTCTTAGTATCTTTCATGATCTACAGGAATCTTGAGTTCACGACGTGATACACTTTAAATGGATATAGGAACTCACTAACTATCCCAAATATGTGTTCATAAAGCATATATCTTGACTACCTCTGATTCATACATCAGCGAATGTACAAACCACATCTCAACAAAACCACGATATCTATAAAATTGTAACGACTAAAAATACTATTGTCTAAATAATTTTTGTTTTGATATTAAAAACATGAAACACGTTGCAAATGTTTATCTAGTCTTTTGTTTAGGGGTTATAAAATATAAATTTCGTTGCACTTGGATAGGATTTTTAGTCATGCGCTGAACGGAGCTTCAACGTTCACACTAAGACGTTCAAAAATTTTTAGGAGTAGAAGAAATAAAATATATGTCTGTCTTATGCTCGGTCTTATGTGTTGCAACTAAATATTTTGGGTAGGTATGTTTACTTGATTTCACAGCTTATAATTATTGGTGGTTGCCATGGTGAAACTGAAAGCAAGTTAGGGCTGGTCTTACAATCTCCTAATAGGAAAGTTATTTGTAGGAATTAATCTATTTGGAGAATTTCAAGAGTTTTGATTGGTGGTTGCCATGGAGAAAACAAGCTATTCGACGTATAAGTAGTTATTAGGACATTGTAAGACTGGATCTTCGAGTAATTTCAATATTTTAGTTCGTAGTCTTAAGACCTGGCATTATTGCTTGTAACGTCGCAAACCAGTACGACTTGTAACGTGGAAGTCATAACAGCTCGTCCTATAATGTAGTGGGCATCTGATACCAAGGCGGCATCCAGTTTGTCTCGCTGCTAGCTTTACCCGCAGTAGGCGGTGGGTTAGGGAGGCCCAGGAACTTGTTGCGAGGATGTCTGCGAGGTAGACCACGCTTGTTGTTGTTGTTGTTGTCGTCTAGGACTACGAAGGACTGGATCTTCATTCCCATTGGTGAAGGCGGACGCGGTGTTGCCGGTTGTGGTACTGGAAGTTGAGGAGGGGTCGTCGTCTTAACGGACATTGTTGACGCAGCTGGAAACAAGGCAACGTGTTTGATTAGGATGTTATTGAGCGGCAGTGTATAAATAAAGGATGAGAGGCAGAGAGAAAGAGAGAGAGAGAGAGAGAGAGAGAGAGAGAGAGAGAGAGAGAGAGAGAGATTAAGGTATTTTATTTATGGCGGGATTAAGGCCAGTGAGGCCTTATCTTCCATCAAACCACACTATAGTAATGAAAATACAAGAAACAAAATTCATAATGAAGAATACAAAAGGTGAATACAAAATACTAAGAGAGAGAGAGACAGAGTGAGAGCGAAAGATAGAGAGAGGAAGAGAGAGAGAGAGAGCACACTTACTTCTCTGAGGCGAGGGCGACCGCGCACGGAACGAGCTCGTTGGTCTGATGTTCCCGTTATCGTCCACCTGGTTGACCAGGAGTCTATACGAGGGCGACTGTGACCTCCTCCTCACACTCCCCCCTCGCCCCTCGCCGCTCGGCGGCCGCCTCCTCTCCACCGTCGGCTTCACCCCCCCGATCACCTCAAACGCCGCCGTGTCCTTGACACCCTCCGAGCTCAAGGTCGTTGTCGTCGACGCGGACGTCTTACTGTCGGCCCCCTCCGCGCACCTCGCCGGACTCTGCGGACGTGACCTCGCCTTCGCTATGTTGACCACGTGGAGTGACCCCTCGTCGTCGGGCTTCGGGGAGAGCCGACTGGTCACGAAGTTCTCGTTGAAGGCGTAGTCGACGTAGTCTTGTCTGTATACGGGGTAGATATCCATGTCCCCCTCCGGTCGAAGGTTACTCCGCCTTCTCATGGTCTCCGTACGCGGGGTCGGCTGGTGTTGAACGTACTGGGAGTTCTTCTCGGAGAGGTTGGGAGTTTTCCGCGCGTCCGGTCGACGTATTTGGCAGGGGGGTTTCCGCGTCACTGGTCTCTCGCGCGGAAAGTCGAGGTAACTAGAACTGTATTCGGGGTTCGTCTCCATCCTCCCTTCTAACCTAAGACTCGTCATAGGTTGATGAGGAACTGGCTTTTTCGAGGGTGATTTTTTAGGTTTTACGACGATAGGTTCCGGTTTTGCAAACTGAGCTTCTGGAAGATGAAGAAGAGATTTTTTTCGGTTGACACTTCCGTCAAACTTTTGTGATTCTCCTGGCTTGTTCGTTATCGCCGGCCTGATATCCACAAAACTGTCTTTAGTATCAATTTCTTTAGAACCTTCCAGTTTTAAATTTTCTAAATTCTCAACGAGTGTGTCTTCTTTATCTTGCTGCTCAGGATTTTTATCCGCGTCCTTTTCGCTACCTTGCTCGTTTTTTGGATCGCAATCGTTTCTGAAGATGCGTTTCCGTTGTAGGAAGTGTCTCCTCTCTCCGTGGGACGCGCTGTTGTAGTCTGCGATGGGTTCGAACTGGCCGTCGGGTCGTCGTACCCCCATGATGAGACCTCCCAGGAACTGGGACATAGTCTCCGAGGTAGCGTCTATCCCACCCTCCATCTTCAAGCTATCGGTGCACTTTCTGACCACCGGCCTCGGGAGCTTGAAGTCTCTGTAGGTGTCCATATACTCCGGCGTGTAGAGAACATCCCCTTCCAGCCGGAGACTGGTCGGGCGGCGCAGTAGCTCCAACCTCTCGGTGACAGGGAACGGTTTGAACTTAGCGTTACTCTCCGACATTTTCTGGAACTCTCCCTCCATCTTGAGACCGGTCGAGATGCGTTTACTGTGTCGCCGAGGTTGGTGGGGATGTTCTACGTATTTAATCTTGCTCTCAGATTCACGTTCTATTTCGCCCTCGAGTTTCAGGCTCGTGGATCTCCGGGCCTGTTCGGATCTTCTCGCGCCCTCGTGGCGTTTATATTTAGCACGGAGTTCTGATTCCCGAACGAGGAATTCCCCCTCCATCGTTAGACTCGTTGGTCTTCGGGTAAGTTCGGCTTTCTTCGCCTGTAGGAACACGATGAACTGGTCGGGGGGTGGTTTATGCATTGCTATGTCGCGACGTCGCTCCATCTCTAACCTTGAACGATGACCTTGGAAAGTGTCGGGTACTTGTATTTCTATATCTTCTTTGCTGAGCGGCGGACTCAGGTACACGTCCACGATGTTAGTTCCATCTTCTGTCTGTCTTCTTTGTCTGGCATTCTTATCTTCATCATCCTCAACACCTTCTCTAACATCTTCGGTCGACTCTCTCAATTCTCTTCCAAACTCACCAAATTTTCTCGTCTATAATCAAAGAAATTAATTAATCAACGCTCATAAAACTAGTACAAGGAAAAATGAAATAAAAAGGATGATTCTAAATTTCTCTCACGGAAACCACTTCAATAATTCAATCGGTTTCCTACAACAGATTCGTATATAATTTAAACATCAAAGAAAATTCAAACCACTTTGTGCAATCAATTTTTTTTTAAATTTGGGGTTAAACAACGAAATCCACTTTCTTTCTTTCCCCAAAAGTAGGTTAATCGTTTGAACGTTTAAACGCCCCAGTGATTAAGTTGATCGCTATACGGTCGTGTTGGTGTGCGTGTCACTGTGTGTGAAAACTTGACCTGCTGGGAATACTTAACAAGACCCATTGACCTCGCTGAACAAGGTCAAAACCATTCATTTGATTTCATCTCTCCTTTTAACTGTTTCCAACCATGGCCTAGCGCAACATACTCGCATGGTCTCGAGATATTCCTCAGCTTGACAAGAAATGCGGCAATCGAAGTGCATGTCACAAAATACATGAGGGTTGTAATTTTCCTTAATGGGTATAATTATTTCTGTCAATATTGCAGTGGTTTATTACATAACTGACGTGAAAAGAAGCTATTTTATATAAATTAAGGTTTATGGTCACGTATTTAGGTTGAACATTTACAGTACAACTAAAACCATAGCTATTAGGGTAGAATGCAGGTAAAATAGGTTTATATTGCAGATATGACCAAATAAAATTGAACGTAATGACGAGAAGCGTTTGTCCAATCTACGCTTTAGTGGCTCCCGCGATCCCCCACAACAACTAGACCTGGGTTCGAATCCCAGCCGGGGTTGGTTTTATATTGATTGGGTCTCACATTACATTCAGTTAAACCTTATGACGTACAAGACATGTACCCTTATGACTTCTCAATTTACATATTATAGAGTTTGAGACTAACATATTTCCTAAAAAACAGACTATCAAATTAAAATAATAATTATGATGATTACTTTACGTCTTTATTACTGTAATCATGCTATTCGAGACGATGAGGGTTGGTATATGAAGATAAAGGACAATTACAAGGCGGGATTCGAACCCACGTATCTGGAGCCAGGCTTAGGACCTGCGCTCTATCCGCCTGCGCCGTACAATCTCACCGTTAGATCACAATGCTCTATTTTTTAAAGAAACCTTCTGTAACTGTATTATGCCTTCTAGCGTCTATAGATTTGCTCGGCGGGTAGTTTGAGGGGTAGTTTGAGGGGTAGTTTGAGAGGTCGGTGTATCGAGTAATGATAGCGTGAGCGCAGGCTGAACCATCAACCAGGCCGAGATAAGAATCTTTATTTGCATAATAAAAACCGACCGACGGTTTTAAAGCCGGTTAGAATTATACACATTAGTTCGCTTTTATGTAATGCGAGCCATGAACAACGCTGTCTACATTTCCGTGGATTTTGTCTTTTCTGGTAGAGACTGTAGTTTTTCCAAATATATAAATGTGTATTGCAAAACAACTAGGATATGTGCAAGTATCGTTTTTATGTACTACGGCATTTTAAGATTTATTTCATTTTATGCAATTAAATGTTTGTATCTATTTAGGAATTAAAATTAATATTATATCTGTATTATTATTGTATCTTATAAAAGGTTGGATGGTAGAGAATGCCTAACAGGCATTAATCCCGCCATAAATAAAGACGCTAATCAATCAATCAATCAATCATTCAAAATAAACTTACACATACTCTTTTGCGATTGTAAAAGTAAAGTATATTCAAATCTACGACTATCAATATATAAAACACATTTATGAACCAATACATTATAGTTGTTTGCTATCAATTAAACGGTACTTAGAAACCCAAGTTAATTACAATGAGTAATGGCCAATAACATTTATGCAGTATACCCCACGTCTACAATACAAAGTGAGTGTAACACATTAATCAGAAAACGTTTTTTTACAACACTCCATAGAACCTGTCATAACATGATAGATTAAACACTTAACTGCACTAATATATCATATAATATATTTCCATTGTGTTTCTCCTCACTAGTATTATGCTCCACATCCTATGAATGTATACAGTATGTAGTATATATATATAGTAGGTTAGTATGTTAGTATGTAGTGGGGTCCACCTTTATAAATGAGTTTTTATAACTGAATAGGATAGACATTAAATAAATAAATAAACGTACCATAGAGCTCTTAGTATACAAGGATTCACCTTAACTGAGAATTTTCTGGGAAAATGTTCAGTCCGTTTTATCGGTGACGGGAATCGAACTTGTAACCTCCGGCGTTAGAGTTTTGCGTGCTACCTAGTTAACAACCTCAGTCGATCACCAACAAAAACTATCTCAAAAGTTAAATTTATAACTGATAACTGTAAATTAGCAATACTACTGGAATTGATTTTCAATATATGCACATAATTTTCCAATAGGCGTGCAAGAAACCCCCTCATATTCAAAGTTTTGATGAAAATAAAAAATAGATGCTACAAAATTATGATCATTCTTGCAGAACCGTGTAGCTAATTTACACATTTTGAAAGGTTTAATTATATATGCATGTGAACTCTTATTAGAGTAGGCCTATGTTTGAATCGATACCATGACGGGAAGACACCCTGGAAATTCTTAACACATTCGATATTGTTCCATAACAATCCGACCTATTTAACCCTTCAAAAGATGGAGACATTAAAACTGTTAGCGTGTTTTATTAAGAAGAACAAAGTATAGTGATTCTTATCTTCGTAGAGAAAACGGTGTTGCGGCTAAAAGTCATGAATATTGAGATACAACCAGTTAAAATCTTAGCACGCAACTGTTTAATTAACATGGGTTTGATTGTGTTCGAACATTTCACCGACAGTTTGTTCTTCCACGATTATTGATTCAAACTTATACTCACATCAAGTGTACTGAATGATTGTAAAAGAAAATATTACGAGAACTCTCATTTGTCTAATTGTTCCTTTTGCACGAACACTAAATATAGCATATACTAACCAGTGTTGGGTAGATTACTTTTGAAATTTAATTACATTACTTTACTCGTTTCTCCAATATGAAAGTAATGACATCATTTGATTTAAATAAATGATAGTAATCATTTTTCTTTGAAAAGGTATAATGCTATTGCAGTTAATGTATACTTGTGCGTACTTTTAAAATGTTGACAAGTAATTGTAGTTGTTTTTGAGATAAATAAAGACATATTTGTTGAAGCACAAGTTATCATTCATCAAACTATACAGTACATCTCATATTATCAATGCACTTACATTTATTGAAACTACAAGTTACCATTTATTTAATTAAAACTAAAAGTAACACGTTACTAACGCAAAACACATCAAATTGTAAAGAAATTACGGAATTGTAACGACATAAGTAATTTAATTCCAGTAACGCGTTAATGTGAGTGTATTGAATATTCTAGGACCGACAACTCGTCGCTACGTGATCGTAATACAGTGATAACGAGTCACTGACACGTGACGTAATGCAGTTTACAGTGTTGCCATAGCAACCGAGTTTGTTTATACTGCGGTCGGTGTCCAATTACTCTGCCGCCAAAGTCGTGTTCCGATAACTTTTTAGTTGCGATAATAATCACCACTTTAAAATTCACAAAACGTTTTTATACAAAAATTAACAGAATAGGTGATTTTGTGTGTGTTGTGTGGTGTTGCAGGTTATGTAAATTTCTTCAAACGTTGACCGGAACAAATCCTATTTGACACGATAGTTTAGTATCGTTCAAAGAAATTAAACAATCAATGTATCCAATTGAACTTCAGAGATTAGAGGATAGAGTGAACGGACTGCATGCTGTGAAATCAACACTTTGTCAATTGTTAAATATTTGGTTTCTCATTGATTTTAATTTTCTTTTCATTCAAAAAGGGTAAAAAGTCTCAAAGCTATTCCGTTCTCCGTATTGTTTGCTAAAGTTCTTGAAAAATATGTTAGCTGATAATGATAACTCAAGTTTCGTTGTTTATATAATCTGATTTAGTTAAATATTTTTTTGTATTATTGTTTTTTTTGTATATATATTTTTCAGTACAGTCTACACTTGATTAATGTCTTACCTCTATCGGCCCTGGCGAGTGGGCCTGGAAGCACCGTGTGTACTCTGACTCTGAGATGAGGAGGCAGCCCTCAAGGGAGTGCAAGTTGTCAGGGGGGTGGGGGGCTACTATAGTGTCATGTCTTACCTCTATCGGCCCTGGCGAGTGGGCTTGGAAGCACCGTGTGTACTCTGACTCTGAGATGAGGAGGCAGCCCTCAAGGGAGTGCAAGTTGTCAGGGGGGTGGGGGGCTACTATAGTGTCATGTCTTACCTCTATCGGCCCTGGCGAGTGGGCCTGGAAGCACCGTGTGTACTCTGACTCTGAGATGAGGAGGCAGCCCTCAAGGGAGTGCAAGTTGTCAGGGGGTGGGGGGCTACTATAGTGTCATGTCTTACCTCTATCGGCCCTGGCGAGTGGGCTTGGAAGCACCGTGTGTACTCTGACTCTGAGATGAGGAGGCAGCCCTCAAGGGAGTGCAAGTTGTCAGGGGGGTGGGGGGCTACTATAGTGTCATGTCTTACCTCTATCGGCCCTGGCGAGTGGGCTTGGAAGCACCGTGTGTACTCTGACTCTGAGATGAGGAGGCAGCCCTCAAGGGAGTGCAAGTTGTCAGGGGGGTGGGGGGCTACTATAGTGTCATGTCTTACCTCTATCGGCCCTGGCGAGTGGGCCTGGAAGCACCGTGTGTACTCTGACTCTGAGATGAGGAGGCAGCCCTCAAGGGATTGCAAGTTGTCAGGGGGGTGGGGGGCTACTATAGTGTCATGTCTTACCTCTATCGGCCCTGGCGAGTGCGCCTGGAAGCACCGTGTGTACTCTGACTCTGAGATGAGGAGGCAGCCCTCAAGGGAGTGCAAGTTGTCAGGGGGGTGGGGGGCTACTATAGTGTCATGTCTTACCTCTATCGGCCCTGGCGAGTGGGCCTGGAAGCACCGTGTGTACTCTGACTCTGAGATGAGGAGGCAGCCCTCAAGGGAGTGCAAGTTGTCAGGGGGGTGGGGGGCTGGACGACGTCGGTACTGGGCCAAATCTTCGACTGTCACACCTGAAAGACAAATCAGTTATTATTATCATCACTTCACACTAAAAAATTCTTTCATCCATATTGTTATAACATTCTTATACATTACGGTTTGATGTTCCACAACTTCCAAAAGCTATAAACTATAAGAACTCAGAAGAAAACGCATTCAATTCATTTGATTATTAAATTAACAAGTTTCAAGTAATGCATTTCTATTTTTATTCTTAGATTTCGTGTTTGATTTCTTTGCATCATAACGATTCAAAGAATTCAAAGCTAACTTTTAAAAATGAAGATCTTCTCTAAAATTTGAAATTTTAATATTTTTGCATTCAGAACGAATTCAGTACAAAATAAATGAAAACCAGGGCCCGGATAGGTCCTCAGTCTTATTTTGGTCTTAACTCTATGACCGGTCTATTTGAACATCTTGTAAAACCAGACCCAGGTTATAGGTACATTAAAAGTTACTAATTCCTGGTGAGAACAAGGACAATGAGCATTCCAATAATGTTTTAAAATCTGTTCTAAGACATTTTCCTGGTTTTATAATAGGTTCAAAGTTAGGCCTGTCTTAGAGATAAGACCGAAAACTTATGACCTCTTGTGAATCTGGGCCTAGGAGTGTAGGGGTGGGATGGTGGTACCTGGCGGGAATCCGATCAACTTCCTCTCCCAGGGAAGGGTCTTGTCATCCGCGTCGGGAGGGGCCTTGCTGCCCCAGGGGCCCCGGACCCCGCTAGGCCGGCGGTTGGGGTTGCGATGCCGCCTGGAAACAATAAACACAAATAAATAAGGTGGCTCGTTGGTCCAGTGGTTAGCGATTAGCATCCCTGCTTTCAATGTAGAAGGTCCCGGGTTCAAATCTCGGTTCAGGCAGAAGTTTTTAAACTTCAATGAATTATTCAGTTCCATTACTTCTTGTTTTAGGAATAAGTAAACGGTGACTTTGGAGTCGACCTAGCAACGAAGCACTCAATAAATTCAAAGTAGTTCTAAATCGACCTTGTTGATGCCGACATTTGTCCAATCACTGATTCATATGTTTCGTATTTGAAATATCGATCTTTGATTGGTTATCACTCACTCGTCGATGGTGTTCGGAGCCTACAGGGTTGGTTTAGTTGCTTTAAATTAAAGCCCCCCACTGAAAATTAGTTTCATTACTGAGTGGGTGGACTCTAAATGTGAATTTATTTATTTTTATTTATTTATTTAAGCCAGAGCTCGCAGTCCTCCTTTGTAAATCAGTTTTTATAACTGAATAGGATAGACATTAAATAAATAAATAAATAAATAAATAAATATTACTCTTCACTGCCAATATTTAAACCGCAAAAAACTACACTTGAAAAATTCTCAACAGTACTACAGCAGATCTAAAAGTGAATACCCGACTCATTTTGCGTTTATAATGTTTTTTTTGGAATACCTGTCATAACACCAGCTTTACCTGAAGTACCCCTCTTCAAGTGACTAACTAGGTATATTAGGATGTTTGCATTGTTGGGAATAAATGTCCGAATACTGTTAGTAGGACTAAATCCCAGTTTGCCTTCAGATTATTGTGCGTTCACTTATGCTGATGGTATTTGGGTTTTTCTTCTCATACGTTGGCAACGATGCTAATCGAGACGATGAGTCTTTGATGTATAAGACTGAAGATTAGATTATTTGAAGATTATTTGAAGATTAAAACGCCACATGACATTCCATATGTCCTAATCGGGATTAAAACCTCGAACGCAGGCAAACCTTGGTTCACTCGATCATCCCCTAACGACCTATTGGTTCACTCGATCATCCCCTAACAACTCATATGCTGCAACATTAAAGCTGCATACGCGGCTGTTTTTGTAACTTTGTTTCGCGTCGTCGAAAAAGACACAGATCTGAAGTAATGCCAAAATCTATGCATTAGAATAAGCACTAGACACACACAAACCAGTCAGAGATTCGTCAATTTAAAAAAATATTTTGAAAGTATTTTGTTATATTATGTACGATTATTTAAGAACATAGCATGAATTTTTTTTCATAGAAAACTAAACATAATTAGTTTTACTTGTGAGCTTTGTTTAAATGTAACGCAGCAAAATATCATGTAACATATATTATTTATTTAAGTGTATACCTACTTTCATTCGGTAAACACTCTCTTGAGTGGATTTGATTTGAAATACAGAAATTATACACAGATGTTAGGATGCACACAATCCAGAATTTAAATTATCAGTCCCTGTAGTCTACAAGTAAAGGCACCTGCCCAACAGTAGGAGACCTAGGTTCGATTCCCATTCGTATTTTATTTTTTTCTGGCTGCGACAGCCTAAACGTGAAATAATGCACTCAAAATCCAGAATTTAAATTCCCATTTCAGGTCAAGGCGTCTACCCGGAAATAAATTCACAATCGTTTATTTACATATTGTTTACTTATTTCTGGCTGCAACAGCCTAAAGCTTGAAATAATGCACACAAAATCCAGGATTAATTTTCCAGTTCAAATCAATTAAGGCGTCTACCCGGAAAGTGGGATATCCTGATTTAAATTCCCAGTCGTTTATTTACTTATTATTTACTTATTTCTGGCTGCGAAAGCCCAAAACTTGAAACAGTAACACGTCCCATAGGATTTACACGGTGATCTTTCAACACAGACGAAGACGTACCTCACACGAACAAATCCACCGCTCAATTCACCCCACAGAGATACTAAACCCGTCAAGTCGCGTGCAACCGTCTTCCCACCGTATCACCAACTGATAACAGAAGACCTCGAGACTAATAATCACCCGGCCTCAGGTGTGTTGCCCCAATGCGCATCGTCTTTGCGCCGGGTATCCGACCAACATATAATCTTCTCCGGCCCTCTGATTGGCCAGGTCAAATGACCTCATTCGCTTAAACGTTTGCAGTTTGTCTTCGGATGTTAATGATATGTAAAACGGCCGAGTGGTTATGGCCACTACACAATAAGTACCATGATACAAGTCGACACGTTTGAAGGGTTGTTGTCGGTGGAACTAAGGAACATGCTATGACCTTGATGTCATAATGAAGACAGTATATGACCTAACTAAATACATATTTAATACATTTGTTATGTATATATGTGTTATACATATGGAATGGGATCTTGCTTTTAAAACTTCTCCTATAAATTCAATTTACCATCCAGTTTGTATCATATTATGTTTTTAGTATAAAATCAATACAATCATTATTTCTTTACACAAATATATTCAAAAAAAATTGTATCATTAGTTTGCCTCTCTCACAACCACTAAACCATTAAAATGTCGGATCGCCTATAGTTATTTCATTAATCATTCTAGCTTAAAGCAAATATTTTTTATTTGATTCATGTTTGGATGAAAATCATGCAGTGTGTTGTATGGTTCTGCCTTTTTTGTCACTGAAGTCAAGTTATAAATAAGTAATTTATAAATAACCAAACAAAATAAATTTTAAAATAAATAAATGTAGATCGTCTCATAAGACCCTCACTAAAACCCATGCTTGTTATACATTAATAAAACTGTTAAAAAAAGTTACATTCTAGAAAATTGTGAAGGAATTTAAAGTGAGGTAGGAAGTATCCGACAAATTATAGCCAATATACTACATACAACGAGCACCAGCTACAACTTAATGGTTACCGTTATTTATTTATGAAAGTGTCCATGACATGTCATGTGCTTCATAGTAATGGAGAAGGATGGCTAAAGTGTGCAGTAGACCAATACGAGCTAAATTATAGCTATTATACCGTAGCATAGATGCAATCAGTAACACTTCGAAGAAAACGCAATTTGGTTATTCAAGAAATCTCAAGAACTGTGCATGTCTTTGATGAAATATTGAAAAGGAAGAAATGCCCATATAAGGTAAATTATATTAGCCAATGTAGTACATAACCTACACAATAAAACAGTGTCTAAAACGCATTTAACTCAATCAGTTATTAATTTAATTATTTTATAATAATAATAATAACAACCTTTATTGGTTTCTGCAGCCATAGCTGTTGCCGTAAGACACAGAATAACAAACAATTTATATCAAAACGAAAAAAGAAACAAATGACACTTATACAAAACACTTATGACAAAATAATAAGGTAATCATTAATTATTAATTAATGATTAATTATTAATTATCATTAATTTAATTATTTTAAGCATAGTTCTAATAAGGTAACATAATATAGAGGTACTTGACTTGACAGTTCTGTCGTATAAGAGATTGTCACCTATTTTCACACCGAGTTTATTTTTAATACAGCAATAAAATAATAATAATCATCAAGTTTTAAACATTAAAATTGGTAATGTTTAAGTTCTTAAGCTATAGAGTTTTGTTCTAAACAAACATAAGTTATACCCGCGGCTATAAGTTTATGGCTGACTATTGTATGAACTTTGTAGGCAAGATGTCGTGTTTCTGTGTGAAACCTCCAAGTGATAGTGAAAGTCATGCGGTAAAGCTAATCATGTGACATTTTCTAAAGAGTTTACAAGTTAGTTCACTTTTCATGGTTACTTGGTCAACACCACTTTATCGACGTAATAGTTGTAACCCTTTCGACCTTAACACCAGCGTTATGTAATAATTGCATTTTCAATTGACTGTACTTTATTCGCCCAATGTGCATGCGGAATCAGCGTTAACCCCAACTATCAATCAATCAATCAATCAATCAATTAATCAGGTACATGAAACTTCTCCAACGTACGTAGTAGGAAACACAAATAAATAAAAGGTAAATGACAACACTTTTACCCTAACATTAGTATTATTATGCATAAGTATTATTATTATTATGTTACTGAGTGAGTAGACTCTAAATTTATGTGAATTTATTTATTTATTTATTTATTTATTTTATTTTATTTTATTCAACACTCGTGTTTTATCTGATGTGATTGTTGAGAGTAATAATAGGGAAAGTGCATGCGAGTAAATACATGGTATGTCCGTACATGATTTACTTATATCACCTAGTAAAACATATAAGGTATGTTTATTGTTTCACCTCACGACATCCCCGAAGTATTCCGGACGATATTGCTCAGTGTCTACGTCACACCTCTGAACTAAGGTACCTATTGTACAAGAATGATTATTGATTGCTTGTCTCAATTGCTCGGTTTACTTATAATAATGTAAAGTGACAAACCTTGGGTGTATGAACTCTTTAGAAAGTCCGCGGTGGTACGGTTCCACCTCACTGCACTGTTTGCATACAATCTCATTAATTATTTGGCTACTAAATAATTATATACCATCATTCATCTTGGAAACTGCATAAGGGAAACTAGGTTCAATTATTATTGATCTTATCAACTAGCTGTCGTTTGTATTGTGTCTGTGAGTTGTTGGTTTGACTTGTGAATTAATTGGTAACGCTCTCTTCATTGTGTAGAACGCAACGATTTTCTGTCCTTGTTTTCAGAACACTGACCTAGATGAATTATTAATTGATACGGAAATTATAAACGCCAGGGTGAAAAAAAAAGCCGGAAATTACACTTCACGAAAATTTGTTTGTTTGATTATTATCACGAATCAGTGTGAGCCATTGTACTTCCGGTTGTGTTTTTGAGTGATGTAATGAATGCTTGTACGGAAGGTGGCTTTAATAATATCTTAGAATAATTGATATAGATCTAATTTTATTATTTTTTTCTTTTATATTATTGTATTATCATAAGTGTAGAAACAGTCCTGAATAGACGATTACAATATAGAAGGAATTTGATGTTTTTTTTTCAAATTGCGAATTCAAAATTGACCCGGCACCTCCACCAAAAAGAATATAAATTCAAAATTCAAAATAATAATGTAAAACAACGTTGCTACGCAGACAATAACTAATCATCATAATAACTACTAAATAAAGAAATAAAAATAGTATACTTAATAACAATTTGATATAATTAATAGTTTATAATAATTTTAATATTTTTAATATTCATATTTCTATAATATAAGTATTCCTACAGTTTTCAAGGTGCATCGTCGTCATCAATTAATGGAAGCATTTCATCAAACCCCCTTTATATCCTAGGCCTACACTATCTTCTTATTTTCTAACTCTTAAGGTATTGTTGCTACTTTTTTGAAAGTGCGTATATGCATCAAATAGAAAAAACACTTTGAAAACTTATATACTAACTTCCTGATTTTATTTTCAAACATTTGAGGTGTATTACAATACGTTTTTAAAAGTAGGTCTTCTTGTAAATATTTTATTAAACACCTAGACAAATTCTATGCTTACTTCCTGATTTTATTTTCAAACATTTCAAGTTGATACTACGTTTTTGAAAGTGTGTCAGCATAATACAGACATTTAATGCAAAGCTCCGTAGCGTTGTGTGCTGACTGCTTACTTCCTGATTTGATGTACAAAACGTAACTAGCTATAACGATCAGCTGTCGACAACACACTCATAAACACACTCATACACTCATAAACACACTCATGTCGACAACTCGACAACTTCCTGGTTGAAGACACGTCAAGTGTCACTTGAAGGGGTTGGTGGATGTTTGCTACATTGTTATGTCGATGGAGGGGAAGGGGGGGGGGGAATCCCCCCACCTTCCTTTCTGTACCGTCTACTGACAAACTTGGGTCCGATTTTACCAAACTTTGAAACCTCGAATTTAATAATCTGGTATTGGTAATTCCAATTAGTTTCAATACACAATACATATAAGATCCACGGTGTCTTTTATATCCTAGTCGTTAAAGCGATTTGATACTTTCAATTAAAAGCTGAAGTGGATTGAAATCAAACCGACTTGGCCCAAAATCGATACCTTTACCGAACTTTCAAACAGTTTTGACACGAAGCGATTGCATCACGCCGGTTTAAAACGTGTTTGGATGATTGTTATTAGTTGATCTCCAATTAATAGATAATCTCTGGACTATATGTTTGGTGAAACCAATATTAATAGGTGAATAAAACTATGATCTATGTTTAGTGCCACGTTTAATAGATAAGTAGTCAACATAGTTTTATTCCCAGTTCGAGTGGAGGATAATTAACTTAGTGATTGATACATCAACGGCATATTAATTTTGTAAAGAGTGACTATAGAGCCAACATATTATAGAAGCGAGGATCATACCATATACACCAAGACAGCCAACTCTCACTTATAAATGTATATATTCAATAGATAACGTACACACAATAATGTATTCTGTCTATTTTTAAAAGCCCCATTATTTGTTTAACTTACTGCGCCACTTGTCCTGTTCGTGTCAGTTGCCTGATGTGAGATTGTGCCTCTACTTTATGCTGAGTCACTTTTAAATGATTTATTTAAATATTATAAGTGGTATTTAAAGTTCTTAAAACACTGTTTACGATGCATTAAGATATCATAATGAAGCAGTTATACCACTTTTACTAGATATTGTAAGATATTTATCTTTGCAGATACGTTCTTAGGGTTGAATAAAACATGTATTATACATTGATTTATGTTTATTCAATTTCAGTTTGAATAAATTTTATAGCTTTGGCAGTCTACAAAAAGAGATCACCAATTAATCGGCCATACAAATACATTTTCATGACATTATTCTACCTCTTTAAGACATTTTCATTCAAATTCGTTCAATCGCTACATTTTAAAATGAATTAATACCACAACGCAAAATAATAACAAAATTAAACACAACTTTTTAAATTAATTTTCTAAATATAGACAAAAATGAATGGTAGATAGTTTCATGTTAAGTTGATCATTAGCATGTTTATGAGCGTTTAACGTGTGCGATGGGGTAGGTTAACGACCACGTATGTTAATGAAGACACGATAGGCCAACACTAAGCGCGAGGGATGGTCAAGCAATAGAAATCAATGGACTTGTAACGCATAGTGTGTATACGGACAGTGTACACGAATACACATTAATGGAGAGTAGTAGCCTCATTATTTAAACTGGAAAAAAATCGGATTTATTAATGTCTTGAGAATGCTACACAATATGGAAAACGTCGTTCCTAACCAATTTATTTTAGTTTAGTTAGAACAATGCACTAGATTAAAAAAGGTTTCATTATCTAAATCCAAACGGTTGTTATTTTCAAAGATTGTTACTTCGGTTTTTATTACTTATGTATTAAAATTACCTATGTATTTCGGCTTGGATAAACTGTGCTGGGATAGATAAATCATGGATAAATAAATAAGTAATAATAATAAATACATTTTGTAATAACACAATCAAGCCATACGACTGCAGTCATGTTTTATAGCTGTTATGAACACGCTATTAAGTCAAATAAATCGTAGTGAACTAATTTTAAATTATATAAATGGAGTAACCCATTACTTTCTTCTCTTTTTACGCAAACCATTCATATAATAGGTATTTGGTCAATGTTTGCACATGCAATATGCTTAAATATGCTTACATAACTAACAAATTCACTTTCGTACTCTGTATACATATCCCAGAGCCTGTTTCTCGACACATTTCTCTTCATAACAATAATGCAGTGAATGTCTAAGCAAAATTGTATTAAACATTTTGTTGGTTCAACCTTTCTTTTCTACGAGCATGGTGCATATTAAACCCCAATTTTTGTATGGAGAATATAACTACGGTATACCATAATTATAATATATTTGCAATTATTAAAACCACTATATACGCCTGATGGTTTTAATTAAATATTAACGCTGTTATTTTACCGAAGAAGATTAAAACACTGAATTTACAAAAGCGTACGTTGTACACACTTTTATTAAAACAAATTTCGTTTCCGTACAATTTGACTTCTCTTCCACTTTACAAATTTATGCTACATTGTAAATAATATCACACGTGCATGTGAATCGCTTATTAGCTACAACCCAATGTTCCAAACATGCCAATTCCAGAACTATAAATAAAGTAAATTGCCTAGTCTAATAATACATGTTGTGTGTGTTGACCGTATAAGGCAGCACACCTCAGTATTGCGGCAACACTTACCGTCCTAAACACCTCGATAGAGCGACAAATTGCAGTGATTCACGTGCTGCCGTGTAGTTCTGTACTGGTGGGAGACTCTCTCTAAATAAATGATTGGCTAGATTTGGATGTGGGGCTGGGTAGACGTGAAATTGTTGGGCTAATTTATGAGTAGGAACATCGATCGAAGCGGTACCTAGCGGAGACAGTCTCAACTGTGCGTGTTAGTAGCGCATCTAGGTGGTAGCGTAGAGGCTCTCTGTCACAGGGCCTGGGTTCGAGACCTTCTGAGTGGAATGATATACACTCGCAGTCATAAGTAAACCACGGGTCCACTCTCATGCAATAATTCTATTATTTTTGGCGCAATCTAATTTAAGAATCAATGGGAAACGTATGTCAGTATCCATATCGTATAAAAAGGTGCAGACATGTTTTCTCGCCTACCCTTGAGTGTATCTCAGACCTACAACTATAGCGCGTTTGAATGTTGTTAAGATGGATTACTGGCACAGTTATCCTACAGTGTTCTTCTTTCTGAATCGGCCTTGTTGATTCTGGCACTTGGCCGCAGGTGCTCGCACTGTCCAATCACTGATTCATGTTTCGTATTTGCAATATCGATCTTTGATTGGTTATCGCTCACTCGTCGATGGTGTTCGAAGCCTACAGGGTTGGTTTAGTCACTTTAAATTAAAGTCCCCCACTGCAAATCAGTTTAGTTACTGAGTGGGTAGACTCTAAATGTGAATTTATTTTTATTTATTTGTTTCGTTCTATAAATGTTTCAATGTAGTCAACTATTTAGCGTCGAGCTCAATTTTTTACATATTAGCATGTGTTACATAATTTGAATACAATAAACTCCCCTCATCACTCCCGCGTTAATTATGACATCATAGGTCTAGGGGGACAGAAGCTCACTGGTAGATGTTATAGATATGAACTTTGATAGTTAGATAGTTAGATAGTTAACCACGTACGAGTTCTACGACTCATGTGATGTCTCATATGCCCAATAACCTGTATTTGTTACTTATACAAAATGTACACTGTCTTTTCTCTTGAAATTGAAATAGAGAAGTAGTTCTAAAAGTAGGTTCTATTTAAATAAAACATTTGGGTTCCTGACTTTCGCCTACCGTCTGATTTTGATTATTTATGGTTGTGGGAAGCGGAAGATATTCATCCATAGTAGCAATAAGTTACGTTATCATAAACGGTATTACCAAGTCATCAATAATGCAGGATAAACTTTTGATCGACACGAAGTGTGCTGGCCAATCGAACGGTGCATAAAACTTTGCCGTGAATAAGCCCTTTGGTGGAGCATGGTTGAACGAGGACCCTAAAACTACCCTAGTTGTCCGCGGGGGATTCAGTGATAGCGATAGTGGATATAGTGGTTTAAAACAATTAATGTTATGGTATTATAATACGTCGTGAAATTATTTTAGTGAAAACTTATTTAAACTAATTTAGGTTAAAAATCAAAACCAACTAAAACGGCTACATTGGTATCACTCGGTGACTCTTAGAGCGTTCATGAAAACAGACTGACAAAAGTGAATAAGTAAAACTATATAACATTTCTGGAGAGTTGTATTATGTGTACGTTGGTAATAGTACACTAAATTGTAGGAGGAATTTTAGTTATTTATTTATAATGTCTATCCTATTCAGTTATGAAACTATTTTCAAAGGGGGGCAATAAATAGAACTAGGTGTACAAATGAAACCCGGAACTATTATCCTCCCCCCTCACTCTATTTATATTTTGTTTCTCATTATGACGACACCAGCTATATGTTATGAATCTGATTCAGCCGACGTCATATGACCTAACCGTCGAGTACGTCATAAAACTACAAACAATAATAACAATATTTGGTTATAATCTATTCGATGAAATACTTTACAAACCCCATTAAATTGCTGTTAAGTTATTCGATAATTTAGTATCCTATTATTCATAACAATATGTTGTACAACCCTTGATGTCAAGGCTACTGATACCAAACGTTTTGACCTCGATAGTCAGGGTCATTTATATGATACAAACGCAATGAAATGATAATAATAGAAAGAAATGGAAAGGGATGAAAATAATCGGAAATCGGGCATCTTACTTATCAAATGGTTCATTGGTTTAAGGGAAGAGAAATAGTCAGGGGTGTAAAAGAAGGGTTAGAATATTAAACCACCTGCTATAGTATAACCCAGACCTCAAGAAGTGTTTTCGTACCTTTTAAACAACTTTTGAATTTGAAATTGAAATTGTTGGTAAACAAAATATTTTGAAAAATGTATTAAATTTGAATTAAGTACCATAATTGAGTGTAGGTATTAATGTTGACGGTATAAAAATTAATGTATTACTCACATCTCACATTGAATCTTCTTAAATTCTCTTCTACTAATTGAATCCGATCATCTATACCAATATTCCCATCACAACTGATGAAAACTCTAAAAACCCCCAGTTAAATAATTTTTCCGTTGCGCGGAAACGAATCCGAACACACCCGACGTCGCCTTCGTGCACGTCCGCACAACTTCGTGCTTGTCCGCCGAACCCGAAGACAGCTTCGTGAGGTGCAATGTTTTCACTTCGTGTGCGTCCGCCGAACCCGAAGACAGCTTCGTGAGGTGCAATGTTTGAACTTCGTGCGCCTCCGCCGAACCCGAAGACAGCTTCGTGAGATGCAATGTTTACACTGTCCGACAACACGGGAGGCATTGAACCTGACAGTTGTTATCTCTTATCAGACAATCACGGTGGTCGATATATGGATCAATTATGCACTCACTTCCCCTTCTATTATAACGATGTAATGTGATCACGTGTCCGGGGGACTCAAATACAATCAGACGATGGCAGTTCCATTACCAACATAACATGCGATTTGATCCGGATATAACTATCTCAGACACGACAAGTAAAAACTACTATTATATTGTAAATATACAAACAAATAAATAAATATAAATTTATCATGATTTTGGTAATCGAAAAAGCATCGAGTCCTTACCTAAACCCGATCGTGATAGTTATGAAAAAGAATAATAAGATTCGAATTTGTCTTGATGCTCGCCAACTAAATTGTCTGTAATGTTACAAATACTTAAATAATTAAGGTTAGTTTCAGGTGAAACGTTGGTTTAATAAAAACATTACATTTCCGAAATGTATACACATTTCAGAAATATAATGTTTTTATTAAATAGACGTTTCACCTGAACCGAACCCTAATTATTTAAGAATTTAATTGTGAAAAAATACATCAACTCATGATAAATTTATATTAATTATTTATTTGTTTGTATATTTACAATATAATAGTACTTGCGAAAGAGAAACCCCAAATGATGCTGTTCTTCAATACAAAGCATTATGCTAAAAGTAAAATGTAAGTAATTACATCGAAGAAATATATATTCCGTAGTTTCAAGTGTCAACGCTGCAGTTATTAGGTGACTTCATGAGTAGCTGTGGCTCAGCAGTTGTCACTAATAATTTTTGTAGGAATACCCGTTATAGGGTGCACACCAGCTTTACCTGATATGCCCCTCTTCAGGTGACTAACTAGGTTATTAGGGTGTTTGGATAGTTGGGGAGGATTGTCCGAGGGCTGATAGTATGACTAATCCCAGCATTCGCTTTTACGACTGAGGAAAACCTCGGAAAAACCTTCAGTCAGGACTGCCGGTGGCCGGAATCGAACCGGCGACCTCCCGAATTAGAGTCTCGTGTCTTACCGCTGAGCCACCTCTATCGGAAGTTGTCACTTAAGTACTGCTCATAAATTGATGAGTATGACTGTGGTGTCGATTGAGAGCTAACTGGATATCGGGATATCAACTAGATTCTATCCACATTCTTAAACCAAAACATGATTTCTGAAGCTTAATTGCTTTCTAAATAATTTACGAGTGAAGAATAAAAATAAATTGTTCATATAAATCTTTGCTCTAGAATGATTAGAAACCAAATATTTCAACAGATACAAATCGTGTTCTGCTTACAAATATGCTTACACAGCGAGTCTAAAGAGAATCTTATTAGAATTTGAAACGGTTTGAGTAACACACGATATTTACGTAACACGGTAACAGCTTAATACCAGCTGACATGTTAGACTTAACAACCCCGCCCTTGAATCTAACGCTTCGCTAAATGAGGTGTCCATGTAGTTTTATGGTGAGAGAATGAATCAATTACGTTGAAACATTGTGCTGGATACATTACAAAGTTTTAATGAGTTTCCCGCGTTCATTATCGCTCGCTGAATCTACTCTGATCTACACGAACTATAAAAGTAAACATGTTACTTAGTATAAGTACTCAGTGCTTAATTTCAGGGCGGACGTGTACGTCCACCCACTACTTTTTTCATGGGCGGACACGTCCGACCACTTCTTTTATCGAAACATCCTAATTGAAAAGTCAATACGATGTCGTAATAGAATAGACTTTAGCCTGTATGTAGTCACTGTACTAATATGCTGACAACTTTTCCCACCCTTCCTTGCTACTTGACAAATATGTGACTGCTTGATTGAGGGGGTGGGGTTGTGTGGAGTGTTTGCGGGAGTAACTTGTGAACTTGTGTGTAATTTACTCAAGTACGGCGGCTATTTATTTTTATTAGTTTATTAACTTCATTATGACTTAGGTAAGGCTAGGTTAGGTAAGGTTAGTTCAATGTCGATGTCGCCGATGTCGTCGATATCGTCGATATCACCTATGTCGTTGATATTGTCGATGTCGTCGATATTGTCGATATCATCGATGTCGTCGATGTGGTCGATGTCGTCGATGTGGTCGATGTGGTCGATGTCGTCTATGTTGTCGATGTCGTCGATGTTGTCGATGTCGTCGATGTGGTCGATGTTGTCAATGTCGTCGATGTGGTCGATGTCGTCGATGTCGTCGATGTCGTCGATGTGGTCGATGTCGTCAATGTCGTCGATGTGGTCGATGTCGATTTCGTCGATCTGGTCGATGTCGTTGTCGTCGATGTGGTCGATGTCGTCGATGTGGTCGATGTTGTCGATGTGGTCGATGTCGATTTCGTCGATGTGGTCGATGTCGTTGTCGTCGCTGTTGTCGATGTCGTCGATGTGGTCGATGTGGTCGATGTCGATTTCGTCGATGTTGTCGATGTGGTCGATGTGGTCGATTTCGTTGATGACGATGTCATCGATGTCGTCGTTGTCGTCGATGTGGTCGATGTCGTCGATGCCGTCGATAACGTTTGATGTGGTCGATGTGGTCGATGTTTTCAATGTCGTCGATGTGGTCGATAACGTTTGATGTCGTCGATTACGTCGATGTCGGCGATGTGGTCGATGTTGTCAATGTCGCCGATGTTGTCAATGTCGTCGATGCAGTCGATGTCGATTTCGTCGATGTCGTCGATGTCGTCGATGTCGTCGATGTGGTCGATGTGGTCGATGTCGTCGATGTTGTCGATGTGGTCGATGTCGTCGATGTCGTCGATGTCGTCGATGTTGTCGATATCATCGATGTCGTCGATGTCGTCTATTTCGACGGTCGTCGATGTCGTCGATTTCGAAGATGTCATCGCTAACGTCGATGTCGTTAAAATCGTCGATGTCGTCGATATCGATGGCCTTTTCCATGTCCAGGTCGATGCCGTCGATGGTTCGCTATATATTCAGTGTACTTATCATCTGTCTGTTATTCTGTCTGTTATTGTCTGTATGACTATATTCGTCGTTAGGTTAGGTTAGGTTAGGTTAGGTTAGGTTAGGTTAGGTTAGGTTAGGTTAGGTTAGATTAGGTTAGGTTAGGTTAGGTTAGGCTAGGCTAGGCTAGGCTAGGTTAGGTTAGGTTAGGTTAGGTTAGGTTAGGTTAGGTTAGGTTAGGTTAGGTTAGGCTAGGTTAGGTTAGGTTAGGTTAGGTTAGGTTAGGTTAGGTTAGGTTAGGTTAGGTTAGGTTAGGTTAGGTTAGGTTAGGTTAGGTTAGGTTAGGTTAGGTTAGGTTAGGTTAGGTTAGGTTAGGTTGGGTTGGGTTAGGTTAGGTCACTGTTGATGTTGCCAATGTTGTCGATGTCGTCGATATCGTCGATGTTGCAAATGTCGTCGATATCGTCGATGTTGCAAAGGTCGTCGATGCCATCGATGTCGTCGATGTCGTCGATAACGTTGAGGTCGTGGATATCGTCGATGTCGTGATATTGTAATAAACATAATATCAAGACTGTGAAGCTTACAATGATAATTGGGCGGTTGCATGATTGATGGGACGGTAGTAGTAATGCCCAGGTCAAAGCCCCCACAATGTGTGTGACTATCATAAAAACACTATCATAAATATCTATTTATATAACAGGACACAAACAGGATATGTGGTGGGCGTAATATTTGTCTCGTTAACCCTTGCGTGAGATAAAAACCAGACATTGTAATTATTTTCTGCGTAAAATAATTTATTTTAGTCTAGTAGATAATCGAATGTCATTTCTGTTTCTCTCTGCTACCTTTTTTAATTTAACTTATTAAAAACATGGTTTCAGATTTGTAATTAAAGTCTTCTTTGTAAGGTATAAATCAAGATTACGTCTATAAAAGCTCTCCTGAACATGGCAAGCATTTAGCTGAATTTATAAACATGCAATACAATTACAAGCTGAAAGATAAACTTACGCTACTTAAACCCGAATCAAATTGACGATGGTCCTAATGTTTTAGTTTACAAACGTACTTGTTATTATATTACACAAGATGAATTTTCATACATTAAATATAAAAGTTAAATGCAATAAATATATTAAAAACATTAAAGCTTCTAACCGTTGTATTTTACATTTAACCAGGTAAATAATATGTCAAGTTGCTTATATTTGTTATGCGACGTGTTTCTTGTATGTGTTGCTTCTCAAGCTACTTGTGTTCCACACTCTTAAATGATCGCCTAAGCGAATAGTCTACTTAACTGTAGATTGTCACCCTCCTCCTCAACATCTTAAGCCGCCTTGTGACCACCTCAAAGAAGACCACACTCAAAGAGTGTTCAACACTCTTAAATGATCGCCTAAGCGAATAGTCTACTTAACTGTACATTGTCTCCCTCCTCCTTAACATCTTAAGCCCCCTTGTGACCACCTCAAAGAAGACCACACTCTTAAATGATCGCCTAAGCGAATCGTCTACTTAACTGTACATTGTCTCCCTCCTCCTCAACATCTTCAGCCGCCTTGTGACCACCTCAAAGAAGACCACACTCAAAGAGTGTTCCACACTCTTAAATGATCGTCTAAGCAAATAGTCTACTTAACTGTACATTGTCTCCCTCCTCCTCAACATCTTAAGCCGTTTTGTGACCACCTCAAAGAAGACCACACTCAAAGAGTGTTCCACACTCTTAAATGATCGCCTAAGCAAATAGTCTACTTAACTGTACATTGTCACCCTCCTTCTCAACATCTTAAGCCGTCTTGTGACCACCTCAAAGAAGACCACACTCAAAGAGTGTTCCACACTCTTAAATGATCGCCTAAGCGAATAGTCTACTTAACTGTACATTGTCACCCTCCTTATCAACATCTTAAGCCGCCTTGTGACCACCTCAAAGAAGACCACACTCTTAAATGATCGCCTAAGCGAATAGTCTACTTAACTGTACATTGTCACCCTCCTTCTCAACATCTTAAGCCGTCTTGTGACCACACTCAAAGAAGACCACACTCAAAGAGTGTTCCACATTCAAAGAGTGTTCCACATTCAAATAGTGTTTCACACTCTTAAATGATCGCCTAAGCGAATAGTCTACTTAACTGTACATTGTCTCCCTCCTCCTCAACATCTTAAGCCGTTTTGTGACCACCTCAAAGAAGACCACACTCAAAGAGTGTTCCACACTCTTAAATGATCGCCTAAGCAAATAGTCTACTTAACTGTACATTGTCACCCTCCTTCTCAACATCTTAAGCCGTCTTGTGACCACCTCAAAGAAGACCACACTCAAAGAGTGTTCCACACTCTTAAATGATCGCCTAAGCGAATAGTCTACTTAACTGTACATTGTCACCCTCCTTATCAACATCTTAAGCCGCCTTGTGACCACCTCAAAGAAGACCACACTCTTAAATGATCGCCTAAGCGAATAGTCTACTTAACTGTACATTGTCACCCTCCTTCTCAACATCTTAAGCCGTCTTGTGACCACCTCAAAGAAGACCACACTCAAAGAGTGTTTCACACTCTTAAATGATCGCCTAAGCGAATAGTCTACTTAACTGTACATTGTCACCCTCCTTCTCAACATCTTAAGCCGTCTTGTGACCACACTCAAAGAAGACCACACTCAAAGAGTGTTCCACATTCAAAGAGTGTTCCACATTCAAATAGTGTTTCACACTCTTAAATGATCGCCTAAGCGAATAGTCTACTTAACTGTACATTGTCTCCCTCCTCCTCAACATCTTAAGCCGTTTTGTGACCACCTCAAAGAAGACCACACTCAAAGAGTGTTCCACACTCTTAAATGATCGCCTAAGCAAATAGTCTACTTAACTGTACATTGTCACCCTCCTTCTCAACATCTTAAGCCGTCTTGTGACCACCTCAAAGAAGACCACACTCAAAGAGTGTTCCACACTCTTAAATGATCGCCTAAGCGAATAGTCTACTTAACTGTACATTGTCACCCTCCTTATCAACATCTTAAGCCGCCTTGTGACCACCTCAAAGAAGACCACACTCTTAAATGATCGCCTAAGCGAATAGTCTACTTAACTGTACATTGTCACCCTCCTTCTCAACATCTTAAGCCGTCTTGTGACCACCTCAAAGAAGACCACACTCAAAGAGTGTTTCACACTCTTAAATGATCGCCTAAGCGAATAGTCTACTTAACTGTACATTGTCACCCTCCTCCTCAACATCTTAAGCCGCCTTGTGACCACCTCAAAGAAGACCACACTCTTAAATGATCGCCTAAGCGAATAGTCTACTTAACTGTACATTGTCACCCTCCTTCTCAACATCTTAAGCCGTCTTGTGACCACCTCAAAGAAGACCACACTCAAAGAGTGTTTCACACTCTTAAATGATCGCCTAAGCGAATAGTCTACTTAACTGTACATTGTCACCCTCCTCCTCAACATCTTAAGCCGTCTTGTGACCACCTCGAAGAAGACCCACTCGCGATAACCACTGGCAGGTCTCGAACCCTCGACCTCCCCCATCGAAGTCCCGAGACGCACTGTCTCGCACATAACCCAGCCCATAGCTTTATACCCCCGATACAGGGATGAGACGCTACTAAATGGTTTCCAATATCGTTAGCGGCTTCCGGTGATGAAGATAAATTATTGTTTTAGTGGTTTTCACGTCGGGCATCCAGTTTGACGTAGAGATTAATCTGTCTCGCCTGTTTAAATAAAGTGCTGTGCGATGATGATGGAGGGAAAAAGTAATGGTAGTTACGAAATTACGTTTTAGGTGATGTAGAAAAAATAAAAGTGATCATGAAGATACTTTATCGTCAACGTAGCTATGCTGTATAGACATTGTACTAATGCCAAAATACAGAGATATATAATTGTTTTTAGGAATCCCTGTTATAGGGTGCACCAACTGCTTTACCTGATGTGCCCTTCTTCAGGTGACTAACTAGGTAATTAGAGTGTTTGAAAAGTTGGGAAGGAATGTCCGAGGGATAGTATGACTTTGAGTATATTCGTTGAATTCGATTTCTTATAATTTATCTCAAATACACCTACTTTAAACATCTATGAACTTAGCCTGCGTGACATACCACAGATTTCGAGATAGTTACAGAAGTTTGACGGGCTGTCGTTTGGAAATTACGAAATGTCACACATAGTAGCGTTTTGTAAGAGAACCTGAGTATATTCTTTTAATTTGATTCCTTATAATTAATCTCAAATACATCTTATCTAAGCATAGGCATAATGAACATACCTGCGTGACATACTACAGATTTTGAGATAATTACGTAAGTTTCAGGGGCTGTCATTTGGAAATTTCGTAATTTTAAACAGTCTCAATTTGTAAGAGAAGCTGCAGTCCCAGCATTCGCCTTTACGACTGATGAAAACCTCGGAAAAACCATCGTATATTTGCAAATTTTTCATTGTCATTAGAACAATCGATCAATTATTAATTCTTTAATTGGCTTCCCAAATGAAAACCGTAATGATTGCATTTTTAATTTTATTAGTCCAATTTTTAACTCATACGAAATTACATTCCCGACATTTGCTACTTTTTCAATATTATGCAGCGTTCTCAAAATATAACTAAGGATAGTTAATTTGGCGCGGTTTTTACAATGAGGCTATTTTTTCGCCGTTCATATAATGGATTAACGGAAGCCAAGAACGTGCGTCAAATTATAAGTATCATGAGCGATGTGAATTTAACCCATTTTGCGACAGTCATAAAAGTGTTTAGTTTGAAGTTTATTGCTTAGTCAGCGTTCTTGATTTAATTCAATTACTATTTACGTATTAAAGCATTGTTTAACATAACTCATGCTCATTTAATATTCATTCCGAGGCTAGAATCGATTTAACACGCACGAAAAAGAACCATGTGTCATTAATTCATTATTCTCTTCACGCAAAGAGGCAATGAATAAAAAAAAACTCACAAATCGAACATTTCTGCTCATCGTGTTTTTATCACAACGCGTAAACATTCATTTACACCCGAGTGGGATTAACTCTGCTCACTGATAACTAGATGTGATGATCTTAATTATGTAGGTTACGGTCTCCGTTTGATTTGATCAAGGTTTTGATAATACAACACGATGACTGAGCTAAGCATGCAATTAAGTGAGCACGCGACGTAGAGCAGGCAGTGGTCTAAAAACTAGCGACAGAGATGCCGTGGGCGAGCGAAGCATTGAACCCCTTACATTGTAACCGCTGTGCTGTAGACGAGCACGTTTATGTTCTTTTTTTTATTTAATGTTCGTTTTAATGTAAATGTTCATTCAGTTATATAAAGGACAATAAAAGAACCATGGATACAAATTAATGCTAATGTAAAAATCATAAAACAGCAAGGAGAACAAAACAACAAAACAAACTACTGTATAAGCTATACCGGTATCGAAAAAAAACAATATTAATAAAAATGAGTTGAGGAAAAAATGCTTTATACATTTATATATATAATGGAGATACAGCAATTGTAATAAAAGTTTGCCCCGGCGCTCATGAAAGGGGAATTAGATGTAGATCCGTATGCATAGTCATCTCCTACCACTAGGGGCACCCGTTGTTTCCAGGTAAATTTCATGCATGTTATTTCCTATTAAGAAAACAAATCCTTGTTTGGTAACAACCGGCGCCCCTTTAGGGGAACTATTAATTCCAGCATTAAGAATCTTAGGTCGGTTTTCAAATAGTAAATCTTACTATAGGCTACTAGCAACACCAAAAGACAACAATGAAATAAATGAATTGAATCGATGGACAAACAACAATATGTCAAAAAATAATTTCTTCTGATTTTGGAAAACAAAACAAACAAATACACATATACATACAAAACTTTCACTTAGTCGTTGTGCATCATTTTTTAAATGGCGAGCAGTTACTATTGCTATACACTTGTTTTTATTTGTATGGTTGCAATTTTATTATTTTGACAGCTGATTGTCCATAAGTTCAATTCATTATTCCATTGTTGTAGTCCGGATGTGACGTCAGTTGCAGGTTCCCTCGGGTGTTTCATAAGCATGAGCCTACTTACGTTGGGCCAACTATATAATGTTATTGCGCTGTTGTATAATGTTGTATCGTGCGCTGTGCCCACCCCTGTTCTCGTGGCCTACTTCCCTAACAACCAGCCCACTCCGGTCAGACACAGGAATAAAGCCAAGGTCTGCATCTTGATTAGACTTACACTTTTCTTCGCCTACCACCCACCCTACGAGGGGTAAAAAGATAAGCTGCATTTATCGACTTGTCTGACTTACCTCCTCCCTCCCTCAACACTACACGATCAGGGCTAAGAACATTCACCTTCGCATTGCATTGCACGCCATTTTGCGATATGCCGTTCAAGGTGGCTGGCTATGTCAAAATAAACTCAGATGGCAATGAAAATGTAGATTTGTCTATTTTTGTGGATCTTGACTTAATCGGTTATGTTGATTTAAACGTGTTTACTTTCTTCTACAACGTATATTTCAATGTTAAATTGTCTCTTCTAATAATAAAAGTATTTTATATTCATGGAAATGTAATCTTGTAGAAATGTTCTGCTATAAATGTTCCATCACATAAAATAGTTAATTTTGCAAAGATATGCCTACGCTGTATAAGTTCCCTCTTCTAGAAGATTCCTAAAGAGCAGCGTTAGAAGCGTGTAACGCTAACGTCGATCTTAGGTATAAACTACTGTAACTATATATAGGTATTACAATATTAGGGTAGAAATGTCTGAGGATGTCTAGAGATTTCCCTTTTACTGAGATATTACCATGTAAAAAGTAACAACCTTCAGTCGGCATTCTTCTCCCAGTAGAAGGAATAACGGTGCTTCATTGTTTCTAGCAAGAAACATTTGTAAAATATCTGCTGCATGAAAGTTATTATTATTACTATTGAAATCAATATAAGATTTAAAAAATAAGACAAGAAACTAGTAATATAGACAATTTTTATGCTGAGACACGTTTGATGCGAGCTGCCACGTGTGCCGTACTATAATCTAGCCCACGCAGCTGACTGTACGTAACCCTGCGGGAATGCGTGCGTAACCTCCCCCCCCCCACCAAATAGTCTTGTACGGCCTAGTACGACGGCCGAGTTGTCTCCTATACTGGATGTAAAGCAGGAATTAGGTTATCATATCTTTGCAAAGCGTGTGAACGTGAAAAGTGATTCGTGTGATAACAAAAATAAAACAGCCGGTATAACTACAATCATAATATTAGTAATAAAATGATAGTTAGTACCGGTACTTAGTATTTGGTGTTTTACGATGTACTCGACAGCTAGGTCATATAACGACGGCCGACTCAGTTCCATTGCACAACGCTGGGGTCGTCATAGGGAATTCAAAATAAGGGGGGTTGAAGTGTTGGGGTATAAAGAAGAATTTATAGACTAATTAGTTGTGAATCAACACAATTGTTTTCACTGGTTTCGAAATTACAATTGCTGAATCTACATGTAAATAAATTATTTTAAATTTCCCATTTGCACTTCTACTTTGAGTATATCCAATCTAATCCAATTTTCCATTATCATAACGTCAAAAAAATCATTCCGAATCTAATCTCAACTAGTCAAGAAGATCAAACTAAAGCGACGGACTCTCCGAATAAAACCATTAAAACTTCCCACAAAAACACGTCACGATTACCGTATTTCTTTTGTCGCGTGTCACCGATAAAAAAACGAACATCTGATATAATAATAATAATTCTATTACAAAGATTTTCAACTTCCAACATTGTTCAGAAGTCTGTCTGCCATCCATTCCTCTAAATAAACAAGTCCAGTAGTCGTTATTTGGGCTCGTCACGAAATGCCACGAGGCGAAAGAAGAAGAAGAAGAAGACAGTCAACCGCCGAACTATGTCAGTGCCGAAGCCACGCGGAAGTCTCCCGATATATTATTCCATTACTCCCCCATCAATCTAAACCGCACAGATTTATCGAGCAAAGTAATTTGTGGAAACGCCCTGTGAACAGATGGGATTAAATAAATTATGAAAAAGTGATTATCCTGTGGAAAATCTCTACCTTAATTACTTATTTGCGAGGAGATTTCGGAAATAGGCGCGGCGAAGCGTATTAGTATTAGATTCCATTTATATGATTAAAACTTGATTATGATGAGATTTGACGTGGATCTATATTCCGGGGAAATTTCAGTGAAAATGGGGTAATATTATTAAAAGGGTGTTTTCTTGGAAGCTCCAAGGATTTTCATATCTAAAACCGGTGCAAATAAGGTGATTCATGTTTGGATTATATGAGCATTTTGCAAAGGGAAACAAGGTATAGCGGGCGTTATAATGTGATGTTGTGAATGAGGGAAGCGCTTTTTAATGAAACAGAGTGAAGACAGTCTTGTTTTGTGACACAAGGAAAAAAGGCTCATTAAATCGTAATGATTATGCAATACATTTTATTGTATGGCTTATTAGTCTTGAGGGTTCATTCTTGCTTCCAATTCAACGGGGTCCGATTATCAGTTCTGGTTCAGGGTTTTAAGTCCGAGAATTTTTACCCTTACAAGTGGCTTAGACTATATTATGTAAAAACGGTGATTGGAGCCACCATAGCAATGACAAAGTCCCTCACTGAAACATAATTTCTTTTGTAACTGAATGGATAGACAATAAAATACAATGTCTATCCTATTCAGTTATAAAACTGATATACAAAGAATAGTTGTTTTCATCAAGATCATTAGTCAGCTGAACTGAATGCTCTGCTCCCTCACAACTTACGATTCCAAATACCTCTTTGATAAAAGTTCTCGTTTTACAATTTTGATTTAACTGTGTACAATGTACACGGCAAGTATTAAACATAAAATCTAAATTGTTAAACTTCAACGTACACAACTGCTCAGCTCAGTTACATAGGATATTAATTTTTCATCGGAGGACAATATCAACGTTTGCAAGACAAAACTAACAATAAAAATGATTAATAATTATATAAAACGGCGTGCATAATATTCTGCCAATGTATGCGATTGTTCAACAATGCTAATGCTAATGATCTTTCAAGAGAAATTAATGACTTGTTGGTTGTCGGCCATCAATATTGATTAAGTCTGAATTCACAGTGAAAGTGCTAGAAAAATCGGTTGATTGCTCCTTTGCGTTTTTTTGCCTTCAATGTCGTGCTTGATTCTTTGCTACAGTCGGCATAGCAAAAGATTACCCTGTAGTTCTATAAATAAATATATTGTTTCGTCATATTTGAAATTGGAATTTATTGGGCTTATTTGCGTGTCAACTATGTTAGGTAATTTAGCGTCACCGAGATATTTTGTAATATATACTTTATTATATATGGGGCTAGTTCTTGCATATTAATGTTATAATAATACCTCTGAAACTTCAGGGGAAGTGCTCAAATAAGAGCCACTTCTTACGTAAAACAGTCCGTACAGAAATATGTTGGTAGGCCTACCTTTGACTCTTCAAAGCGCTTAAACAATAGCCACTTTTAACCTAAATATTGTCCGTACAGAAATGTGTTGGAAACAAATACAATAAAATATAAATTGGTATAGGTAATCGAATAACAACTTTTAGATTATTTATAGAAACAGTTTGCCCTCGTCTGTCTGTATACCATGTGTACAGTGTGCCATGTATTGTATATTCCTCCACTTTTTACGGTAATGACAGGGTAAAGCCTGAGCCTGTGCTATATCGATAACAACGTTGCTTCATTCAGTCCAGTTCATGACCGTTTAGCATCACATGCGTACGATGAAGTTATGGCAAGTATGCTAATGTATGCAGCAAGTGACCTAACCCTCTAGCCCCCCTTGACTCGCATGTGGCGCGATCTACGTTGACATGCACAATGCACATTGCACGGTATACCTGCACCCCGGAAACTAGGGCACCGTTAAAATACAATTATATTTGTCTATGTCTGTTATAAGGTGTTGCTCTTTAGAATATTAATTCATAATTTTGATGAAATATTACGGATGTATGAGGTATTTGCTGTGCCCTCATATCAAGTATATCTGTTTTTTAAGGTTTCAAAATATGACGCTTTTGACCTTAACGGAGAAGAGTTTCCTCTTCTTAGGAAGAATTGCACAAATTATCTAAAATGTTGCATGGTTATTACTGAAATATAAATAAAGACTTGTAGATTTTGATTTTTTTTAAATCAAGAAAACGACGTTTTTTGGCATTTTAAAAATTCGAAATACTTTTTTACATTTGGTGTGCGTGTGTGTGTGCTAAGTTTTTAGTTTTTAAATGTAAACCATCGGTGACTTTTTTGTACATTCTAAGGAGATTTACAAAATTGTAGTTGTTCACGTATATAACAATGTTCTACAATAATAAAAAGAAAACCAGATTGCATTCACGTATAGAAATGTATGTATATTAATATTTTAAATTTTATTGTTGATGGTTCGTAAAGATTTATGTTTACTGTGATATCTCACATGAACGAAGACTAGAGATAGTTTCTAGCTTTCTAATACCAACGTCTTCATGGATGCGTGTGTTTTGTAAGGGTGGTTGCGATAATCATCACACCCTTGTAAGGTAATGCATGAATATGCAACACTTCTCGAAATAGAATCCATATATTAATTCCCTGCACTGGGTAGGCTACCATCACCTTCCACCTGATAAAATCTCCCTCCCCCCCCCCCCCCCCCCGGTTATTTATGGGACCCATGAACTTGTGCACAAAGGGATATTCCAGTGTTAACATCCCGCTCGCGCGGTAACCGTTTTTCAGTCATATCTCAAGAAAGCTACACTACATTGAAAAATTAAGAAGATGTAAAATGTGGCTTCGTAAGCATTACATACGGTTTACAAGATGTTTTTAAAATTGTGATAAGTAGGGTTGTTAATTAAATTACTAATGAGTAATGATTTATTAATTTAATAATAAGAATTATAAATATTGCTCACACGGTTTTGTATTGTTTCTGAAACCCCACCTAATTTTAGCTATCAAACAAGTTTATTTAGCATTACACAGCAATTACATTTTCATTTTAGACAAATAAATATCGGTGCATTCCACATTCATTACAACTACAATACAATACATCGGGTGAGACAAATCAAACAGGTGTTCCTTCGAAAAATATTTAATTATAAATCACCATATAATTGTTACGAGACAATTTGTTCTCTCGTACAAAAATCACACATTTACGTGTGGAGAATATAATTCTACATTTTCCCAATCATATTTGAACTAAACAAATACCAGGAAAATGTACACAATTAATAACGTGAAGTAGATAAATTGAATGTTGAAAGGAAACTAAGTAATTAAATACGAAAATGTGTTGTAGAGTAGTTTGTAAGTATCGTCACACTATTGGTTGTGTCTACAGGTTGTAGACCTACATTATTGAATTTTTCTTCAGGAACATTCACGAAAATCGAACACGCATATCTGTTTTTTCGAAACAAATTCGTTACGAATATAGTTTCGATTTTAATCAACTATTTTCAAATAAGAAAAATGAACTAATACTAGCCTAGTATTAGTATTACCGTATTTAAAGCTTTTGTGAACATGCGGTAAATGTACGGTGTATGGTAGTGCAACACGTGCTTTCCTTTCGATCTAGTTAAATGGATATACTACACATGTTTACTACACGGAATTAATAGAATTCGTGAATGAGAATAAAATCAGAGTGAAAAAGTGAAAATGAAAATAACTTTGCGTCTTGCGATTACTTACTTTGCTCTTGGGGTCCTTTCATTTTCATTTGCCATTAAACAGTATTCGATTTCTTGTATGACAGGACAGGCAATACAAAAGTGAAGTAAAAATAAAACAATCTTGGGAAATGTATCTGGAAGAAATCACGGCGCCCCTATCGTATCGGCAACCCAACCAACACTGACAGCCATGCAACTAGTTCGATCGAAGCACACTACGACGTAGCGGCAGCACAGTAGCTGCTCAGGGTGTCATGGCAACCCAAGACACCTGTCAGCTGTCATAACATCTGTGTCAGCTGGGTTTCAGGCCTTCGGTGTCCAGTAATAAGGATGAAAATTAACTAAAAGTGTGTACATTAATTTATGGCAAGATGGAGAGGAATTCAAATATTCAGGCGTCTTCAAAATTGACCCATTTCGCCCCGTTGAGCCCGGAAGCAAACCAACCTGGCGTTGGATTTCAACTTCTGTCAAAGTTTTTCAGTTTTAATAAAGGTAATGTTGACTGTGGTTAAACTTAACATGCATATATGTTTTATGAGCTTGTTAAGTACCTTACTATATCAACATTTATTTTGTTCAAAGATTCATCAGTGGCTGAACCAATCACTTCAACCCATTCCAATACATCATCTGACGTAGGCCCAACTGGTAAATCTAATGCGAGTTGGAAACCACCTGACAATTCGGTGAGTGCAATAATATAGATTAGTACTCTCAGCCCTACTCGAGCTTAAAAAAACACCTCCTGAATCCAGAGTCCTAGGATCTAGGCCTAGTCCTACTTGCCGTCAGGTCGAGGCCTGCCTAGGCCCTAGGTTAGATCAGTTTGTTTATTGCTGTTCTTTTATTGGACCAGAAGGCTACTTGAATGTGTTCAGTCCATTAATTTATTTTCGAGGGGGTTCTCGTTTAACTAGTATTCGTCTCCGTTTAAATTGCTACCGTAGCCTACCGCTGCCGCTGGTCAATCTTTCGCTAGGCAGTCAGCTCCGTTAGAGTTGTCTTGTGACAAGACGTGAGCCTGCTCTATGCATCGCCATTCATTGAGATTAATCGTATGCCAACGTTTACTTATTTTGATAGTGTCCCTACTTGCAAGCTGCAAGTTGCCTCAATTACGACATGCAAAACCACCCCACTCCCTCCCTATGTAGGCCTACCCTGGATTCTGTGCAGGCCCAAAACAGGTTCATAATTTACAGTGTTGTATTTCAGGAACAGTCTGATACAATATCCGTGTCCCAGTTTCCGGTGAATGTCGGTGAGGGAAGAAGCCTTCCAAATGTCCTGAAGAGGATTAGTAATCTTCTTGCACTCAAGAGTACAGTAAGTGTCATTGTTATGCCTAAGATCTTTCTTAATAAAATATCGGTGGTCTCTAGGCTTGGACCTGCCTGATACATCAGGAAGTCAATGTTTCTACTTTTTGAAACGAAATGTTTGCATTTCAAGACCTTATTTACAGTGTGTCAGCATTCAAAAATAGAGATAATGTGCACACCTGTCTTCAATCATAGATGCTGTGGTAATGAAAATTCTGTTTGTTTAGAAAACAATTTTGATAAACATTGTTCCGTTCCACTGCTTTAGTGTCAACAAGTTCATGTTAGAAACAAAATAAAACACGTGCAGTCGTTTGAGGCACTAGCCTACTTTACGCATTATGATTACTAAGCATTTTGATTCGTTTATCCTACCAATGCATGTAGTTGCACATTTTAGGCCTAAGTTACTGAATTCCTGTTTTGAAGATGTTAATTTGAATTGCTCCTACAACTCTATAGGGTGTATTAATTACATATTAATTGTTGACAAAATACCTATTGATTGATCAATGCTTTACGCTTTTGTCATATGTGATTCTAGAATCTTCAGTCCTACAAAGACACAGACTTTAAACAGTACTGGATGCCTGACTCTGTGAGTCGAGAATGCTACGAGTGTGAGGAAAAGTTTACAACATTTAGAAGACGCCATCATTGTCGGGTTTGCGGACAAATCTTCTGTTCGAAATGTTGCAACCAAGAAATACCTGGCAAAATTATGGGTTGTACAGGTGCGTTAGTCCAGTATTATGGATTAAGGGCATTTTGACAGTGAAAGCCAGTCTTAGTATAAAGACAATATAATTTACATTCACTTAAATACTTTTAATTTTCAATAATGCTAATATCCGGTTCCACCAATTTTTTAAAGTCCGGTTAGACCGGCTAACCGGACTTTAAAAAATTGGTTTAAAAAAAGGGGGAGATTCTCTACAAACAAACATAGAAACTACCATCCATTTTAAATGTAATGTTTGTTGAAACCAGGGTTTCCAAACGAGCTTACTAAATTGGAGCTTAACAAAGTTAGTAAATTGGGACCTATGTAGTCAAGACCTAAAAATTCAAAATTCAAAGTTTTTAAATGAAATTAAAAAAAAATGAATTCACATTTTAAAATTTTGTAATTGACTCCACCAACAGATTACCTACGGGTGTGCACGTACTGCTCCAAGGTAGTGCTGTCCTATCTCCAGTCTGCGGACATGGGAGCAGACCTATCGTCGGACCTGCGGGCGCTACAAGAAGACCTACAGACCAAGTTTGGCAGCGTTTCGTCTTCCGTCGTCTCCATCGTGCCCAATAGTTCCATCGCGACGTGTGGCAACACTGTCGAGAGTATGGACAGCTCGGGCCCGCGGCGGAAACTCTCGGTCGGATTCCAGGAGGACAAATTTGCTCTGGGCAGGTGAGACGCGTTTACCAGGGGCGAGATATCACCCTCCACACATCGCTGTTCATTAAACACTTCTCTTTGTCTGGAAAATTACTCAAAAACAACCCAAGACTGAAGTAATTTTGTTTAGCTTAAAACAGTTTTTTTATTGAACATTATTTGAAGACTTCCCCATAATCCATAAGTAAATTTGTAGTTTTTCACACATTTTCATTGTTGTGATTTTGCAAAGTTAAAAAACGTAGGTAAAACATCCCAAAAATACATGCATGCCGACTGCGATCTAGCGGTGAACATTTAGAGACACCGCAATTATAGGCCTAGTCGAGCATCGCCTGTTAGCATGATGTTTTTTCAGAGTGATCGACTAAAGTCGAATTTCGCATCCAACATGTATCCAGTAAGTATGTCTCCCTACTTTGACGAAAGTCGCTCTACGCAGCAAAACGATATTGAATGTTGTTTCCGAAGGGCCCAAGGCACCGGCTACCACAGCATGGAGGAGCGATGTCAGGCGCTACAGAAGTCCGCGTCGCTTCGAACGCTCTTCGACGACCTGACCAATCCTACGCTCGGCGTCGTGTTGCAAACGCATCGCTATCGCCTCCGCAACTACCACAGCTGTTTCATGGGCAGCGAGCTGGTCGACTGGTTACTGGCGCAGAACAGGGCGGGCACACGGTGAGTAGACTGGTAGACAACGTGAGGGGAGGTTCTCGAAGAAGTTATTACTAAGAATTGGCCCACCTATGCATGACCAAATCTAGGTTGCACCCTAATCTCAATGTCCGTTAACGGCGTTAAGTGACAGCCTACTACCCTCTCACTTCCCTGCCACTACCACACCCCCAAAAGTGCCTTGTATATATTTAGTAGCCTATTCTGTAGTCTCATGTAGTTTAGTTAATTTTAGTTAGTCTGCCAAGTGACTTTAGTAGTCGCAGTAGTCATCTTCTTCTGGAGTGATCAAGAGGTGTCAAAATGTGTGGTATTATCTTTGTATTATGTCTTCAATGTGTACTTTCAACGCTAAAATTCTTCATCGTAGACTAAGGTTAGCTGTTAGATCATATCCCTACGTTCAACTGACTTGTTTTGAAGACATACAGTGACACTGATAAGCTGTAACATCGTCTGTTTAGCTTCTACAAAGGCTCAGCAATTAAAACACATAAACAGTTGACAGCTACAAATCACGTGTGCAGTAGTGCACTTTGTTGCTACCAGAATGCATTTAGTCTCTTTGTAGTGCTGCATTTAACTGATTACTGATTAGATGTTAACGTGCCATTAAACATTGAACAAGGAATGCATGAAATGGCGTGACTGATTGCAGCGTGCAAGGCACCGCGATCGGCCAGGCGCTCATAGAGGGGGGATACCTGGAGCCGATAGCCGAGCGCAGCTTCGCCGACGGTTACTCGCTGTATAGACCGCGAGACATACAGCTGATGTCTCCCACCGGCAGCATTCCGAGCACTCAGAGCCTGGCTAGTAGGCGCAGCAGTCAGGACAATCAGGAGCCACTCTGGGTCAAGCAGATACCTCAGGAAGACTCGTCCACTACTACAGGTGAGTCTCTTACTTGTTGCATCATATTGGCATAGGCCTACACTGTAGGGAAGGGTCATTGAAACTTTTGAAAGCAAAGGTAGAGTTTAAACATTTAGAGTCAAATGCATAGTGGTTCCTGACGAGGTCCTCAACTCAGCCTTTCCTCAGACTTGCCCAACCACCAATCACAGAGTAGCAGCCCACATAGCAATGCTGCTCTGTGATTGGTGGTTGGGCAAGTCTGAGGAAAGGCTGAGTTGAGGAGCACGTGAGGAATGACTATGCATTTGACCCTTCCAATATTCGTAGGGTATAGGCCCTAGTCACAGCTCCAAGTATCAAAAAGACTTCAAGTGTTTTCAACTGTCTTCTTTGCAGTTCTGCAAGAGAGTAAGATGAGATCATTTATGAAGATCTGCCTTCTGTCAGCTGAGTGATAAAATTCTTAGTTGTTTTTCTGTAATCAGGATTTTAAACAGATTTTTTTTGGGAGGGAAGTAGGCTAGTTGTTTTTCCCATTCTTACAGTAGGCCTACCAGTGCATTACCAAATTTTACAAACATGTGATAGCAGTAAAAAAAATACAAATCACATTTTTAAGCTGCAAAAACGAGCAATACGATGCATAGTTGGGTTAAAAAGAACACAATCCTGTAAAACACATTTTAAGACATTAGAAATTCTTACGGTACCGGCCAAATACATATATAGAACCATACTTTTCATGAAAGAACACCACTTCCACACAAGTTTAAAGAATGCTGATCAACACAATTATAACACTCGGACAAAGGAAAATTTATTTAGATCTACAGGTAGATTAAAGCTTGGGGATAAGGCCCCAAGTCAGGCAGGAAAAAAACTATTTAACTATCTACCGGAAGACATCAAAGCCATTTCAGACGTTTCACTTTTTCGAACAAAACTCCACCGCCATCTGCTAGAAAAGTGCCTGTACAACATAGAGGACTTTTACAATAAATAGCTATCGTAATCATAGCAATCGTAATCATATACAGAACTACCTGGGTAAATCTGTAAATATACTTGTAAAACATAAGAAAGAGCATGCTATTTATTCTATTTTATCATGTAACAAACTTAAGTTGTTGTAAGTACATATGTACTATAATAATGTGCTCCTAAATGTAAATCTGTCAGACTACTGTGTCATTTAGTTTGTTAGCTTGTAAGTCAATTGAACATGTTATGTTATTTTGTATTATATATCGACAAGGCTAATGTTACGATGGTATTGTACCATCACAGTGTAATAAAAAAGCGGCAAATAAATTACAATTACAATTACAATTACAATTACAATTACAATTACAATTACAATTACAATAAGTCAGGTTTGTGTCAAGATAGACTTCCGCACCACATTGTAAGTTTCGCTGTAAAGAGACGCTAAACACTTAACAGATTCCGAGTCCGACCAGCTGATTCTGTCCGAGCACGCCGACTCGGTGAGCATTCCCTCGTCCAGCTCGACCTTCTACCTGGACCTCAACGTCGACAGTAACACCGTGCAAGTGTCTCGGCCCAAGCCAGGGGACGAGACTGCTGAACACGAGGCCAAGAGCAAGAACAAGACGCCACAAGGTAAGCGTGTGGGTTTATTCCCATCTCCAATGTCCAGGGTTCAATTCCCGATTCCTGCTTTACGTTTTTTTTTTTTTTTTTTTTTTTTACTTTGGAAATTCACTTTAACATATCTATATTGTGTATCATACTTTGAACCAAGAACATAAATAAATATGTTCCAGTGAGGAAAGAGGTACACAGAAGGATGACAAAAATGAATTTAAATCCTGTTGGAGAAGGTATAAAATATGTATCTGCAAAAATCATCACGTTCTTACATGGTAGGTACGTTCTTATGCATCAGATTATGCAAAGTGCTAAAACAAATAGGTACTGCCGCACTTTGCTCTATGGAAATATTTCAGCTAAAACTGTGATTGTAACATACTGGTAGATTGTATTGCTAAATACATTATAGAAATACATGTACGTATTTATTGTTGTGTAAGCTTATCTACGCTGTATTAACATTTGTTTAAGATTAGTAGGCCTACTTGTCTTAACTGTTAAAAGTTTGCACGAACACACAACGTAATTATTATATCGTGATTTGTTTATTGTTTAGTGCCAAGCCCGGTGATAGAAATACGTACCGTACATATTTATTGTCGTGGAAGCTTATCTACTCTGTATTAACATTTGTTTAAGATGAGGTACTACTTGTCTTAACTGTTAAAAGTTTGCGCGAACACACAGCGTAAATATGTATTTTATTGTGATTTGTTCATTGTTTAGTGTCGAGCCCGGTGAATGACGGACCTCCAGTAGAGATGACGAGCGAACTTCTGATGCTTGAGAGCACTCACAGCATGGAGTCCGGTCCGGCCACCGGCTGGTACAAGGCTACAAACCTACGGACGGAAAACGAAGAGCTGGAGACTTATTCACGACTAAAGTAAGATACAATTATTGACGATTACGATATTTAACATAAAATAAAGAAAGATTAAAGTCTTTTTTTTTTCTTGTGCTGAGTTGGCCTCTTCAGCCATTCTTCTTTCTTGCTATCCAATATAATACTGCCACCTTCTCTGTCCTTACTAAGAATACTAAGAATAGTACTAAGAATAAAGTAAGATAGTAAACTAAGATATCTCTAGGCCTACATGTTGGTCCAACATGATTTAGTTGGGTAAAGAGGTGTTTCCACCATCAGTTTAGCGCATCGCGGAATCAGCACCGGCCTGCCAAGCTCGGAACCTCGTGTGAGGGTCAAAACAACAAGGTTATAAGTGTCTTCGTGATATTTAAGAACTTAATTTTCAAAAAAATTCATTTGGTAACCTATCGGTGCTGTACAAGTACCGGTATCAGATCAACAACAAACAATGAACAACACTCGAGGATCCTCCGAATTACAGCACAAATACTGCAAGCTGAGCTTGGCT
>OX246743.1:41966235-42003735 GCA_945910005.1 Isoperla grammatica
GCAATATTCAAGTCTTGTATCGAAGAGATTCAGCTGAAGTTAACGTCGCCAACACTCGAGTCCAAGAAAATGGAGGGGAAAATATCGGAGAAAGGTAATGAATATTGTACATACCTAATCCTTTTGTTGCATTGTAGACTGATTGACTGATTAAAAGGATGTTTTCACTACTTAATATTGGCTTTAAAAGCTACAAAGGGAACTTCAATAAACTATTTCATATAGGTACTAAACCTCTGTTGGCCCAGAAATGTATCAGCAGCAGGGAAAAAACAAGAATGCTTAAAAATTGGGGGGATATTGTAAATATCGTAGCATTGTCATAGGTTTGTAAACTAGGCCTTGTCAATCATTTCTTGCCTTGTACCTAATGTGTACATCAGCAGTGTCAAATGACCAGAGAAATAAGCTCACAATTAAAACCTACACGGTTTTAAAGAATGCCAGTAATACTCTCGCCGATATTTCAGGAATGTTTGCTCTATTTTCAAACCATTTCCATATTTCGTTATTGTTTTTTGTTTGTACTATTAGGTCCATAAATTAAAGTTGTGTGTTTATAAAACGCCGAGTGTCATGTTAGAATAATTGACGACATAAAATAAAAAATACTGTAAATGTTTAATTGCAGAGGTCCAGCAGCTGATGTGGCGGATCGAAGACTCGGTCGTACATCTGAAGTTCTACATCGCGGAAGCCGTCTGCAGCTGGAACGCGAGGATCCAAGAGTTTGTGATTCACACCAAAAAGAGAGACGAGAAGACGAGAAAGAGCACCGACTCGTCTAAACTGCTGATGCAGAGTAGCAGCCACTCACTGGAGAGTGAAGGAGTGAGTAGTAGGCCTACATGCAAAACGGAGTTCAATAATTGTTTCGACTCAGAACCATTTACAAGGAAGTTTGAAAATTAAAAACAATTTTAAAACGATTTCAAACCTGCATGTAAACATAGGAATTGTTAGTTTATTCTTGTTCTATTTCTAATCTGGATTGTTGAACTCAATTGAGTCTGCACTAAGAACCAGTTACTTAGGCCAACCTTACTCTATATTTCTAGTTTTAATAAGACCTAGTAATTGGATTGTACACTATTCCTTGTCAAGATAAAAATAATTAAAACCGCAATGCGCGTTTACGTGTTGCGCGTTTGTGGTTTTAATTGTTTTTATCTTGACAAGGAACAGTGTACAGTCCAATTACTAGGTCTTATAAACGTATTACCTGCTCTACTATGTTTCCGTTTTAATTATTTATTTCTAGTTTTGTTTAATTATAAGAACTGACAAGTCATATGCCCCAAGCACATCGTGTAAGGAGCCAACATTACGCAAATGAAAACAATAGAATGATCATATCGTAGGCACCCCGCATGATGGACGACGTGGTACCCTTCAACCTGACCCCTCTCTCCGTGGAGGAGCCCGTCATAGTCCCGCTCATCGTCGAGGTGGCCGCTACGCCCGAGAGACAAGCGCAAGACACTCGGGAGTCCGAGGCAGCCAGAGAGCTCGACAGCGACGAGACAAAGCACTGGACGCCCAACGAGCTCTCTGACAGCGTCTGCAGCGATTCGGGGCCGTTCGATGACGCCGGGATTGAAACAGTCACGCCGGTGAGAAGGGCGGACACGTTTAGATAACAGTTGATACGAGGCATTTTAATTTAGTTTTGGCAAAAAAATCAAAATTGATTTAAAAATAAAAAATGTATGTTTATACAGTACATAGAGTTTAATTGGCTGAATAGTGGTGGTAGGAGTTTGTGATAAGTGTGATTGAAACTGGTAATTTTAGAGACGAAAGTGACATTGCAAATACATTTTTTTATTTATAATTATTTTATTATCAGTTGTGGGAAGTTGGGAGGATGGTAAAAATTTTGATTTTTAAATGATGCCCCAAACACATAGTGTCTAACATCGTTGACAAATTAAAAAATAAAATACAAAAATGTACACAAAATATTACAAAATATAGAAACAAGTAGGCCCACACAAAATTATGGAGATAAACTATAAAGTAGGCTACAATGAAAATTATTAAGAAATATGTAGAGCTAATTAGGCCTACACTTTTAAAATTTGAATATGGAATTTCCATAGTGCATAACTGCCAAATAAAATGCAATTAAGGGTTGGAACTAGAACTGAACCATGGCATTTAAACAGAAAGGTGTTAAAAGAAAGGTCGGTGGTGTTTGGAGCCTAAAGGGTTGGTTTAGTCTTTTTAAATTAAAGTCTCCCACTGCAAATCAGTTTCGTTACTGAGTGGGTAGACTCTAAATGTGAATTTATTTATTTTATTTATAGAGTGGTTGATATTGTGTGTGTGAGTGTGACGGGTGTGTTTAAGAAGCCGAAAGACGAGATGTCCCACCTACAAGTGGAGCCCCTCGACACGATCTCGTCCATCTTTGAGTCCCCGACTATGGAGGGGCTCGAAGCCGGGCTCGGAATGCAGAAGGTCTGGGTGCAGCAACAAGACTTCGTTGTGGTTCGGCATGCGGACGGTACGTTCACGCACTCATACTTCAATCGAGAATATCTCTATCTCAACTCATATTTTAGAATGTAGCTCAATTCATATATTTCTCCTATTCTTATTTATGTATGTTCTTTATTTGTTAGCTGAACAGCTACTTTACATCATAGTTACATTTATGTATTTATTTACCTTGTATCAACAATTCACGATACTCACTTAAACATTCCAAAATCTTTCATTTCTCTTATACTTCTAGGTAGGCTAACTTATTAAATTGTATTAAACCTATCTAGGTAAGTAAAACATTTATGTGTGCCATCTTTTAGAATTGCATGCACGTAAAATGTATTAAAAATAAAGTAAGTAAAACTGTATCCAAAGAATTGGATGCATTAGAATGAGGTTTGTATTTTTTTTTAATGGGGGCTAACTTTCAAGAAATCGCAAAAATCTATGTATTTGTTGACATTGTCGCCTTGGTTTATTTTAGTACCGGAAGAACAGCCTCCGAGTCAGACCCAAGCGCAGGGGTCACCTAAGCTTCACACGAGGTCGAACTCTGACTCGCAAGTGATGATGCCGGAGGAGACTCACGAGGGAGCGAAACTCCAGCCTTCCTCCGACAAGAAGTACGTCAAGACCATACTCGCGCAGTTGCGGCCTTCTTCCACGAGCACAGCTCCGATACAGGTGGGTGCTTGAGCGTTAATTTATTTTTTTATTTATTTATTTATTTATTTATTTATTTATTTATTTATTTATTTATTTATTTATTTATTTATTTATTTATTTATTTATTTATTTATTTATTTATTTATTTATTTATTTATTTATTTATTTATTTATTTATTTATTTATTTATTTATTTATTTATTTATTTATTTATTTATTTATTTATTTATTTATTTATTTATTTATTTATTTATTTATTTATTTATTTATTTATTTATTTATTTATTTATTTATTTATTTATTTACTTGTTCATTTATTTATTTATTTAATGTCTAATGAGTGCCATTATGTAAATTTTGAAAGAAAAAAATTGCACATTTGATTATGGTTGCAGAATTTAACTTTCTGAAAGGGTAAAAAAGGTGTCTATATGTTCCAGAACCCGCTCAGCGCACAGGAGCATCTCCTCTCCGTGAACGGCTGTGCGATCCCCTCCGTCGTCTACGAGAAGGAACCTTCCTCTATCATCTCGTACGCGCTCAGCTCCCTCGACTATCGGCGAACTCTCGACGAGATACGCTCGAAGAAACAACTCAACGAACAACCCACGTCAAGGTAGGCCTATCTATCTATGTACAGTATTATAGTGTATACTTGGAGAGGCCAAATGGCTGAGGTAATTGGAACTCAGAACAAGATGAAACACGTTCTAGTGAGGGGAAAGTTACAGAAGGACGACAGCTTACCTGAGAAAGTAGATAGGTCGCTTTGGGAAACATATAGATGAGAAGGCAAATAAACTGAGACGTTTCGGCCAACTAGTCTTAAGTTTAGTTTAGTTCTTCTACTCAGGCTGAGTGATCAAGACCACTAGTTGGCCGAAACGTCTCAGTTTATTTGTCTTCTCATCTATATGTTTCTCAAAGGGACCTATCTACTTTCTCAGGTAAGCTGTTGTCCTTCTGTACCTTTCCCCTCACTAGAATATGTTTTATACTGTTCTGAGTTCCAATTATGTACAGTATTAGGTATCTCACAAGAAAGCTTTGTATCTGATGACAGCATATACAATTTGTATGAAATGTAGTCAAAAATAATGTATCTTCTTCTTTCATTATTTATTACAAAGTACTTGTAAGTTACCTTTTAGAAAATATAATTTAATCTAAGGTGCTTACTAACCAGTTAACTGTGTGTTTTCCACGCTCAATTGACACCGGTGGTGGGGAATTATTTTTGCACACAAGCTCTAGTCTAATGTTGTACACAGTCAACCTGTATCGGCCTGTAAACGTTGCACAACCTGTGTGCACACGTTCACATGCTTGCAGTGTTTTCACGAAGGACTGGCGAGTGGTCCGATATAAGCGTGACGGCTATAGCCGCCACCGCCATTGAAGATATCGGCGACAAAATCCTTGTGACGGCCACAGCAGTCATTTGCGGTTGCGACGGTGGCGTCTATAAATGCCCCCCCCCTTCAGTTAACTGGTTACCGTAAATGACATAAAAACATCCTTGATAAGCACCTTTAAGGTTACTTTCAATAGAAATGCTATACTAGTAGTAAAGTACTGTATTAAAATGATTCATTATCGCTGTGTGATATTGCCTCAATGGCATTGCACAATGTGGTAGACAGATAAATTATTAGCAATCGATCTGCAGTTATTTGCAAGTAGACAAACACACGAAGCACTCAATAAACTCAAAGTTGTTCTGAATCGGCCTTGTTGATTCTGGCATTTGTCCGCAGGTGTTCGCACTGTTCAATCACTGATTCATATCTTTGATCATTGATTGGTTATCGCCCACTTGTTGATGGTGTTCGAAGCCTACAGGGTTGGTTTAGTCACTTGAAATTAAAGTCCCCCACTACAAATCAGTTTAGTTACTGAGTGGGTAGACTCTAAATGTGAATTTATTTTATTTTATTTATTTAACGAACGATTCCATCTACATTCGATTAAACGAAGCACTGAAATACGACACGTCTTGTTCTGTAGCCCCGTTAGCAAGAGGAAGTCCGGTCTTTCTCAGACCGACAAAGATTCCGCTTCCGAGTTGACAAGTTCGATGGAGTCTCGGCGTTCTGCGGTCTTGTCTTTCCTGCGCGGCAGTAGCACCAAGTAAGTGGCTACCTGTTGTTAGCTACCTGTTATGTCCGTCCAAGCCACCCGGCCACTACCACTCACAGAGACCCATGAGTGTTTGTAAATATGTACCGCTAATATGTGTAACCAACAGTATAGGGAGCTTGCAATAACGTCATTTCCGGTATCGCACGGTAGCCATACTGAGGTACTCTGTAAACATTTGTTTACGTTCTTCCGACACTGCATTGTTGCAATATTGCAGATGTCCTTTGACTGACACATCAACTGTTTTCAAAGAAAGGTTCCGTATAATGACTGAAATCAAAATAAGAACGCGTTAACTCTGTTTGAAGACAATCATTTGCATGTGTTATCATTTTCTTGAACTTTTACGTGCACACATAAATCTATACGGCTTGAAACTGTGATATTTCCCGGATAACGTATGTGTCTTCTATTGACAGAACAAATGTAGACAAGCAATGTGTACCTCATAATGGCCGTCACGTGACGTCTATTGAAAGCTACCTATCGCAATGCATTTCGGTTGGTGTTCTGCGCCACTGCAGTGTATCGGAGATGTTTGTAGATGCCAGAGTGGACCAGTTTTGAGCTCGATTGCAACACCGCATGTCTGGCTTTTGGGAGAGACTATTCTCCAGTAAGTCGGCCATTATTGGTGCATTTGTCAACTCTGACATCTGGATAACATCTTCGATACTGAAAAATGGAGCGAGACCTCAAGTATCTAAGTAATTATTTGTTTGTTGTGGTGTTTGGTGTTTATTGTTTTTGTGTTTTGTGTTTCATATGATGTGGATCGTGTTTATTTATGAAAGTTAAAATCTGGAATAGAAATATTTAATAATAACAGAGGCTGCATGTAAAGTGTATTTTTTGAGTTTTGAAAATGAGAATAGGGCAGTATAGGTACATGATGGATTTTTTGCTAAAATATTCAATGCAGTTTAAAAAAAATAGCTTTTCTCAAGTGAGGGCTTTTTTTTTTATTCGAGTAAATACTACGTATCATGGTCATTAAAAAACGGTTAGCAATTAGTAGTTAGAGCAATGTGGAGTGAATGCTAGTTGAATTTCGATAGGTCTATTTGGGTTTTTTCGGCTCTGTTTTGGTGATGTGAAGGTATACTATTTGCCTGCCTATTTCTCACTTGCAAAGGTTCCTAAACATCCGGGACCTACTAATAGAGATATGTACCAATGATATGGTTATACAGCTAAGAAATGATATGAAATGGAAAGTAGGACATTACGACATGGACAACACGGTTAAAACTGTTTCAAATAATTATTTCATACATTATATAAGTAAATTTGTAATTGTATAAATATTATGTGTCCTAATAAATAAATAAATAAATAAATAAATAAATAAATAAATAAATAAATAAATAAATAAATAAATAAATAAATAAATATTCAACAGCTATAGGAGGCTAGATCACCAGTCCCCCAACCTTCTACTCAGTAGCAAGCATAGCGATTTGAAGCCATCTTGAAATGGGCAATTTACATGCTAGTTTGGACCTTTTAGTACTGCTAGCGCTGCCAATGGCAGAAAGTCGCATTAGAAACTCCTATCCCCGCCTCTGTTATTTGCCCATTTCAAGATGGCATCAAATTGACACGCTTGTGGCTGCTAGGTTGCGCATCTAGCCTACTATAGCTGTTGAATATCATTGATATGTACATGTTGCAGTCTGACCAACACCACCAGCCAAGTGCGTACCGGCACGCTGGACGGAGTTCAGTTCTCGACGGTTGGCGACGATCCCGATGAAGCCAAGACTGACCTTGAGAAGACATCCAAGGGGAACAACAAAACCCAGTCCAATCTCTACATCGAGGTTCAGTTCAACGACGCCACAACCAACTTCTTCTGTCGCGTCTACTTCGCAGAGCCTTTCGCCGCCCTGAGACAGATGGTGCTACCCGCGGGGGAGGAGGGGTTCATACGGTCGCTCGCACGCTGTATCCAGTGGATGGCAACGGGGGGCAAGTCTGGCTCCACCTTCTGCAAGACCAGAGGTAAGACTGCTACTGTGGACAAGAGTTGTGTGATAGATGGTCTTTCCAACTTAATAAACCAGTAAACCACTTACCTTAATACACCAACCCACTTTCATACTCTTGTTTTGGGGAGTCACACCCTATGCAAACCATGTGTTTAATATTCCGATTATGTACTATGAATGATTCCTATACAGTAGTCCCCGGAAAATTCGAACTCGCTTACTTCGAAAACTCATGTAGATTGAAGAGGTTTCCATGTCCCAGAAAAACTACATGTTATTTTCATCTGTTAATTCGAAATTCAGCTATTTCGTAATTCGAAGTGAATTTCAGAACGAAGGTACTGACATTCTTTCATTTGAAGTCGTTTATTTCGAAATAAATGACGGTGACTGTAGTGCAGCTTGAGCCATTTCCCGGTAATTCCAGTTTTTGTAAACAACTCAACGACAATAGCGAGCGGTCGCACCGAGATGCGTTGCCTGCCTGCAACATTCCACCCCAATCCTAATAGCTGTTGCCGACCGACCACAGATGGGCAGCCTCGAAGCAAGTCGGCCGGACGGACGCCTGCGCATGCGCTGGCATTGACTCATCACTTGTTGTTGTTCGAGTGAGCTGGTAGCACGTGTGGTCGAGTGTGTTGTTTGGAGCATATCAGTGTATCAAGTGTGTGATAGTGAACATCGAACTGTGTGAAAAATGTCGGCAACCAAACGAAAGTACAACGAGACTACAATATCAAGTATTACCATATACAATATCGAGTATTTCAGTCGCGCCCGTGTTGCGAATATACCCTTGACTGGTGTAATTTTAAAACAACAAGCGGACATGATCGCGCTCAAATTAAAGATCGATGGGTTTCAATGTTCAAGTGGGTGGTTATGGCGTTTCCAGCGGCGATACAACATAGGTTCTTTGGCGATATGCGGCGAGGAAATTTATATATTTCGAATTTTTATATTTCGAAGTTGGTATTTTGAGGGCCCCTGAATTTCGAATTAAAGGGGGACTACTGTATATCTTGGCCTCATATCCATCTTTTACAGTCAGGTTGAGGGGAGCAGCGTGCTACATTTCTTGGGCCAACATCTTTGTTGCCAGCTAGCCATGGGCCAGACACAACCTCATCCCCAACCTTTTCCTCATCTTCCTCTGCTACGGAGGTATGTTTACTAGTTCTGTCCATCTCTCGCGATGTTCCCACAATTTTTCTGCTTCCATTTCTTTCCATGTAAGACCTCTTATCTCAACACTCTTTTTTATTTGATCTAACCATTTGTCTCTTGGTCCAGTTACTTTCTTTTTATGCCCTAAATCAATAAAGGTTATGAAAGTAGGTGCCAATCGGCTGGAATGGTATATATAATATAATGTGATGAAAGAATCCAACAGCTTACTTAAGATGACGGATTTGAGAGCTTGAACTACACATAAAAAATATAATACAAAAATAACGAGACGTTTCGACCGAGGTCTAGTTCACTCGAGAGAAGAATGGCTACTCGTTATATTTGTATTATGTTTTTTATGTGTACTTCAAACTCGCAAATCCATCATCTTACACGAAGGAAAGCTGTTGGATCCTTTCCTCACATTATATGCCCTAAATCAATAAAGATGATATTGTATTGTAACGCTTCCAGATGACCGCTTCATCCTGAAGGAGATGTCTCGCCTGGAGCTGCAGCTGTTCCTGGAGTTTGCCCCCCACTACTTCAGCTACGTGATGCAGTGTCACGCGTCCAACCAGCCCACGCTGCTCGGCAAGATAGTGGGAGTCTACCGCGTGGTCTACCGCAACGCCACCACCAACGCCACGCTGCGATCCAACCTTCTCGTCATGGAGAACCTGTTCTACTCGCGGTCCGTCACGCAGAAGTTCGATCTCAAGGGTTCGGTGAGGAACCGGCTCGTCAATCCCTCCAACGACCACCAGGGGGAGATTGTTCTACTCGACGAGAACCTGTTGAAAAGTACGTTTGTTTTTTGTAACCGACGTTATTGATATATTGATTTATTTGCAAGAGTCAGAGCTCAAAAAATGTGAGAAATTTAGGTTTTCTGTTTGTATCTTGAAAACGACTCTTAAAATCGAAATTGTGATTCGATACCCCTTGCTAGATATTATCAGGGTCATAGATTACCACGAAAAATATATGTAAAGTTCAATACGTTTGGATTAAATCCGATAATTGAGATATTGGATTAAATCCGATAATTGTGATATTGGATTATGGGATTTAATCCAAACGTAACAAATTTTGCATGGGACCTTGTTACTATCTAACAGTGCGTATTTACGCACAATTTAATTTTACAAGTTGTTTTAAAGATACGAATAGAAACTTTAAATTCCGACTTTAAACTTAAAATCCTCACGCTTTTCAAGCTCTTGACTCCTGCACAGGCTCTTAGTTTGAATTATAAATGTATATACAAGAATTCAAAGCTAGGCTAATAAATACTTCTACATCCAGCCACTCTCTTAGTGTATTGTAGTGTTTGGTAATTGGGGTGAATTGAGCTTTCGCTCTTTACATTCACATTAATACAATAGTGTAACATATAATAAACAATAAACTAAACTAATCTATACTAAACAGCTAAACTACATTAAATTAAGATTAATTAAGAAGACAAAAACAAAGATAATTATAATAAGGCTATAAGTTATATAAACAAAATTGTAGATTATAATTATAAGATAAAGATAATTAAGATAATATTAATACAATAATATAAAAATATAATAAACATTGTTATATCGGTCTGTGTTTTACAGTGAGCTGTGATTCGCCGCTGTACATGCTTCCTCATTCCAAGAGCGTTCTAACGCGGGCGATTGACAACGACACTCAGTTCCTTGCGTCGCAGTCCGTGATGGATTACTCTCTACTTGTCGGCCTTGACGAGGAGAAACGAGAACTTGTCATCGGAATTATAGGTGAGATGCTTCATCCATGTCGTACTAACCCGTTTGCTACATCATTAAAAACTCTAGACAATTACTCAAAAACTTCCCAAAAATGAAATAATTTTGTTTGACCTAAAATATTTATTGTATTGTTATTTGAAGCTTTCCCAACAACCCACAGTAATTTTTTATTTTTTACACATTTTGTTCAATGTTGTGATTTTTTAAAGTTAAAAAGCGTAGGTAAAAGTAAAAATAATGCATGTAGGGCATGTGGTGCTATAGTGTGTGGGGAAAGGGGGTCATATACAATGAGGTATAGTTGAGAAACTGTAAGAACGACGGCCTCCTCCTTATCCCCTCCACTGCTACCCGACCCCCCTCAACTCCATGAAACAACTAACTGAACAACTGAATCAAACTGATTTTCAGTTACGTATTTCATTTTGTCAGATTTTCCTGGAGTTGAGGGGGGTTGGGTAGCTGTGGAGAGGATATGGAGGGGGCCGTCATTCTTACAGTTTCTCAACTTTAGCAAGGCCAAGTAAACACGTACATTTTTCTAACAAATCAGAAACCAAACGCTAAGATCGTTGAACACGTTTGTTGCAGACTACATCCGCACGTTCACGTGGGACAAGAAGCTGGAGACGATGGTGAAGTCATCGGGCATCCTCGGGGGGCAGGGGAAACTGCCCACGGTGGTATCTCCCGAGCTGTATCGAGCGAGGTTCATCGCGTCCATGCACCAATACTTCCTCCCCGTGCCAGACAGGTGGACAGGGCTGGGCCAGGAGCTCGACTAGGCTAGTCGCAAGAGTTGTGTAGTACGGTACTGTACTAGATTATCGGTCGAGCCCACTTTAAACGGTGCCGAACGGGATTCGGAAATACTTCGTGTTACGTAAAACTATACTTCCTTATACGTATGTGGATCTGCTTTCACATTTAAAGGGAATTGGTACTAAAAAGTGGGTTCCTTATAAGTGGGTTCGACTGTGTGGAGATGTGCTTCTTTAGGATTTCTAGCAAATTAACTTTTGAAAAGTTAGCATTAACTAGCATTTATAAGTATAGGGCCTACGTAACAACGTAAATTTTAATGCAGATTTTAACCTGTTAGTTTTTGTTTAATTGGAAACTAGCCTATACCCATTGCATTCTGTTAATTATTTCCCATACAATAAGACTAAAAATGTCAATTATTATAAAGAATAAGCAAAAACTAGGTGCATTTAGTGTTTAGTGTTTAGTTAGTAAAAACAACACATTTGAGAATGAAAGCCACTTTTTAGCTAAAATTTAAAAAATCAGATACACGCGTAACTTTTAAAAGTTCGATAAATTAAGTATTAACTCGAAACGTCGAAACTGAATTTTCTTACATTTGTTGGGAGTATAGTATTGACTAAAAAAGCACATCTCTTAACCAGACTAGTAGCGAGCGATGGTGCCACACCCACAATAAGGACAACACTCGTTGGACAGCCTGTTCAGTTTTGTACAGTCTCAGTGTAAAATGTAGGTACCAGTCAGTCCTGTTGATATAGCTGCAAGCATCAATCATCGAATCCCATCAATATGAAATTTAAACTGTTCATGCAAGTCTGATATAACTGTTCAAAACTAATCTAAAGCTGTCATTCGTACGTAGTTCCTTAAAGCCTTTCACAGAGCAAGATCCCTAGTCAATCATCATCAAAAGTGATCAAAATGTGCTGAGTAATTTTCCTCCAATTGAAGTTTTAAAAAAGTGTTCCTTATTTTCTATAGGCATACAGTAATAAATAATAATAGTAGATAAGTAATTATTGTTAAACAATTTGAGCATATTACCGTTCTACCAAGGAAGATATTATGTTAGGTATGTAATGTGTTAATGACAATTGTTTTTTTTGTTTTGTTTTTTTATATAATAATTAAGTTTTCTTTATTTGAATGTAAAAAACAATAATCTGGTTTACTTTGATTTATTTGATTTAGTTATTGCAATAATTTGAAGTTGTGGAATGTTTGATGAAGAGGCTCAAGAGGCTAGATGAAGAAAATAGAGAAAATGAGGCTAGATTTGAGAAATGTATGTACTATTCCAACAGGCTACATGTAAAAGTATGTGAGTTGTCTTATGAATTAATGTTTCAATTTTATTTGCATATTGTTCATTTGTATGTGAGTGTTTATCAATATGATGGCTCGCCTACTTTTCACAAGTAAGCTGTTATAATCTACAAATTACCCAAACGTTTCAAATTACCTAGTAAATATTTTCCAAAATATTGTTTTGAGAGCTATGCTGCCTGTAATAGTAGTGCATGCAGAACCTATAAATGGTGTGACTCTTTTCTTCATTTACTTAGTGATTCAAAAGTCAATATAAAAATGTGTATCTTACAATCTGGTGAGCTTAAGAAAAGTATATATATTAGATAGTAAATAGTAAATACTATAGTGAAACCTTGGGTATATATTTTGCAATTTTGCATTGTGTTATTTCTACATACATTTTAAATGTGTAATATGTTCTGTACATATATTCTCCTAACAAAACCTGAGGTTCCACTATGTAGGTATTACAGTATTATGATTTTTGAGCCTCTTGTATATTATGTACATATTTATTTATAAGTAACTAACTAGCTTTAGTTATTAAAGAGCAATTGTGAAATTAGTGTGAGGGTGGAATGTACCTTAATAACATGTATATGTTAGCACCAGTTGCACACTAGTACTGGTTGCAGTCATGTGACTAAATAGTGGATTTAGTTATAAGTAGCCTTTAGAAGGTTGGCTATAAAAGAAGACTTTGCCTTTCAACACTCATGTTACTGAAACAGAACACATAAATACATGGTAACTGTAAAGTATATACTTAATATATATTACTTATTAACTTTTGAATGTTGTTGTTATCATTTTATTTGTTGGCTAGAATTGCAAGTAAGTCTATGTGGAAAATAATATTCCATATCGGTGTACTAGTCTTAGATTTAAGTGGTGAGCTAATATTTTGCTAGTGGAAAATTGCAAGTCGAGTTCAATAAATAAACGGCACTAAACTCGAAGGTTAGATAGTGATTTTCCCCAGTGTTTAATTTCATATGGTTATGATATCATATATAAATTGTATTCTGTGTTTTAGTGGCACCTTTTCATAAGGTGGAGGCAGTATAAAAGTATTATTATCAACAGATTTACAATGAGTTTTTAAATACAACAAAGGTTAAAGCAACATGACAAAATAAACATTGAATGTTTGTGTACCAAATACTAATGCAAATTGTAAACATGAATGTATTATTGAGAATAAGCAGGATGTGAGTTCTAAAGCAAGGTTGCAAAATATCTGTCATCACTCATCAGGTCATCAATCTCTATTAATGCAGTGATGCCATTCGGATTGAATTACAATAATCCATATGGGTGGGATTCGAACCCATACCCCTTACTTTCACATGCCTCAGACCTATGCCCCAACCCTATTAGCCATGCAACATATCAAAGTCAATGTCATAAGATTATGAAACTTTAAATTGCAACATGTTTATGTGTTCTTTGTCATTTTCGTGAAATGCTGAAAAATGAAATCTTCTTTTTCTACCTTTTATATACTGGTACATACATTGCTACTTTGTAAGAAATGAGAAGTCTAGTATCAACTATTATAATATAAATATATATGGTTTATAATAAATTTGTAAGAAGAATAATAATAAAATAATTTATACACATACACAGCCCAATTAGTTTTGATGTTTCAGTGTCCAACTTAATCCCATATCCGTAATTCCATACAATATATTAAAACATCACTATTTTCACTACAGCTATAGTGAAGGTAGTGTACAGCTTGTTTGAGCAAGCATATCCATTACCACTTTTACGGCATTTTTGCAGTCAAACAGCGATTCTAGTCAAGTTAAAACTTGGAACATCCACAAACTTCAATGTGGATTGAACACCATTAGTATTATAGCAACATCCTTCAAGAAATTAATTTGGAATGAACTGGAATGGACTGACTGATGGTAAAATGGGGCAGAAGAAGTTCAGGCCCAGGATCAAGATTTGGGAATAGTCTGTAACCAAGGAAGAAGGGTTACCGCCAGTATGTTTTTCACCGAATTCACACTTTTAATCAATACATCGATGTGCATGGAGCCCGTTTACACGGTTTATTTTTTAACAGTCTAATGCCCCGTTGTTGTCATGGTTTGCGATTTACAATTCACGAGGTCATGACCTTAAGATCCCCTCAAATAAACAATATAGCCGTAAAAGTATAATTCTAAAAAACAGAGTGTATTTTAGCACGTCTTTGACGACGCGTAGCGCCTCTAGTTAAAGGGTAAAGAACATAATGATTAGAGTTTCTCCATTGGACATTCTTACTCTATACATGAAACATGTTAATGTTTGTCTTGCATTAACGGTTTACCGAGGAAACATGTTTTAATGTTGGCTGTTCAGTGATGTTCCCAACGTGAATTTACCAAGTATGCGTTTTCTGTGGATGTGTATCAGGAGTTCAGACGGCTATAGGAGGTTATGATATCAGAACGAACCAAGTCTTGAAAGCCCCAAAACTGCGTTTTCTGTGGATGTGTATCAGGAGTTCAGACGGCTATAGGAGGTTATGATATAATAAGCTATCTGAATACCCCAAACACTGCACAACATTGAGAGCAGTATGTCTTGTACCTGTGTAAGCAACACTTTTTCTATCGTGAGGCGTAGCGTACGCAGTAACGTCGTAGCTTCGAATACTTGAGGACTGGGGTTCGAAACCCATTACCCCCAATTTTTTTTTTCTACCATATTCACACATTTATATCATTTATATGTCAATTTGCGAAGTTTTTACCATCAGATCGTATTCTTGGATATTTTTTAAATCCAATGAGACCTTCTGTTCGTAAATCCATATATATTCGGTGACATGCATACATTGAGAGCAGTGTGTTAAATACCAGTCTTAGCGATGCAGAATCCATCGAGTGGCACGGCGCAGGCAGTAGCGTCGTGGCTTAGTGTTTTAGAGTTCCGGGGTTCGAGGCCAGTTACCAGCAAACTTTTTGTCTTCCATATTCAGAGCAGCAAAGTTGAGAAGGGTTTACTAAGGGGAAATTTATTTTTTCCACGCTCGTAGCTAAAAAACGGGTGGTCCAAATTTGTTTTTTTATTTTTTTTATTTTTTTTGCGTTAATTATCTAGACATCCTGAAAACGAAAATGTGCTGGGGGTCATACTTACAGAGATACAGGCGCCCAAAATTTCAAATTTTGTCTCAGAAGAACACAATCGGAGAAAAATGAAATTTTTATTTTTTTTTATTTTTTAAAAAATACGAATCATATCAAAAGAGCGATGAATAAGAAGGAACTGACAACCAAAAAATTCTATCTTAAACAGTTTACCCGTAAAAAAATAAAAACCTCAAAAAATCTACTATTTTGGTTACCTGAAGTTGGCGTCGCCTCACCACGACCTGCGTAAACCGACGCTACCGACGCTCATACTACGTCACCAAGGATTCTTACTGACCTTAAGTTCGACGCTACGACTAACTAGGTACCACCGTTCATCCACAATCGGTACCAAAAGTGGAACTTGACAAGAAAATCGTTGAAATTTCGGCGACGTCTGACGTCGTTCACAACAAACATAGCGAGACAATGATTTTTTTCAAAGTAGACAATGATTAAATCTACCTTGGGAATTAACTTTAAGATCGCAACAATAAACAATATAGCCGTAAAGAATATAATTCTAAAAAACAGAGTGTATTTTAGCACGTCTTTGACGACGCGTAGCGCCTCTTGTTAAAGGGTAAAGAACATAATGATTAGAGTTTCTCCATTGGACATTCTTACTCCATACATGAAACATGTTAATGTTTGTCTTGCATTAACGGTTTACCGAGGAAACATGTTTTAATGTTGGCTGTTCAGTGATGTTCCCAACGTGAATTTACCAAGTATGCGTTTTCTGTGGATGTGTATCAGGAGTTCAGACGGCTATAGGAGGTTATGATATCAGAACGAACCAAGTCTTGAAAGCCCCAAAACTGCGTTTTCTGTGGATGTGTATCAGGAGTTCAGACGGCTATAGGAGGTTATGATATAAGCTATCTGAATACCCCAAACACTGCACAACATTGAGAGCAGTATGTCTTGTACCTGTGTAAGCAACACTTTTTCTATCGTGAGGCGTAGCGTACGCAGTAACGTCGTAGCTTCGAATACTTGAGGACTGGGGTTCGAAACCCATTACCCCCAATTTTTTTTTTCTACCATATTCACCCATTTATATCATTTATGTCAATTTGCGGAGTTTTTACCATCAGATCGTATTCTTGGATATTTTTTAAATCCAATGAGACCTTCTGTTCGTAAATCCATATATATTCGGTGACATGCATACATTGAGAGCAGTGTGTTAAATACCAGTCTAAGCGATGCAGTATCCATCGAGTGGCACGGCGCAGGCAGTAGCGTCGTGGCTTAGTGTTTTAGAGGTCCGGGGTTCGAGGCCAGTTACCAGCAAACTTTTTGTCTTCCATATTCAGAGCAGCAAAGTTGAGAAGGGTTTACTAAGGGGAAATTTATTTTTCCCACGCTCGTAGCTAAAAAACGGGTGGTCCAAATTTGTTTTTTTATTTTTTTTATTTTTTTTGCGTTAATTATCTAGACATCCTGAAAACGAAAATGTGCTGGGGGTCATACTTACAGAGATACAGGCGCCCAAAATTTCAAATTTTGTCTCAGAAGAACACAATCGGAGAAAAATGAAATTTTTATTTTTTTTTATTTTTTTTAAAATACGAATCATATCAAAAGAGCGATGAATAAGAAGGAACTGACAACCAAAAAATTCTTTCTTAAACAGTTTACCCGTAAAAAAATAAAAACCTCAAAAAATCTACTATTTTGGTTACCTGAAGTTGGCGTCGCCTCACCACGACCTGCGTAAACCGACGCTACCGACGCTCATACTACGTCACCAAGGATTCTTACTGACCTTAAGTTCGACGCTACGACTAACTAGGTACCACCGTTTTTCCACAATCGGTACCAAAAGTGGAACTTGACAAGAAAATCGTTGAAATTTCGGCGACGTCTGACGTCGTTCACAACAAACATAGCGAGGCAATGATTTTTTTCGAAGTAGACAATGATTAAATCTACCTTGGGAATTAATTTTAAGATCGCAACAATAAACAATATAGCCGTAAAGAATATAATTCTAAAAAACAGAGTGTATTTTAGCACGTCTTTGACGACGCGTAGCGCCTCTTGTTAAAGGGTAAAGAACATAATGATTAGAGTTTCTCCATTGGACATTCTTACTCCATACATGAAACATGTTAATGTTTGTCTTGCATTAACGGTTTACCGAGGAAACATGTTTTAATGTTGGCTGTTCAGTGATGTTCCCAACGTGAATTTACCAAGTATGCGTTTTCTGTGGATGTGTATCAGGAGTTCAGACGGCTATAGGAGGTTATGATATCAGAACGAACCAAGTCTTGAAAGCCCCAAAACTGCGTTTTTTGTGGATGTGTATCAGGAGTTCAGACGGCTATAGGAGGTTATGATATAAGCTATCTGAATACCCCAAACACTGCACAACATTGAGAGCAGTATGTCTTGTACCTGTGTAAGCAACACTTTTTCTATCGTGAGGCGTAGCGTACGCAGTAACGTCGTAGCTTCGAATACTTGAGGACTGGGGTTCGAAACCCATTACCCCCAATTTTTTTTTTCTACCATATTCACACATTTATATCATTTATATGTCAATTTGCGAAGTTTTTACCATCAGATCGTATTCTTGGATATTTTTTAAATCCAATGAGACCTTCTGTTCGTAAATCCATATATATTCGGTGACATGCATACATTGAGAGCAGTGTGTTAAATACCAGTCTAAGCGATGCAGTATCCATCGAGTGGCACGGCGCAGGCAGTAGCGTCGTGGCTTAGTGTTTTAGAGGTCCGGGGTTCGAGGCCAGTTACCAGCAAACTTTTTGTCTTCCATATTCAGAGCAGCAAAGTTGAGAAGGGTTTACTAAGGGGAAATTTATTTTTTCCACGATCGTAGCTAAAAAACGGGTGGTCCAAATTTGTTTTTTTATTTTTTTTATTTTTTTTGCGTTAATTATCTAGACATCCTGAAAACGAAAATGTGCTGGGGGTCATACTTACAGAGATACAGGCGCCCAAAATTTCAAATTTTGTCTCAGAAGAACACAATCGGAGAAAAATGAAATTTTTATTTTTTTTTATTTTTTTAAAAATACGAATCATATCAAAAGAGCGATGAATAAGAAGGAACTGGCAACCAAAAAATTCTATCTTGAACAGTTTACCCGTAAAAAAATAAAAACCTCAAAAAATCTACTATTTTGGTTACCTGAAGTTGGCGTCGCCTCACCACGACCTGCGTAAACCGACGCTACCGACGCTCATACTACGTCACCAAGGATTCTTACTGACCTTAAGTTCGACGCTACGACTAACTAGGTACCACCGTTCATCCACAATCGGTACCAAAAGTGGAACTTGACAAGAAAATCGTTGAAATTTCGGCGACGTCTGACGTCGTTCACAACAAACATAGCGAGACAATGATTTTTTTCAAAGTAGACAATGATTAAATCTACCTTGGGAATTAACTTTAAGATCGCAACAATAAACAATATAGCCGTAAAGAATATAATTCTAAAAAACAGAGTGTATTTTAGCACGTCTTTGACGACGCGTAGCGCCTCTTGTTAAAGGGTAAAGAACATAATGATTAGAGTTTCTCCATTGGACATTCTTACTCTATACATGAAACATGTTAATGTTTGTCTTGCATTAACGGTTTACCGAGGAAACATGTTTTAATGTTGGCTGTTCAGTGATGTTCCCAACGTGAATTTACCAAGTATGCGTTTTCTGTGGATGTGTATCAGGAGTTCAGACGGCTATAGGAGGTTATAATATCAGAACGAACCAAGTCTTGAAAGCCCCAAAACTGCGTTTTCTGTGGATGTGTATCAGGAGTTCAGACGGCTATAGGAGGTTATGATATAAGCTATCTGAATACCCCAAACACTGCACAACATTGAGAGCAGTATGTCTTGTACCTGTGTAAGCAACACTTTTTCTATCGTGAGGCGTAGCGTACGCAGTAACGTCGTAGCTTCGAATACTTGAGGACTGGGGTTCGAAACCCATTACCCCCAATTTTTTTTTTCTACCATATTCACACATTTATATCATTTATATGTCAATTTGCGGAGTTTTTACCATCAGATCGTATTCTTCGATATTTTTTAAATCCAATGAGACCTTCTGTTCGTAAATCCATATATATTCGGTGACATGCATACATTGAGAGCAGTGTGTTAAATACCAGTCTAAGCGATGCAGTATCCATCGAGTGGCACGGCGCAGGCAGTAGCGTCGTGGCTTAGTGTTTTAGAGGTCCGGGGTTCGAGGCCAGTTACCAGCAAACTTTTTGTCTTCCATATTCAGAGCAGCAAAGTTGAGAAGGGTTTACTAAGGGGAAATTTATTTTTTCCACGCTCGTAGTTAAAAAACGGGTGGTCCAAATTTGTTTTTTTATTTTTTTTATTTTTTTTGCGTTAATTATCTAGACATCCTGAAAACGAAAATGTGCTGGGGGTCATAGTTACAGAGATACAGGCGCCCAAAATTTCAAATTTTGTCTCAGAAGAACACAATCGGAGAAAAATGAAATTTTTATTTTTTTTTATTTTTTAAAAAACACGAATCATATCAAAAGAGCGATGAATAAGAAGGAACTGAAAACCAAAAAATTCTATCTTAAACAGTTTACCCGTAAAAAAATAAAAACCTCAAAAAATCTACTATTTTGGTTACCTGAAGTTGGCGTCGCCTCACCACGACCTGCGTAAACCGACGCTACCGACGCTCATACTACGTCACCAAGGATTCTTACTGACCTTAAGTTCGACGCTACGACTAACTAGGTACCACCGTTTTTCCACAATCGGTACCAAAAGTGGAACTTGACAAGAAAATCGTTGAAATTTCGGCGACGTCTGACGTCGTTCACAACAAACATAGCGAGACAATGATTTTTTTCGAAGTAGACAATGATTAAATCTACCTTGGGAATTAACTTTAAGATCGCAACAATAAACAATATAGCCGTAAAGAATATAATTCTAAAAAACAGAGTGTATTTTAGCACGTCTTTGACGACGCGTAGCGCCTCTTGTTAAAGGGTAAAGAACATAATGATTAGAGTTTCTCCATTGGACATTCTTACTCCATACATGAAACATGTTAATGTTTGTCTTGCATTAACGGTTTACCGAGGAAACATGTTTTAATGTTGGCTGTTCAGTGATGTTCCCAACGTGAATTTACCAAGTATGCGTTTTCTGTGGATGTGTATCAGGAGTTCAGACGGCTATAGGAGGTTATGATATCAGAACGAACCAAGTCTTGAAAGCCCCAAAACTGCGTTTTCTGTGGATGTGTATCAGGAGTTCAGACGGCTATAGGAGGTTATGATATAAGCTATCTGAATACCCCAAACACTGCACAACATTGAGAGCAGTATGTCTTGTACCTGTGTAAGCAACACTTTTTCTATCGTGAGGCGTAGCGTACGCAGTAACGTCGTAGCTTCGAATACTTGAGGACTGGGGTTCGAAACCCATTACCCCCAATTTTTTTTTTCTACCATATTCACACATTTATATCATTTATATGTCAATTTGCGAAGTTTTTACCATCAGATCGTATTCTTGGATATTTTTTAAATCCAATGAGACCTTCTGTTCGTAAATCCATATATATTCGGTGACATGCATACATTGAGAGCAGTGTGTTAAATACCAGTCTAAGCGATGCAGTATCCATCGAGTGGCACGGCGCAGGCAGTAGCGTCGTGGCTTAGTGTTTTAGAGGTCCGGGGTTCGAGGCCAGTTACCAGCAAACTTTTTGTCTTCCATATTCAGAGCAGCAAAGTTGAGAAGGGTTTACTAAGGGGAAATTTATTTTTTCCACGATCGTAGCTAAAAAACGGGTGGTCCAAATTTGTTTTTTTATTTTTTTTATTTTTTTTGCGTTAATTATCTAGACATCCTGAAAACGAAAATGTGCTGGGGGTCATACTTACAGAGATACAGGCGCCCAAAATTTCAAATTTTGTCTCAGAAGAACACAATCGGAGAAAAATGAAATTTTTATTTTTTTTTATTTTTTAAAAAATACGAATCATATCAAAAGAGCGATGAATAAGAAGGAACTGACAACCAAAAAATTCTATCTTGAACAGTTTACCCGTAAAAAAATAAAAACCTCAAAAAATCTACTATTTTGGTTACCTGAAGTTGGCGTCGCCTCACCACGACCTGCGTAAACCGACGCTACCGACGCTCATACTACGTCACCAAGGATTCTTACTGACCTTAAGTTCGACGCTACGACTAACTAGGTACCACCGTTCATCCACAATCGGTACCAAAAGTGGAACTTGACAAGAAAATCGTTGAAATTTCGGCGACGTCTGACGTCGTTCACAACAAACATAGCGAGACAATGATTTTTTTCAAAGTAGACAATGATTAAATCTACCTTGAAAATTAACTTTAAGATCGCAACAATAAACAATATAGCCGTAAAGAATATAATTCTAAAAAACAGAGTGTATTTTAGCACGTCTTTGACGACGCGTAGCGCCTCTTGTTAAAGGGTAAAGAACATAATGATTAGAGTTTCTCCATTGGACATTCTTACTCTATACATGAAACATGTTAATGTTTGTCTTGCATTAACGGTTTACCGAGGAAACATGTTTTAATGTTGGCTGTTCAGTGATGTTCCCAACGTGAATTTACCAAGTATGCGTTTTCTGTGGATGTGTATCAGGAGTTCAGACGGCTATAGGAGGTTATAATATCAGAACGAACCAAGTCTTGAAAGCCCCAAAACTGCGTTTTCTGTGGATGTGTATCAGGAGTTCAGACGGCTATAGGAGGTTATGATATAAGCTATCTGAATACCCCAAACACTGCACAACATTGAGAGCAGTATGTCTTGTACCTGTGTAAGCAACACTTTTTCTATCGTGAGGCGTAGCGTACGCAGTAACGTCGTAGCTTCGAATACTTGAGGACTGGGGTTCGAAACCCATTACCCCCAATTTTTTTTTTCTACCATATTCACACATTTATATCATTTATATGTCAATTTGCGGAGTTTTTACCATCAGATCGTATTCTTGGATATTTTTTAAATCCAATGAGACCTTCTGTTCGTAAATCCATATATATTCGGTGACATGCATACATTGAGAGCAGTGTGCAGTTTGTTAAATACCAGTCTAAGCGATGCAGTATCCATCGAGTGGCACGGCGCGGGCAGTAGCGTCGTGGCTTAGTGTTTTAGAGGTCCGGGGTTCGAGGCCAGTTACCAGCAAACTTTTTGTCTTCCATATTCAGAGCAGCAAAGTTGAGAAGGGTTTACTAAGGGGAAATTTATTTTTTCCACGCTCGTAGCTAAAAAACGGGTGGTCCAAATTTGTTTTTTTATTTTTTTTATTTTTTTTGCGTTAATTATCTAGACATCCTGAAAACGAAAATGTGCTGGGGGTCATACTTACAGAGATACAGGCGCCCAAAATTTCAAATTTTGTCTCAGAAGAACACAATCGGAGAAAAATGAAATTTTTATTTTTTTTTATTTTTTTAAAAATACGAATCATATCAAAAGAGCGATGAAAAAGAAGGAACTGACAACCAAAAAATTCTATCTTAAACAGTTTACCCGTAAAAAAATAAAAACCTCAAAAAATCTACTATTTTGGTTACCTGAAGTTGGCGTCGCCTCACCACGACCTGCGTAAACCGACGCTACCGACGCTCATACTACGTCACCAAGGATTCTTACTGACCTTAAGTTCGACGCTACGACTAACTAGGTACCACCGTTCATCCACAATCGGTACCAAAAGTGGAACTTGACAAGAAAATCGTTGAAATTTCGGCGACGTCTGACGTCGTTCACAACAAACATAGCGAGACAATGATTTTTTTCAAAGTAGACAATGATTAAATCTACCTTGGGAATTAACTTTAAGATCGCAACAATAAACAATATAGCCGTAAAGAATATAATTCTAAAAAACAGAGTGTATTTTAGCACGTCTTTGACGACGCGTAGCGCCTCTTGTTAAAGGGTAAAGAACATAATGATTAGAGTTTCTCCATTGGACATTCTTACTCTATACATGAAACATGTTAATGTTTGTCTTGCATTAACGGTTTACCGAGGAAACATGTTTTAATGTTGGCTGTTCAGTGATGTTCCCAACGTGAATTTACCAAGTATGCGTTTTCTGTGGATGTGTATCAGGAGTTCAGACGGCTATAGGAGGTTATGATATCAGAACGAACCAAGTCTTGAAAGACCCAAAACTGCGTTTTCTGTGGATGTGTATCAGGAGTTCAGACGGCTATAGGAGGTTATGATATAAGCTATCTGAATACCCCAAACACTGCAAAACATTGAGAGCAGTATGTCTTGTACCTGTGTAAGCAACACTTTTTCTATCGTGAGGCGTAGCGTAGGCCTACGCAGTAACGTCATAGCTTCGAATACTTGAGGACTGGGGTTCGAAACCCATTACCCCCAATTTTTTTTTTCTACCATATTCACACATTTATATCATTTATATGTCAATTTGCGGAGTTTTTACCATCAGATCCTATTCTTGGATATTTTTTAAATCCAATGAGACCTTCTGTTCGTAAATCCATATATATTCGGTGACATGCATACATTGAGAGCAGTTTGTTAAATACCAGTCTAAGCGATGCAGTATCCATCGAGTGGCACGGCGCGGGCAGTAGCGTCGTGGCTTAGTGTTTTAGAGGTCCGGGGTTCGAGGCCAGTTACCAGCAAACTTTTTGTCTTCCATATTCAGAGCAGCAAAGTTGAGAAGGGTTTACTAAGGGGAAATTTATTTTTTCCACGCTCGTAGCTAAAAAACGGGTGGTCCAAATTTGTTTTTTTATTTTTTTTATTTTTTTTGCGTTAATTATCTAGACATCCTGAAAACGAAAATGTGCTGGGGGTCATACTTACAGAGATACAGGCGCCCAAAATTTCAAATTTTGTCTCAGAAGAACACAATCGGAGAAAAATGAAATTTTTATTTTTTTTTATTTTTTAAAAAATACGAATCATATCAAAAGAGCGATGAATAAGAAGGAACTGACAACCAAAAAATTCTATCTTAAACAGTTTACCCGTAAAAAAATAAAAACCTCAAAAAATCTACTATTTTGGTTACCTGAAGTTGGCGTCGCCTCACCACGACCTGCGTAAACCGACGCTACCGACGCTCATACTACGTCACCAAGGATTCTTACTGACCTTAAGTTCGACGCTACGACTAACTAGGTACCACCGTTCATCCACAATCGGTACCAAAAGTGGAACTTGACAAGAAAATCGTTGAAATTTCGGCGACGTCTGACGTCGTTCACAACAAACATAGCGAGACAATGATTTTTTTCAAAGTAGACAATGATTAAATCTACCTTGGGAATTAACTTTAAGATCGCAACAATAAACAATATAGCCGTAAAGAATATAATTCTAAAAAACAGAGTGTATTTTAGCACGTCTTTGACGACGCGTAGCGCCTCTTGTTAAAGGGTAAAGAACATAATGATTAGAGTTTCTCCATTGGACATTCTTACTCTATACATGAAACATGTTAATGTTTGTCTTGCATTAACGGTTTACCGAGGAAACATGTTTTAATGTTGGCTGTTCAGTGATGTTCCCAACGTGAATTTACCAAGTATGCGTTTTCTGTGGATGTGTATCAGGAGTTCAGACGGCTATAGGAGGTTATGATATCAGAACGAACCAAGTCTTGAAAGACCCAAAACTGCGTTTTCTGTGGATGTGTATCAGGAGTTCAGACGGCTATAGGAGGTTATGATATAAGCTATCTGAATACCCCAAACACTGCAAAACATTGAGAGCAGTATGTCTTGTACCTGTGTAAGCAACACTTTTTCTATCGTGAGGCGTAGCGTAGGCCTACGCAGTAACGTCGTAGCTTCGAATACTTGAGGACTGGGGTTCGAAACCCATTACCCCCAATTTTTTTTTTCTACCATATTCACACATTTATATCATTTATATGTCAATTTGCGGAGTTTTTACCATCAGATCGTATTCTTGGATATTTTTTAAATCCAATGAGACCTTCTGTTCGTAAATCCATATATATTTGGTGACATGCATACATTGAGAGCAGTTTGTTAAATACCAGTCTAAGCGATGCAGTATCCATCGAGTGGCACGGCGCAGGCAGTAGCGTCGTGGCTTAGTGTTTTAGAGGTCCGGGGTTCGAGGCCAGTTACCAGCAAACTTTTTGTCTTCCATATTCAGAGCAGCAAAGTTGAGAAGGGTTTACTAGGGGGAAATTTATTTTTTCTACGCTCGTAGCTAAAAAACGGGTGGTCCAAATTTGTTTTTTTATTTTTTTTATTTTTTTTGCGTTAATTATCTAGACATCCTGAAAACGAAAATGTGCTGGGGGTCATACTTACAGAGATACAGGCGCCCAAAATTTCAAATTTTGTCTCAGAAGAACACAATCGGAGAAAAATGAAATTTTTATTTTTTTTTATTTTTTAAAAAATACGAATCATATCAAAAGAGCGATGAATAAGAAGGAACTGACAACCAAAAAATTCTATCTTAAACAGTTTACCCGTAAAAAAATAAAAACCTCAAATAATCTACTATTTTGGTTACCTGAAGTTGGCGTCGCCTCACCACGACCTGCGTAAACCGACGCTACCGACGCTCATACTACGTCACCAAGGATTCTTACTGACCTTAAGTTCGACGCTACGACTAACTAGGTACCACCGTTCATCCACAATCGGTACCAAAAGTGGAACTTGACAAGAAAATCGTTGAAATTTCGGCGACGTCTGACGTCGTTCACAACAAACATAGCGAGACAATGATTTTTTTCAAAGTAGACAATGATTAAATCTACCTTGGGAATTAACTTTAAGATCGCAACAATAAACAATATAGCCGTAAAGAATATAATTCTAAAAAACAGAGTGTATTTTAGCACGTCTTTGACGACGCGTAGCGCCTCTTGTTAAAGGGTAAAGAACATAATGATTAGAGTTTCTCCATTGGACATTCTTACTCTATACATGAAACATGTTAATGTTTGTCTTGCATTAACGGTTTACCGAGGAAACATGTTTTAATGTTGGCTGTTCAGTGATGTTCCCAACGTGAATTTACCAAGTATGCGTTTTCTGTGGATGTGTATCAGGAGTTCAGACGGCTATAGGAGGTTATGATATCAGAACGAACCAAGTCTTGAAAGCCCCAAAACTGCGTTTTCTGTGGATGTGTATCAGGAGTTCAGACGGCTATAGGAGGTTATGATATAAGCTATCTGAATACCCCAAACACTGCACAACATTGAGAGCAGTATGTCTTGTACCTGTGTAAGCAACACTTTTTCTATGGTGAGGCGTAGCGTACGCAGTAACGTCGTAGCTTCGAATACTTGAGGACTGGGGTTCGAAACCCATTACCCCCAATTTTTTTTTTCTACCATATTCACACATTTATATCATTTATATGTCAATTTGCGGAGTTTTTACCATCAGATCGTATTCTTGGATATTTTTTAAATCCAATGAGACCTTCTGTTCGTAAATCCATATATATTCGGTGACATGCATACATTGAGAGCAGTTTGTTAAATACCAGTCTAAGCGATGCAGTATCCATCGAGTGGCACGGCGCGGGCAGTAGCGTCGTGGCTTAGTGTTTTAGAGGTCCGGGGTTCGAGGCCAGTTACCAGCAAACTTTTTGTCTTCCATATTCAGAGCAGCAAAGTTGAGAAGGGTTTACTAAGGGGAAATTTATTTTTTCCACGCTCGTAGCTAAAAAACGGGTGGTCCAAATTTGTTTTTTTATTTTTTTTATTTTTTTTGCGTTAATTATCTAGACATCCTGAAAACGAAAATGTGCTGGGGGTCATACTTACAGAGATACAGGCGCCCAAAATTTCAAATTTTGTCTCAGAAGAACACAATCGGAGAAAAATGAAATTTTTATTTTTTTTTATTTTTTTAAAAATACGAATCATATCAAAAGAGCGATGAATAAGAAGGAACTGACAACCAAAAAATTCTATCTTAAACAGTTTACCCGTAAAAAAATAAAAACCTCAAAAAATCTACTATTTTGGTTACCTGAAGTTGGCGTCGCCTCACCACGACCTGCGTAAACCGACGCTACCGACGCTCATACTACGTCACCAAGGATTCTTACTGACCTTAAGTTCGACGCTACGACTAACTAGGTACCACCGTTCATCCACAATCGGTACCAAAAGTGGAACTTGACAAGAAAATCGTTGAAATTTCGGCGACGTCTGACGTCGTTCACAACAAACATAGCGAGACAATGATTTTTTTCAAAGTAGACAATGATTAAATCTACCTTGGGAATTAACTTTAAGATCGCAACAATAAACAATATAGCCGTAAAGAATATAATTCTAAAAAACAGAGTGTATTTTAGCACGTCTTTGACGACGCGTAGCGCCTCTTGTTAAAGGGTAAAGAACATAATGATTAGAGTTTCTCCATTGGACATTCTTACTCTATACATGAAACATGTTAATGTTTGTCTTGCATTAACGGTTTACCGAGGAAACATGTTTTAATGTTGGCTGTTCAGTGATGTTCCCAACGTGAATTTACCAAGTATGCGTTTTCTGTGGATGTGTATCAGGAGTTCAGACGGCTATAGGAGGTTATGATATCAGAACGAACCAAGTCTTGAAAGACCCAAAACTGCGTTTTCTGTGGATGTGTATCAGGAGTTCAGACGGCTATAGGAGGTTATGATATAAGCTATCTGAATACCCCAAACACTGCACAACATTGAGAGCAGTATGTCTTGTACCTGTGTAAGCAACACTTTTTCTATCGTGAGGCGTAGCGTACGCAGTAACGTCGTAGCTTCGAATACTTGAGGACTGGGGTTCGAAACCCATTACCCCCAATTTTTTTTTTCTACCATATTCACACATTTATATCATTTATATGTCAATTTGCGGAGTTTTTACCATCAGATCGTATTCTTGGATATTTTTTAAATCCAATGAGACCTTCTGTTCGTAAATCCATATATATTTGGTGACATGCATACATTGAGAGCAGTTTGTTAAATACCAGTCTAAGCGATGCAGTATCCATCGAGTGGCACGGCGCAGGCAGTAGCGTCGTGGCTTAGTGTTTTAGAGGTCCGGGGTTCGAGGCCAGTTACCAGCAAACTTTTTGTCTTCCATATTCAGAGCAGCAAAGTTGAGAAGGGTTTACTAAGGGGAAATTTATTTTTTCTACGCTCGTAGCTAAAAAACGGGTGGTCCAAATTTGTTTTTTTATTTTTTTTATTTTTTTTGCGTTAATTATCTAGACATCCTGAAAACGAAAATGTGCTGGGGGTCATACTTACAGAGATACAGGCGCCCAAAATTTCAAATTTTGTCTCAGAAGAACACAATCGGAGAAAAATGAAATTTTTATTTTTTTTTATTTTTTAAAAAATACGAATCATATCAAAAGAGCGATGAATAAGAAGGAACTGACAACCAAAAAATTCTATCTTAAACAGTTTACCCGTAAAAAAATAAAAACCTCAAAAAATCTACTATTTTGGTTACCTGAAGTTGGCGTCGCCTCACCACGACCTGCGTAAACCGACGCTACCGACGCTCATACTACGTCACCAAGGATTCTTACTGACCTTAAGTTCGACGCTACGACTAACTAGGTACCACCGTTCATCCACAATCGGTACCAAAAGTGGAACTTGACAAGAAAATCGTTGAAATTTCGGCGACGTCTGACGTCGTTCACAACAAACATAGCGAGACAATGATTTTTTTCAAAGTAGACAATGATTAAATCTACCTTGGGAATTAACTTTAAGATCGCATCAATAAACAATATAGCCGTAAAGAATATAATTCTAAAAAACAGAGTGTATTTTAGCACGTCTTTGACGACGCGTAGCGCCTCTTGTTAAAGGGTAAAGAACATAATGATTAGAGTTTCTCCATTGGACATTCTTACTCTATACATGAAACATGTTAATGTTTGTCTTGCATTAACGGTTTACCGAGGAAACATGTTTTAATGTTGGCTGTTCAGTGATGTTCCCAACGTGAATTTACCAAGTATGCGTTTTCTGCGGATGTGTGTCAGGAGTTCAGACGGCTATAGGAGGTTATGATATCAGAACGAACCAAGTCTTGAAAGCCCCAACACTGCGTTTTCTGTGGATGTGTATCAGGAGTTCAGACGGCTATAGGAGGTTATGATATAAGCTATCTGAATACCCCAAACACTGCACAACATTGAGAGCAGTATGTCTTGTACCTGTGTAAGCAACACTTTTTCTATCGTGAGGCGTAGCGTACGCAGTAACGTCGTAGCTTCGAATTCTTGAGGACTGGGGTTCGAAACCCATTACCCCCAATTTTTTTTTTCTACCATATTCACACATTTATATCATTTATATGTCAATTTGCGGAGTTTTTACCATCAGATCGTATTTTTGGATATTTTTTAAATCCAATGAGACCTTCTGTTCGTAAATCCATATATATTCGGTGACATGCATACATTGAGAGCAGTGTGTTAAATACCAGTCTAAGCGATGCAGTATCCATCGAGTGGCACGGCGCAGGCAGTAGCGTCGTGGCTTAGTGTTTTAGAGGTCCGGGGTTCGAGGCCAGTTACCATCAAACTTTTTGTCTTCCATATTCAGAGCAGCAAAGTTGAGAAGGGTTTACTAAGGGGAAATTTATTTTTTCCACGCTCGTAGCTAAAAAACGGGTGGTCCAAATTTGTTTTTTTATTTTTTTTATTTTGTTTGCGTTAATTATCTAGACATCCTGAAAACGAAAATGTGCTGGGGGTCATACTTACAGAGATACAGGCGCCCAAAATTTCAAATTTTGTCTCAGAAGAACACAATCGGAGAAAAATGAAATTTTTATTTTTTTTTATTTTTTAAAAAATACGAATCATATCAAAAGAGCGATGAATAAGAAGGAACTGACAACCAAAAAATTCTATCTTAAACAGTTTACCCGTAAAAAAATAAAAACCTCAAAAAATCTACTATTTTGGTTACCTGAAGTTGGCGTCGCCTCACCACGACCTGCGTAAACCGACGCTACCGACGCTCATACTACGTCACCAAGGATTCTTACTGACCTTAAGTTCGACGCTACGACTAACTAGGTACCACCGTTCATCCACAATCGGTACCAAAAGTGGAACTTGACAAGAAAATCGTTGAAATTTCGGCGACGTCTGACGTCGTTCACAACAAACATAGCGAGACAATGATTTTTTTCAAAGTAGACAATGATTAAATCTACCTTGGGAATTAACTTTAAGATCGCAACAATAAACAATATAGCCGTAAAGAATATAATTCTAAAAAACAGAGTGTATTTTAGCACGTCTTTGACGACGCGTAGCGCCTCTTGTTAAAGGGTAAAGAACATAATGATTAGAGTTTCTCCATTGGACATTCTTACTCTATACATGAAACATGTTAATGTTTGTCTTGCATTAACGGTTAGCCGAGGAAACATGTTTTAATGTTGGCGTGTAGACGAGCTATCTGAATACAACAAGATATGCTATACATTGAGAGCAGTGTGTTATATACCAGTGTAAGCAATGCGATTTCCATCAGGTGGTGTGGCGTACGTAGAACGTCGGCGCTTTGAGTGCTTAGGGTCTGGGGTTCGATACCCGTTACACATACTCTTTTTTTCTCACCATATTCACACATTTATATCAATACATCAACGTGAATGAACACGGTTTATTTTTTAACCGTCAAACGGCTCGTTGTTTCCACTAACGATTTACGGTTTCGCGATCAACCAATCAATCAATACGATCTGATGACAAAAACTTCGAAAATTGAAAAAAAAAATTAAGGCGTTTTTTCTCAATTTTCGGAGTTTTTTTTTTATCTTCAGATCGTATTCTTAGATGTTTTTAAATCCAATAAGACCCTCTGTTCGTAAATCCATCTATGTTAGGTGTAAGAATTACAATAAGAATGAATCGAGATACATACATGCATGCATTCATTGAGAGCAGTACAATATGTACCAGTCTAAGCGCTCCAACTTCCATCGAGTGGTGTGGCGTAGGCAGTAGCGACGCCGACTAGTGTTTTCGCGGTCCGGGGTTCGAGACCCGTTACCGGCAAACTTTTTTTCTTCCATATTCAGAGCAGCAAAGTTGAGAAGGGTTTACTAAGGGGAAATTTATTTTTTCTACGCTCGTAGCTAAAAAACGGGTGGTCCAAATTTGTTTTTTTATTTTTTTTTATTTTTTTTTGCGTTAATTATCTAGACATCCTGAAAACGAAAATATGCTGGGGGTCATACTTACAGAGATACAGGCGCCCAAAATTTCAAATTTTGTCTCAGAAGAGCACAATCGGAGAAAAATAAATTTTTTTTTTTTTACTTAAAAAAAATACGAATCATATCAAGAGAGCGATGAATAAGAAGGAACTGACAACCAAAAAATTCTATCTTAAACAGTTTACCCGTAAAAAAAATAAAAACCTCAAAAAATCTTCTATTTTGGTTACCTGAAGTTGGCGTCGCCTCACCACGACCTGTGTAAACCGACGCTACCGATGCTCATACTACGTCACCAAGGATTCTTACTGACCTTAAGTTCGACGCTACGACTAACTAGGTACCACCGTTGATCCACAATCGGTACCGAAAGTGGAACTTGACAAGAAAATCGTTGAAATTTCGGCGACGTCTGACGTCGTTCACAACAAACATAGCGAGGCAATGATTTTTTTCAAAGTAGACAATGATTAAATCTACCTTGGGAATTAACTTTAAGATCGCAACAATAAACAATATAGCCGTAGAGAATATAATTCTAAAAAACAGAGTGTATTTTAGCACGTCTTTAACGACGCGTAGCGCCTCTTGTTAAAGGGTTAAGAACATAATGATTAGAGTTTCTCCATTGGACATTCTTACTCTATACATGAAACATGTTAAAGTTTGTCTTGCATTAACGGTTAGCCGAGGAAACATGTTTTAATGTTGGCGTGTAGACGAGCTATCTGAATACAACAAGATATGCCATACATTGAGAGCAGTGTGTTATATACCAGTGTAAGCAATGTGATTTCCATCAGGTGGTGTGGCGTACGTAGAACGTCGGCGCTTTGAGTGCTTAAGGTCTGGGGTTCGAGGCCAGTTACCAGCAAACTTTTTTCTTCCATATTCAGAGCAGCAAAGTTGAGAAGGGTTTACTAAGGGGAATTTTTTTTTCTGTGTTCGTAGCTAAAAAACGGGTGGTCCAAATTGGTTTCTGTATTTTTTTGTTTTATTTTTTTTTGCGTTGACATCCTGAAAACAAAAATATGCTGGGGGTCATACTAACAGAGATACAGGCGGTCAAAATTTCGAAAAACCTCACAGAAAAGCAAAATCGGAGAAAATTGAAATTTTTATTTTTTTTATTTTTTAAAAAATACTCATAAAATCAAGAGAGGTATGAATAAGAAGGAATAGACAACCAAAAAATTCTATCTCAAACCGTTTTTCCGTTAAAAAATAAACACCAAAAAATCAAGTATTCTGATTACCTGAAGTTGGCGTCGCCTCACCACGACCTGTGTAAACCGACGCTCATTTACGTCACCAAGGATTATTACTGAACTTAAGTTCGAGGTTATGACTAACTGGGTACCACTGTTCATCCACAATCGGTACCGAAAGTGGAACTTGACAAGAAAATCTTTGTAATTTCGGCGACGCCTCACGTCGTTCACAACAAACATAGCAAGGCGATGATTTTTGCAAAGTAGACAATTTTCAGACCTTCCTTGGGAATAAACTTTAAGATCCCCCAAATAAACAATATAGCCTTAAAAAATATAATTCTAAAAAACCGAGTGTATTTGAGCACGTCTTTGACGAGGCTTAGCGTCTCTTGTTAAAGGGTTAAGGAAATAATAATTACAGTTTTTCTGAAACAAAACATAGCAACACGGCTATTTTTAGTACTGAGTCTTGTGCTTTTGTTAACTGGGTCTAATTGAAATGAAATTTCATGGGATTGCCTAGATAAAGGACGGTAAAGACCGTATATGCTAGTATATTTAGTTAAGATTTTGTATAGAGCTATATATACAAAGGTAAAGGATGAATATAATTTAAAGTAAATGTATAGTTACCCCCAGGTCAGAATAGTGGCAAAAATGTTTCAAGCCAAGCATAATATGTAGTATAGGATATCTGGAATAAGTGTCAGGGAAAATAATTAAGCGAGCGAAGCGAGCGTCTCTATTAGGTCCTTATGGCAATTTGTTGTTTTTTAAAAATGTTTATTGCTGTCGATAGCGGTCGAATGGAAAGTCCGATCAACTTGAAACTTGGACCATCTACACACTAGCCTTGATGTGGATTGAATTTGAAGGTATATAGTTTTGTGGCAAAAACGTTCGAAAAGTTACAAAGTTACAAAATATTTACTGTAAAATATTTTTCTGAAACAAAATGGAGGCAAAATGTGAGATAGCCATATTTTTATAAACATTTTTCCGGTCACAAGTATGTTCATTTTATGGCGATGTGATAAGTATTGGCAAAGTTACACAATTTAAGTTACTCGAAAATAATGTTCTGAAACACAGTAACGGCAAAATGTGAGGTGGCAATATTATAGTAAATGTTTGTCCGGTTACGAATATACTAATAATATATACGCGATTTGATACCTATTAGAGGCAGAAATTACATTTCTATTGCACTCAATAAGTGTTAGTAATGGTTGCGGACTGCGGTGAAAACACTAGACAAAATCACAATGAAAAATCTTAGCAATGCACACTGCAGGTTGTCCAACAATGTCGGGAAGTAGGCCTATAATAGCTATGAAAATTTAAAAAATGTTTGCAATACGGATTCTTGTATTCTTGTTACTTGTTGTTTTTATTAGCTTTGAAAACTTTTCACCATAATGTTCGTAGATACGGACGCGCTCGCTTATCAACGCGTCAAACAGAGGGTTTTCCAAGTACACAATCACACACATTTTGGTATTTTATTGCAAAATTGTACATTTACATGCATAAAGAAAGTATCATGCATACATACTGCATAACAACTCAAATACTAGATTAGATGTAGGAGAACTTGTAATAAATAGGCGATGCCAACTGTTACATAATTCCTATACTTAAGGAGACTTAAGAATACCTTAAGTGAGTGACATTTTACATGATTGATTGATTGTTACAAATGCAACAATATGCCTACAGGTGTTGCACAGACTAGTTTTAGAATGATGAAAAAAAGTGTTATGGTAATTTTACAAATCTGCAATATAAGAATTATCATTCAGTGGCGTGCAGAGGTCGCTATGTGATCAAAACGTGAAATGAGGTCCTCCCATTTTCCTTTCTCTCCCCTAAACCTGATTTAATTTAATTTAAATCCTCTTAGTTGTCCTATCACTCTCCAATGTCACATGATATATTTTTTGAGTAGACCAAATAATCAAAATCCAAGAACCCAATGTGGCTTGGGAAGGGGGGGGGGGGGGGGGGGTACACCCCTGCCAGTTCACATGGGCATGGGTCACAATGTGGAACCATAGTCTGCATGCCTTTTTACATTTATAGTAAAGTAATAACATAAGGTCTGTTCGTTGGACCTACTCTAACTTACTCCCTGCTCTACTTCGATAAGACCCACGAATCACGAGTAGGCTAACGAAATCACAGTAAGTTAGCCTACAGGTGATTGGTGGGTTTGATCGAAGTAGAGCAGGGAGTAAGTTAGAGTAGGTCCAACGAACAGACCTATACTCTACTCTAGTGAAGATGAGCATTTGACCAAGGTATAAAAATACCTCTCGTAATCATAAATAATCAAACATAATGTATGGAATGAATATTAAAAAATAGCATACTGGAACATAATCCCTCGCAGTATCCAACGGTATCCTTCGCTCTTAAGAGCAAAGGATACCTCTACGTTGAAAACTGCAGAAAATTTTAATTTCTTAATTACATCTCAAGATTGAAACAAAAAATCTAAAATCTGAGTCATCATAGCGCTGTGGTTTGGTAAGACCTACAGACTGCATGATAAATGTATCTAACATTATAATCAGTATAACCGATACTTATTTCCTTAGTAATTCAAATGAAATAAAAATCACAGTCATACTGAGTATAGTGTTAGATACATTTATCATTCAGTCTGTAGGGCTTACCAAACCACAGTGCTATGATTACTCAGATTTTTGATTTTGTGTTTCAATCTTGATATATAATTCAAAAATGCAAATTTTCTGCGGTTTTTGACGTAGAGGTACTATCCCTTGCTCTTAAAAATTTAAATAAATGCTAATTAAAGGAAAACTTTCTCAAACCATTCATGGTGAATGACATATTTTGTCAGTTTCTGATCTCTTTTTGATAATCTTGCCCAATGTCTGCCAAAAACACATTCAATTGGTAGCCAAGATTTCCCATAAACACATCCACAAACTCCTGGTTAGTATTTGGTATTTTACAACGTACTACTCAACAGCTAGGTCATATGACGTGCCTGGGCCCGGGGTAGAATTTTGACCTCTAAGTAGAGGTCCGTGTATTTCGCGAATAACGATAACACCGAAATATGTAAGAATAATTTTATTTCACAAAATGAGCATGAATTGATCGATTTTAAACATGAAAATGAGGCAAAATTAAATCACCGCCAAACACCGAAATTCGTATAAATCGGTGAATAACACCGAAATTCGTATTATTCGTGTTTTTAATGATGAAAAAGTTGAAACATCAGAGATTTTTAATTATAAGCCCATTTTTTCCTTTTTTTTTGGCCGGTAGGTGACAATCTGGAAAAAATAGTGTCTCAAGTAACACTGTATAAATGCATATTCAAACTTCTCGCAGAAAAAGCACCCACGTGTAAGTTGTAAATGAAACGCTACATGCGTGAAAATATAGGGAATATGGATAAAACCGTCAAAATACAGCTTTTCTTGAATAACACCTAAATTTGTTACTTCAAAAACGAAATTTAATGAAAAATAAAACCGTTTTCACGGACCCCTACCTCTAAGGTAGCTCTGCCCGTCATAAGAGATGACTAAACGGTTGGCGTCATATGACCTAGCTGTCGAGTACGTCGTAAAAAAAGCAAATAATAAAAAATAAACTTATTCAGGTTTTTGAATAAAAGAAGGATACCTGTAATGACGATTGGAGAGAACAAATCATCATGGACCCATATACAAATATTGATCAGTAATTCTGCACTGCAGTCCAGAACACGGGTTTGATGACAGCGCATGAATCGTAGGCTATGTCAAGTATAACACAAAATATAAATACAAGCGCTGACATTGAATGCTTAACCGTTAGTCGACGTAGCACTATTAAATGGCTACGTCTCGTTTGAGAACACCAATATGTTACAGAAACTCCATTTCGCGTTCTATGCCGACAAATTTCAGTTGTTCAGTTGGACCGTATCTGAAATAAAAAATAGTGTTTGTTGGTTTCCTGCTAGCAATGCTTTTTAGTTTAGGTGCCCGGCTAAATAAGGAATCAGGGTATTAGAGAACAAGTTTGAGTAAGAAATTTTCTTGAAGCAAATTGGGTTACTGGTTTTGGTGGTCACCATGGCAAAAACATGTTAGTGGATACATGGGCTAAATATATTGTTATATAGAGGACTCAAAACTTACATAGCGCTGCTAAGCAACCTCCTTTCAGCGCCATTGATCAATAATAACAATAAAACAACAATGAAAACTGACAGCCAAACCACTCTTTTTAGAAGTTTATTTTCTTGCCACCAGAATGCATCTAGTGTATTTTACACTTGATGCATTCTGGTGGCATTCTGGTGGCAAGAAAATAAACTTCTAAAAAGAGTGGTTTGGCTGTCAGTTTTCATTGTTGTTTTATTGTTATTATTGTTATTATTCTTTTCTGTCTAGTGTAAAATACACTAGATGCATTCTGGTGGCAAGAAAATAAACTTCTAAAAAGAGTGGTTTGGCTGTCAGTTTTCATTGTTGTTTTATTGTTATTATTGATCAATAATAGATTGATCAGTGTAAAATACACTAGATGCATTCT
>OX246743.1:42008735-42179848 GCA_945910005.1 Isoperla grammatica
AGTTTGATTTCATTATTTTGGCATTTGATTTGATAATCGATTGAGGTCTACAATATCGATATATTTTGATATGATTATCGATTCCGCTCCGCCGATTATCGATGCCGATTTTCACATCGAACGGCAACCCTATTTTCATGTCTACTTAGACTGGAATAAAACTCGCTATTGTATCGCAGCCTATCGTACTCACAGTCGGAACTGCACTGGCAGAACTTCTCGCAGAAGTTCTGCGTGTTGACGCACGGACAGGTCTGGTCGCACGGCTGATTGGGATGGTCGCACGGCGTGAAGTTGTGGACGTGGTTCGACGTCGAGTCCTTCTTTAGCTGTATCTTGCGGCAGTGCATCGACCACAGGCGGAGCTTCTTCTTCTTCTTGCGCGGTGGGGTGAACTCCTTCATGGACTCCTCCGTCGGTATGTCAGACGCCTCCTTCTGGGCAAACTCGTAGATCTGAATCAGCGGTGGGCGACAGAAAAACACACGTCAATTATATTATGTCTATGTGGGCTTCTCACACTACGTACTACAAAAAATTATTATTATTATAGGGCCTATACATCTGTAAACCATACTATGTAAATTGTATTGTGACATGTGAGAGTAAATTACTTTGAAATTGAAATTGAATTGTATATTTATATTTTTATTTTTATTATTTAATATAATGTATTTTCACTTGATTTGATTTTATTTAATTTCTCAATTACCTATATTTTCTTGTTCTTCATTTTTTTTATAGTACAGTAGTTTGTTTTGTTTTTGTTGTTAATTGTTATTTATGATTTCATTTTTATTAATTGTTTGCATAGCCTAGTTTTATTTAAGGTCCTCCTTTGTAAATCAGTTTTTAAACTGAATAGGGCACTAGCAACACCAAAAGACAACAATGAAACAAATGAATTGAATCGATGGACAAACAACAAGCTGTCACAAAATAATTTCTTCTGATTTTGGAAAACAAAACAAAAAACAAACAAATACACATACAAAACTTTCACTTAGTCGTTGTCTATCATTAAAAGTTTTTAATAGCGAGCAGTTACTATTGCTACACATGTTTTTATTTCTATGGTTGCAATTTTATTATTTTGACAGCTGATTGCTTGTCCATCAGTTCAATTCATTTGTTCCATTGTTGTCTTTGGTGTTGCTAGTGCCCTTAAATAAATAAATAACAAAAATCACACATTGGAGCTGTTAGAAGGTAAGTGGTTTACCAAATAAAGGGGATGACTGACAGCATTAATCTCCAACAATAAGAAACAGTTCCTTTTAGATCGCATTTTACCAACATGCATCTTGAATTGGGATCGAGATTAGGCAGAGAATGGCTTAAGCTCCAACTCAGGGGTGTTTCTAAGAAGAAGAAGAAGAAGAAGAAGGGTTTACTATCTATTGACGCACCTGTTGGCAAGTCTTGGTGAGCATAATCTGTGCCGTCGCGCAGTAGTTTGACAGGAAGACCTTGTGCAGCGCCCGGAACATTGACTGGTCGGCGCCCGTCCACTCGGCATAGTCCTCAGCCCTCGTGTTGCCCAGCAGCGAGAACGAGGAGGTGGAGGTCATGGGGGTCACGTCCGACCCCGCGACCTCCGACCCGACCTCCTTCTTTGCCACCCCCGCCCCCGTCGGCCCCGAGTTGGAGTTGGAGTCCTTGCTCGAGCTGCGCTTGAACTCTTCAACGAGGAACGAACACACAATATTATTATTATTATTAACCCTTTCAGGAATGACGTCATAAGAAACCAACTAGGCGTAAGGAATTTATTGGAGCGTATTGGAGAGAGAAGACTGAAATGGTTCCGACATGTCAAGAGGATGGAAAGAGAAAGATTGCCGAGGAGAATGCTAGAACTGGAGATTCCAGGTAGAAGAATGAGAGGAAGACCACGACAAAGATGGCACGATAAAGTGAGGAAGGATGTGGAAATGCGAGGAGGGGACTAGAATGTAGTTGACGGGGAAGAGTGGTGGCAGGATAGAAGAAGATGGAGAGGCTTATCTTCAATGCCGACCCAACGCAGAGTTGGACGTGGCAACAGATGATGATGATGATGATGTTTAACCCTTTCAGGTATCACTCTTTTATTATTATTATTTTGCCGTGTCCAAATTCCAGCTTACCATCACTAATTCTAAGTCTAACTTTAGAATTGACGTCATCAACAATCCGTGATCGTAGGTTACTCATTATTGATGACATCAAATCGAGACTTAAGACTTAGAATTAATGATTGATAAGCCTGAACTCGGACACGGGCATGATCTCACGAGTCGGTGGAAATGGTGGCTCATAAGAAGTCTATCTTGAGAATGGCCAGGGAGATCTGGCCGAAACGTCGGTATTATAATAAAAAGAATAACGTAGATTAACCCGAAAAAAACATGTATAGGCCTTAAACGTATGAATTAATAATCATCATCATCTGTTGCCACGTCCAACTGTGCGTTGGGTCGGCATTGAAGATAAGCTTATTTAATTTGTTGCTAGCTAATTTTTTTTTAAGCTAATTTTTTTTTATTAATTAATAAATAAAAAATAATTTAAATTAAATTAAAACCGGGGCGAACCAACGTACCGGGACACTTGTCGTACTTGTTGCTGTCGTTGCTGTCCTCCGAGCTGGCCTCGTTGCCCGAGTCTACGGACGTCTGTTGCCGCACCTTGCCAGGCTTAGAGGTGGCAGCCCCCGCCCCCTGCTTGCCACCCCCCGCTGTCTCGCTGCCCCCGTTGGCCGCGTCATCCGCGTCGCTCTCCTCGCGGCTACGCTCGGCCGCAGCTGCCAGCTTCTCCCGCATCCCCTCCTGGAAATACATAAATAAATAAATAAATAAATAAATAAATAAATAAATAAATAATACATAAATAAATAATAAATAAATAAATAAATAAATAAATAAATTAGTAAATAAATAAAATAAATAAATAAATAAATAAATAAATAAATAAATAAATAAATAAATAAATAAGTACTTATTTAGAGACTACCCACTCACCACTCAGTCACATAACTGATTTTCAGTGGAGAACTCATTCACGCCAATGCTGATCAAATCAAACATGTTTGTGTTTAGTAGTGATATATGCGGTCCAGAATTGATCAATTATGACCAGTCAGAAATATACTGTATTTAGCTGAATTAAAGACTATAATTACTTTCATTTTTTATAGTTGAAATATTGGGGGTCTCCTTAAAGTCATGTAAGATTATGAATATGAACTCTTGAATGTAGGGGGTCGTCTTCTATTCGGGTAAACACATAATCAGACAATAAGTAGGCCTATAATAATAGCAACTCAGTGCTTGAAAATGGAATATATGTGCAAACGACACACATCTAGGTGTACAAGTTTTGGTCAACACTAGGGATGTGCGAGTACTCGATTTCTCGAGCTTTTTCGAGTACTTTTTCAAGCTCGAAGTCGAGTCGAGTAGTAGTTTAGGCTCGAAAAAGTTCGAGTTTAAAGGCCTACCTACAAATTATGAAAATGACATCGCTCACGCCGATTTCCATCCAGTTTTAAATTAATCCTACCTGACTTTGTGATGTATCCTAACCTAGGTCTAGCCATTGATTAAACGTCTAGCGTCAATAAATAAAGACGTAATAATAATAATAATAATAATCGCAATAATAGGCCTAATGCTGGGCCAGTGTAGGCCTATACAAGTACCTAGTCATGAGATTCATCTTTTCGTCGCCAAAGTCTAGGCCTTGGCCTCTTGAACATCACAAGTAGTGCTTGGAACTTTTATTTCACTGCACTGCACAGACAGTACAGCACATTATTAAATTCGTGTCTAATTAACGTCAGTCTTGAGTGTTCAGTTGCACTAATCGCCATATTCCGCAAGATATAATATGCATCAATCTAGCTACTATGTATATACACTGATTATCTATTTCTGTACGTTATTGTGTGATTGATTTCCTTTTTTTTTACTAAAAATGCAAAAGTAAAAAAAAACTCGAGCTCGACTCGATACTCGAGTATCTAGAAGACTACTCGACTCGACTCGACTCGACTTGTAAAAGTGCTACTCGCACACCTCTAGTCAACACACTTGATGAGAAACACTCCTTTATTTACACAAGTACTACTGACATAAGAATAATATAGGCTGGAATGGAAAGGTGTCAATAATACTTGCCAAATGCATGTAACAGTTCTGTCCACATGGATCTGGAAACGGTTTCAGTTCCGGACCCTTTCGTTTCAGGAGATTGGGACCAGGATGGTATGCCTGCAGTCCTGGAAAGACAAAACCCCAAATATTGTAGCAAGACGATGACAACCAATCGAATAAGCCGTTCGGCTGAAAGCTGAAAGTATGCTACTGTACTTGTATCATTTGATTAGTTAAAGTTACAATACAAAACAATACACAATACATCTTTATTTTGTTGTAAATTGCAACAAGGAAACAAAACAAGTAGCCTACAAAACATTTTGAGGCTAAGCTGACAAGCATCAGTGCTTGTATAGGCCTACTAAAAAATGTATGAGCCTTACATTCCCTACGTCAGTATTTCAGCCAAATAAAACCAAAAAGCAGTGATTTAAGAATACATAGTGACAATAAATATAAATAGCTCAAATCAATAACAACCCAAACCTGAAACAATAAAATAAAATCCAAGATTATAACTTAGCTGACTGACAAAATTGAGATCAAAAACAAAACAAATCATTTTAGATCACTAAATTTTCATAGTTTACAGTGAAAGAGTATCAACAAAACCCACATGAAGACTTTAATCATTACCATATTCGAGTTAATAATTTAGTTAGAATTCAACGAACGCAAGGTTAGTCAGAACGCACCCACGCACGCGCGCGCTTGCTTGCGGGCAACCCCTCTTACCTTGATTTGTGTCTCCTTCGTGCGCCGGCCGCACAAACACAACAAAACACTCACCGTCAAACACAAGTCCAAGCTACCATGCACAGGCTACGGAACTTGGGTTTGTGAAGGTAGAAGGAAACCAGCGATTACTAGAAACTAATCAAATAAGTACACAGGGCAGAACATGTATACTGTAATCAATCACTAAAAATATCCTTACAAATCCTGACAAGATACAATGAGGCAAAAATCAAACAGAGTCACAACATGTAAATTATCACTTTAAACTTTACTTTAGGATTAGATTTTCTATTTCATACACATTTGAATATAAATGAAACTTGCATTTTCGGTGGGCGAACGATCGACGTCGGCGCTCCCCATTCGTTGGAGTAACTAAAATCGAACGCAACACGGGTAGTAAAATGGAATCGTCGTGCTATCAATCACACAGAGCCTTCTAACTTTGAAACTCCCGGCTGGAGTTACTCCCCGACGCTAGGTTCGCCGCTAGAATCGTTCGCCTCATCAACACCGTTAATATCAGACGGCACGGTATACGGTGATTGATAGATACGAGCGTCTGTACTTACGATGCAGGAAGCAGTCGTACTTGAAACAGCGTCTGCAGAACAGCGTGTGGAACGAGTGCATGGTTTGTTCGCGGGGGACAGACTCGGCCGCGGGGCCGTCGACGTTGGGCGTGCACTCGGGCGGGAGGGCGTTCGGGTCGGAACGCTCCGTCAGTTCCACGAACCTGAGAAACAGATCCGATTATTAAAGTAGACTGTGAAAAAAAAAAAAAGTGACGAAAAATAAAACCATTTTTTTTTCTTATTGCTTAGGCTATATGCAAACACATAAAAAAAGGTTTGGTAGACGAAACCTATTGAATGTGCTTTCCAGCGTTCCGAAACCTCATTCGTGAGCATATTCAGCACGCTCAATATGCCCGAGGTTTTCACTTGAGCATCTCGAGCATAAGGTGGTTTTTGGTGGCATTTTAAAAATGCTCTATAGAGGGACCTAACCTTGGGCATAACGTAAGTGTAAAATTGCGCCAAAATCATATGTTTGCACATGTATTAGAGCCTAGTATATTTAATTGATTTGACTTAATGCCTCTATCAACCTTTTCAATTTTACTACACTTTTTGACAACTAATGTAGTGGGCGTGGCAAAACGACCTTGCGCCTAATTGGCCTAAACAGCCATGCCTATGCTTGAAGTGTTTCGTGCTTACTGCTTATAGATATTTGAACGTGCTGGAGAATGCTAGGGGCAAAGCATTCTCAACAAGTAACGGAACGCAGCCTATGCAAGCTCAAAGCAAGTAGTACGTACTTCTCTCTCAGCTCGTCGGGCCCCCCCTTGTCGGGAAACATGGCCGACGTCGCTGCAAAGATGGCCATTGAGGGGAAGGGTTTGTCACCGGACGATGCGGTCGACAGCTTTCGTTCTGGCACGACGCTGGCGGCTCCCGCTGTCGACTTTCTAGTCTCCTTGTCCTTATCGGCGACCTTGAGAGGGGCCGCGGGAAGGTCGTCCTACAAAACATGATATTAATTATAACATACAAATCATTTTTTTTTCTGGATTTAAAAAGATAAATGTTGATCGCCCATGTACATTAACGAGCAACCGTATTTTTTTTTGTGTTGTGTATTTGTTTTGGATTTGTGGCGGGTTGCTTTATATGTATAGTTTGGTTAGCCGAACAATTCCCCAACGAAAGATAACATTCAGAACTAGACCCTTATTATGATCTTTGTTCATTGAATGGTCATGTTCTTCTAATCGCCTCAAACTCGCACATTCTCTCTGGCGACAGAAATGTTTCAAATTTAGGCCTACTCAAATACATTAAATGAATTATCTCAGCCCATTGGCGGTTGACTAGATATAAGCCTTCAAATTGGCCGTATTGACGGATTCAACTCCACGTGGAATGCTTTCCCTTTTTGGCGAAACAATTAGCCTATGGCAGGTAAGATTAAGCCATTCTTCTCTCGAGTGAGCAAGACCTCGGTCGAAACGTCTCGTTATATTTATATTATATTTTTTGTGTACTTCAAACTCGCAAATCCGTCATCTTATTCAAAGGTAAGCTGTTGGATCCTTTCCTCACATTATATACCATTCCAGCCGATTGGCATCTACTTTTATAACCTACACATTTAAACAAACTTAACTGGCGGAAGATTCGTAGATCTTACGGAGGGGAACCGTACGAGCGACCAAACTACACAACGAACTAGGGATGGGCAAACTATACGTTTAATAGCCTAAACGTTTACCGTTTTAAAAACTCGCGTTTAAACGTTTTATTCGCTCTATCCCCTGCCACGAGATGAATAAAATTACCTTTGAAGTGAATAACCGAAAAGTTCCTAAACATTGGGTAAAATTACAATTTGTAGCTAGAAAAAACTATAATAGTAGACTAGTACAGCAGTACGCTCCGTTGTAAAATATTTGTTTCGTAACTTATAAAGAAGCACTTCAGTACACACGCTTAAACGAGGCGTAAAAAGTACAAACGTTTAAAGCTACTCCCACCTTTAAACGTTTAAACGTCCCATCCCTACAACGAACGTACCTCCTTGGTCTGGTACTGCATGAGCGCGACCACCAGCTCCACAAAGATGGCGTCGTCGATGAATCCCGCCTCCCGGTCGCCGTGCACCTTGCCGTCATAGTTCTTGATCAGTTCCTCGATGAACGTCCCGTCCTGGTCTAGAACTTCGTCGCCCATGTACGGTATGTTGTGCAGCACCGTCTCGTCCTCCACCATGAAGTTCTGCTGGATCTGGGCCCACGTGTACATCGTCGGTATCGGCGCCACAGCGTTGATCACCTAAAACCCAGGTGGATGATTTTTTTCAACAAAAAACAAATCGTGATTTTTAAATTATTTAACTTGCGTTTTTTTAAATTTAAATTAGGCCTAACTTTTTGCTTTAAATCCGATTTTTGTTTATATTTTTCGATTTAAATCAGATTTTAATTTAATTTAGTTCAACAATAAGAAGTGTTTCTTAAAAGGGAGTAGTCAACAGTTGATTCTCCCTTCTGTGAAACACTTGTTAAATTGTTTTGTTTTGTTAGCAATTACAATTTTCCAGTTGCTGGTAATTGCTGATAATTGCCAACAAAAGTAACTCCAATCATGCATGCTAAGTGTACCTGAGTGCAGTGCGCTACTTACGCTACTTTAGCAAACCTAATCTATGCTACTCAATCAGTAGTTCTCTGTCTCTCACGCTCGCTCTTTTGCAGGGAAGAGAGAGAAGACTACCTACTGATCGAGTTAATTGAACCAGGTACACATAAACGCTCCGAGCCAACTAGATCTAAGGCTCACGTGTCATAAGAATCACTCTCACGTCACCTATCTCGCTACGTTCAGTTCTGTGCTATCTACATTGATTTCCGATGACGAAACATACCACACGTGTACAACAATACCATAGGCCTACCTTGATGGGACAGCTCTGGGCGTCCCCGTCTGAAGTGGTTATGTCGGCCTTCTTCATCGTGATCAGGTGGGGGGGAGGTTCTTGCAGAGCCATCCACACTGCTTTCCCCTCCATCCATCGCTGCTGGTCCACCGCCAGCGAGTCTACGGGCATGAGAATGTCATTACTAGAGGGCAGTGGGTTTACGTTTTCTCAAAGATCTTTTTAAAAATACATGATTTTGGTAACATGACTTTTTTTAGATAGATCTTTATTACTTTCTCAAATACAGCACAATTAATTATGTGTGTACAGACTATACTCTTAGAATCCACATACACACTCTAGCAGCACTCTTTTCCAGCTCTAGGTAGGCCTATCAACAAACATAAATTTTATTTAAGTGCCTCTGTACCAGGATAAGAACATACGAAGCAATGATAATTGATTTTCAAGTATCTAAGCTGAAAATATAGGACAATGTAGCCATAGAGTTCGTTATCCCCACCTGCAACGCGTTTCCTATTCGTGTTCCAAGCACCTTTGATCTCGTCGGCTCGTTTGAATCGCTTCATTTGACGTAACCGCATGTATTCTGTTTTCACACGCTTTTTCCATTCTGCAGATACCTTTATTTTCGAGGACATGCTGGAACAAGAATAGCCTAGTTTATGATTGGCTATTAGCTAACAGACACCAGCCAACTCTCCTTTTACCATTGAGGGAGCTGTTCCCATGTTATTATGCACCCACCTAACATGTCTTTAAAGTACTGGTATGTCGAGGAAACGGGATGTATTGTTTTAGATTTGATAAGAGTGGTCTAGCATCTGCATAGGCCTAGGCCTAGGCATTGGGTTTGGTAGGCCTATTTCAAACCCAATGGCCAAGGATGGCATAGGCCTAGGCCTAGGCCTAATCCACTGTAAGCCTAGGCCTAGGCCTAGTCAAGACCTAGGTATTTCCTTTCTATTTTAAGGCAGGTTCGTGATTTGTATAGTGCTACTTAGGTTAGCCTCTAATATTAATATAAAAAGGTGTATTCCAATGCTTACATGAAGGCAACGTGTGTATCTTGACGTTACCAAAACAAAGGTTAACAACATCGAGTCCTAGGCCTACACGGTTACGTTGCAGGTGTACCAACGGTGGGATTTAATTTCTTGCAGTTCAAATAATGCCTTTGCACATTGATATCTTCTAGTTTCTCTACTATCTTATCTTAACAATTTATTTTACTACGCAATTGACGATTAATAAAAATAAAAACATTAATACGGGGACTGAATAGAGAAATAAGGTTTCGCTTTTTCACTCCCGCCCTGTTTTAATTGCTACCAACATTCTCTAGTGCCAGAGTCGATAAAGAAGTTCTCCCTATGGGGCAAACTTCTTTGTCGACTTTTTTCCACTACGGGTGCTGCGATGAAGTGGCGGACTTTGGAACTAGGGTCCAATTCGAAAGGCAGTCGCGCGCCGTTTGTGAACGAGCGTGGACTCTAGCGTTGGTTGCTCGTCTTTTATCTCGTGTTTTGACGTGAATGATCTTCAATCAACAACCGAATACACTTGTTTCGTGGTAAGTTTATTTATTATTATTATTATTTACTAAAGCAAGAATACAACCTAATTAAACTTATTGGAGAATTTAAATCGACCAACATAACCTAATTGTGACGCGTGACTACCCACGTTGTAGGCCTACACTGTGCGTACACTCGCGCTGTCAGAAATGAAGGCCTCGTAAAAAAGTCATCGCTATTTTTAGACACTACTTATATAAAAACTACTGTGTTGCCTAGTTGTTAATGTTCCATGCGACTTTGGCCTGACAACTGTGTAGTTGGTGTAATTATGAATGCTGTTAATTTTAAGATACTTATTGACGATGTCCATACATGTATTATGTATATGTCTGCGGACGAAATAAATTGAAATTGAAAATTAAAATTGAAATCCGGAAAATGAGAGGCGTGCGGGAGAATACCTACTTGTTTTATTTTAGAACGAATTGACAGCATGCCACCTGTTGGTCAATTATTCATCCCAGAATAACTTGCTTGATAATTGAGGTACAGGAATATTATTTTGCTTTATTATATTGTAAGTTATCGGTACTGGCACGCTCCCCCCCCCCCCCCCACACACAGAGAAAGTTTTCTTCAGTTATTATCTCCACAACCACATCTTAAATTAATGTTCAAATTATAAAGTTAACTTGAGAAGATTTTAGAGAATTTAATTTCAGAAAAATGAACCATTTAAATGTTATAAGTTCACTCTCCAATCAATGTTTAAATTTTCCGTACGAATCCGGGCAATCCTCTTTACCTGATGTGTTTGTGTTCCTCTTCATGTGTATGTCGATCAGTAGATAAGATCATTAAGAAGGAATGTCCGAGGGCTGTTTTAGCATAACGCAATCCCAGCATTCGCCTTTACGACTGAGGAAAATCGGAAAAACTACAGTCAGGATTGCCGGAATCAAACCGACGACCTCACGAATTAGTCTCGCGTCTTACCGTTGACCTATCTCTATCGGTATTGACTTGCGAATATGTTAGGAATGACGTGTACTTCGGACTGCGCCCCAACCGCATGCGGTGACTCCTATACGTTCTAAGCACAGATAACGGATTGTAGGCCGTAGTTCTAAGTAGGGTTGGGAGGTGTACAAAATACGTAATTTAAAAAAAAACGTTGCGCCGACTTTGTTCAGTCGCTTAGCTCAGTGTTACGTGCTCTTTCAGTCGCCGCCTCCGCCTTCCCAAAAATTGCAATCCCAAAAAAGCCTTTATCTGTGACGTAAGACTCCGTCCCTTACCCCTAAATACGCGTGACTAACGATTGTGCTGAGTGAAAAAAAATTGCATCGTACAATGTCTGTAGAAGGAAGTTTTTTTGACAAGATTCACGTGTACGCGTGTACACTAACTGACAGCCAGGAGTGTACACGTTTAGTAAGATACACGCGTTTGCCCATCCCTAGTTATAAGTTCGAATTCGTCTTGGGTATTAATGATGCCATGATGAAGCCGTTTTTCATCTTCATGTATTTTTAACCACTTATCATGCAACAATATGAGTCGTAATGCCCAAATAAATATCATTATTATTATTTTATATTTACTACGTATTTCTGATTTTGAGCACCTCTATAGCTATTTGACACCTATCATAAAATCGCGTACCCCTCCCTAGTAATTTCCATTACTACCACATCGACACACCATTTTATGTTTGGATGGAAAGACAGAATACTGTTCGACTCGACGACGCTACGGAGAAAAAACAAACATTTTTTATTGAGCCAAACAGCTACGGTCTGCATTTATTTTGATACTGTCGCGCTGGGAACATTCCTGGCAAGCCCAAGTGGCGTCGTTTCTCACTTTACAACCTAGCGTTGACGTTGCAACGAGGCTAATCGAGAGATTGGCGTGGTAAATAATAATTGTTCGTAACAATACCCGTCACATAGGGTCCACACGAGCTTTTTCTGATGTTCCCCAATTCAGGTGATAAACTAGTGTGTTTGGATAATTCAGAAGGAATGTCTGAGGAATGTTAGTAAAGTCCTCGTACAACAACCTCGGTAATGCTTTCGTCATCAATCAATGACGTGTTAACGGTATCGGCCAACCCGAGCAGGTATCTGAATTAGCCACGGCCGCTGGTTGGTTGCCGCTCACCCACCCGTGACGGAAGCATTACCGAAGTAGTTGTTGTACGACGACTTTAGTGACTCATTCCCAACATTCACCTTTACGACTCGGAAAAACCACGGAAGAAACCTCCAGTCAGGACTGCCGGTGGCCGGAGTCGAATCGGCGATCTCCCGAATTAGAGTATCGCGTCTTACCGCTGAGCTACCTCTATCAGTTTGGCGTGGTTTGTGAGTATAGCACCTTTATTTCTCACTCGACGATAGCACGGTGGAAGGAAAGACCTTTTATATTATATAATCATGATTTTTATGCATGGAGACGATCTGTGATTGGTCAGAGGCTGAGTCGAGGTCTGTTCTTTGGATTTCTCCCTAAACAAATAACTATAACTCTCCATGATCATGCATTGAGACTAGTCTATATAACTTCCCTATAAGGGGATCCCGCAAATTACCATGATTGCATAACAGTGATCAGTTACGTCTTGATCGAGATTAAGAAATAAAGTGTGAACGGGATATTGCAATCATTCCATTATAGATTTTTATGATGTCCATACACCCCTCTTTAATTAATGTTCATTTAGAGCCAGCAAGGTGACTTCAAACCAATACTGAACTAGCCAATAGGGTGTGAGTGTATCATGTTTCGTTGACCGCAGTGAATCTAAAGACATCCGCGCTTCTGATTGGCTTGGGGGGGAAAGAGGTTTCTGATCTCTACTGGAGAAGAGATATCTCAAAAACAAAAACAAAGGTTCCTGTAAAACGTGATCATTAAAAAAGCCGGTAATTAATTCTAAATCCATTTTTAAAAAAAAACTTAAAAACGTTTTTAAAAGCATTTTATTATTATTATATTTTGCACTCATTAAACTGTAGTAATTTATGACCAATTAATAGTTGAAATATGAGTTGCAATTAAATATAGTGGAATAGTGAAATATTAACCAACTGGTTTACAACAACAGTTGTCTAGTCGTTTATTTCAGTAGTCAAACGAGCGCTTCAATTATAAATACTTACTTTAACTGACTGTACTATAAGAACATCTCATCACATCTCCTTAGAGACTGTATTACATTCTTGTATGATGAAGAATAAAATCTTATCTTATCTCATCTTAACATCAGTATATCCGGTACCACTGATTTTGTTTAAAAGCCCGTAAGGTCTTCTTAGGCCTCTTCTTCTTCTTTCTCTCTTTCTTTTGTGCGATCTGATTTGTCATAAGGTGCGTCATGGGAAGTTGATTTAACTTCTTATGACTATTTCAAAACACCGTGACAGATGTGAACCATAGCGAATTGTTGTTGCAAGTTTCAGATGTGTTTACAAATGACTTCCACAAAACACGTGATTGTAAAAAAAATAATCTTTTTGAATTGCTCGTGTTTTTTTAATCTTTAAATAATGTTACCCATTACACCCGTCGTCTTCATTAGCATAGGTTTAGTTAAATTTAAAGAACTGAAAGGTAAAAAAAATCGCATATCAAAGCTAGATCAACATAATCATAATCCTTCAACGGGAATTTTTTAGATTATCGGGCTGTTATATGAAGATGTATGTAAAAGAAAACGATATATAATTATGACATTACTTCAGCAGACATCTGTACTATGTGTCACTTAACACAACCGGTATAATTACAAATATTGTACACAACGTCTAAAGCCACCATGAAAAGTTGTGTATATATAACAACTCGAGAGCCAATTGTGTTTCAACCATTGTCTTAAGTGACGCTTTACATATGACCTTGGAAGTAATCCACCCAATGAAGTGAAACCATTGGGTGATGACGTCACCATTAACAAGTGAGCATCGGGTTGGAGTAATGATGTTTACCATTGAGCGTCCGGCATACGAGTGGCTTTAGCTTTAAACTGAAGTGAAGTGACCACTTTAAAACTTGAAAGCGAGCGAGCTATTTGAGGCGTTGTGTATTTACCTTACAGGTTATAATGGTCAACACGCGATTGCAATGGCCGTTAGAGTGAGGGGAATCGTTGACTGTAGAATGTTCTATGACGTCGACAGAAGCGCTATCTTTGATCCTATGAGGGTTGTCAACCGTCCGTACTGATTTCGTTTGAACAGTTCTGGTTTGGACAACTTTGAACTGACCTCAATTTGAAAATCAGTTAAATTTAATTATTAGAAGACTTTGAAGAATTTGTAGATAGAAATGTACAATAGTTTAATCAAAGAAATTCTCTGTTAATAGTTATCGATGTACATCTTCAAAATTCTCTTAAAATTCTTATCTGTTATTAATTATTATTATTATTTATTTATTTTATTGTAATAATTAAGGCCAGTGTAGGGCACAATGCCCTCTTTAGCCTGATGAGGGATGATTGATGAATGATGATGAGGAAGGGAGGAGGGGAAGCCTGGTACCGGCACGTAGCCTACTCCTGTCGAAAAGTACCAAAGAGGACCATCGGCTTTACGTCCCAATCTGTTATTATATTTTGCACCGCACTATTATGAGTTTTCTGTAACATGGATACTCAAAATTATATTATCATTTGTCATGAATTCTACGTCTGCAACTCTTTGTTGTCTCGGCCGGTCAGGATGTCTGGCTGATAACAAGTAAGGTCAGTGATAACCACGACGAGAAGCTTAATATAGCTTCTGTAATTCCTTCCGCCAGACAAACTCAACGAGTGGCCGACTATTATTGTTTATTTTAGTTTTTGAACTACCACCATTATACCCTAGAATAAAAACCAGACAATTTTAATGACAAATTCAGACGCACGCGCAATAACATGCCGAATTGCCGATCTCTTTTGGGACAGCAAACTCAGAAATATTGCAGACATATTTGAACCTTGGCACAGCTGAATAATGAAAATACTTGTGTGAAAGGTTGGACATCCATTAAAAAACAAAGACAAAATTGCGTTTTTTGACTTCTTATGTAGGCCTATGTATCTGTAAACACCTCCAAAATCGTTTAACGTTTTTGGATAATCAATTAGGCTACCATACTCCGTAAAACCGCAGTACAATGCATGCTCGTATCAAAACATCTTACATGTAGATTGGGAATGTAGATCTATGTGATATATGGATTAAAAGTTTTAATCACTCCTGTATTGATATTTTACTATCAACTAAAAAAAAAACGTGAACAGTTTATCACCATGAACAACAATGTATAAAATAACTTTCTTATTAACACATTCATCTCGGGATATCGTTGAGCGGATTACCTACTTGGCATTCTACTCTAATCTATTTCATTATATTTGTACATCGGAATTGGTATGAGCATGTACATGTTATTCTAACGTATAACAAATTAACTATACTGTACACAAACTGTATTTCCCTCGAGTGATGAAGTTTCATGTATATGTTAACATGTTGCCAACTTGAACACCGTGCACACATTGGGAGTAAGTTGGCAACATCTTCCCCAGCTAGATCCGCTAATTAATACCAACCAATTGCGAAATAATTAATTTGCATATGTATGCAGTTGCCATAGTAACTTGGTTGCATTGTCTTGCTCGAGCAGTGCATTCTGTCCGACGGATCGAGAACTTTTGTTGCAGTGTTTAATTATGGCGTTTTCCAATGCAGGGCTGCACTCAGTGCGCACTAGCCTGTATATCTATTGTATTCTTGTGTATTGTAGTTGTAATTTGTTAAAGGTGCACTCAGTGCAGTTCAGTGCATCCATTGAAAACGCCATTAGACGTGATAAGAAGAAGGTTGCATTTTACCCTACGATATGGTTTGAAACTGATTTAATTTAATCTTCCATGATTAATTTGAAAAAATGGAAGACTATCTTCCCTGCATAGCAGATCTTGTTAAAAACAAACCTGATAGATGGGAAGTATACTGGGATTTGTTGGGTCTGGTTTTGGGAGCTTGAACAGCTGTGCTACACTTCTTCGTGGATTTTCTTAAAAAATAGTTCCCTTCAATTATCAATCATTCTTCATGGTATAATTTTAACAATTCTTAACCAACACTTAAGATAACAATCTATATAATAATACTTCGTAATGGTTTACAAATCTAAACATTCACGTATAGGCTCTCGCGGCCCGAGTCAATGAATAAACTAGAACTTGGATTTCGGGTATGGCCGCGTCGATTACTTTTAAAAAGCTGACGTTTCGGGCAGGTTACACTGGAAACAATATGGCTTTTCACAGTCACAGAGTGGAGCTGGTTTCATTATGTGACTTCTTCAAATTTTAGCTCTGAAGATGGGCGGTATAACCTGCCCGAAACGTCAGCTTTTTAGCAGTAATCGACGCGGCTATACCCGAAAGCCAAGTTCAAGTTTATTATGTGGTTTACAAATCTGTTTATGTAGGTAATATGCATTTTCCTAATAATTTTGTGTTTATTATGGTGGATTCTTGTATACGTTTGACAGTAGACATTTCTCTCTGAGTATTGCCAATAAAGCTGTGCACTGCTTTATCGCCGTATGTCTTGGTACACATATCGTGTCGTCAGCTTCGCCTCTTTGAGAGAGAAGTGCGCTTATAGCTAATACTTGCACCAACGGGATCTCTGCAAGATTGCTTTGAACTATTTTCAACAACGTTTTACAACAGATTTATAAAAGGCAATAAATAAATAATAAAGCACGAACGAAACAGCAGCAGCTGTTTAACTAGGAATTACATTATTTCGTCAATTAATTCACCTTTTTGGTATTCGTAAATTAAAATGTATTCCCACAAAAACTTTTAAATGGAAATTGAGTTATCACAAAAACTCTCGACTAGGTATACACATTCAAATTTGTATACTAATTAAATATACTTGAATCTTCGACAACTTGTATTGCTTTTTATGATCGTTTACACTTTTTAGGAGAAACCTAAATTTGATCGGAACATAAAACTAACAACGCTCTGAGAAAGATGGTTTTTGTTTTAGTGTTGAGGGGCGAGTGTTTATGGCGAGCCGGCCACACTCCCCTCCCCCCTTCCCCTCCAACGGTCACGTAGGAGAGGGGTAATTGACATTGGAAGGACGTTGTGTTCAGCAATCTTATCTGACGTTTCCACTCGGTCTGTCTCAGAAACTACTGTGTTTAGTACTCAGTGTAAACAAAACTCTCGGGAAAGCCCCCAGAGAGATTCTGAGCGGGTTGCCATACGTACAGTTCCGATAATTCATTTTGAGTCATGTGTCCCGCCACGGGACACAATTTCCCTCTTGGTAAAAGATATATTGTGATTGGTAATTTCTTACTAATTTACTCGTAGTCTTCATTTAAACCTGTAAGCATACAATTAGTTCAATAAAAAAAGTATGGCTCATGTACTCCGTAACCATGTGCATTATCTTATTACTATATAAAACTATACTAATTTACTCGTAGTCTTCATTTAAACCTGTAAGCATACAATTAGTTCAATATAAAAGTATGGCTCAAGTATTTCTTTACCTGTGCATTATCTTATTACTATAATTTTACTAATTTACTCGAAGTCCTCGTTTGTAGCTGTAAGCATACAATTCCTTCAATGAAACAAGTATATGGTTCAACTATAAACACCTGTTGTATTATCTTATATAATCTCTTAACTCCCAACTTCGTATTTGTATACTAAAACTACTATATACTCTGTAGAATAAAGGTCGAAATAACTCGAAACGAAGGCCCTTGACCCCCGTTTTTTATTTTAGTTAAATGAAAAGCACACTTACAGTAGTGTATGTTGTGAATTATAGCCAAATATCATTCATTGGTCAGCCCCGTCGTGACGTCACGACGTGTTGCCGTGGTTGTGTCGCAATGTTATTTGTGTGTTTAGTCACGAATATCTATAGAACGAGTAAAACAACAACGTCTTTGTACTGCCTGTTTTAATAATTGTTTAATTATCTACAATGTGATACATAACTTAAACGGGTTTAGTTTCATGGTAATCTACTGCTCCGTGTTTAAGGTCAACGCGTATAGGTTTTCCAATCGTACAATAGGAAAGATAGGAGAATAGCGTAGAACAGAATGTCTCAAAGTGTGATCCCCGGACCCCCAGGGGTCCGCGAGCCCATACCAGGTGGTCCGCGGAGCTGGCTTAAGGCCTAAGGAATGGAAAAAAACAATTATAGACTGCTGTTAATAAACGTTATTTTGTTTTTGAAATTAAAAGCACTTCTATATCACGCTACCTATATACGCTTAAAACCCATAATTGTACTGGTCAATCTCAATTGGCAGGAGTATGCAGTGTAGCTGTCCAAAGCGTATTTTAACTAAACAATTCTCCTTAGTGTTTCAATAATTCTTTTTGGGGGTTTTCTGTTTTTTGCGCTACAAACACGCTAGTATTTCGGTATTACCTATTTTTTCAGAAACGCTAAGAAGGCACTCATAAAGCCCGTTTAATAACTTACTATTGTTGCGGGGCTCTGGTCCCCTACCTCCCGTATTTTTTTTTTCTGCCTGGAAAGATGTGTCCCTCCAGCTTGAGTTGCAAATATGACAATATTATTGTTATATTTTTAAACGTTTTATCATATCATCATAATAGCATTTTTCCTCTAAAAATGAAAGCTTGCGTTTGGCCTGATAGCTCAATCAGTTGGTAGAGCAAACGACTGAACATCCTTGTGACGCTGGTTCGATTTCTGCTCAGGCCATATAAGTAAATAAATAAATTCACATTTAGAGTCTACCCACTCAGTAACTAAACTGATTTTCAGTGGGGGACTCTAATTCAAAGCGACTAAACCAACCCTGTAGGCTTCGAACACCATCGACGAGTGAGCGATAACCAATCAAAGATCGATGTTTCAAATACGAAACATATGAATCAGTGATTGGACAGTGCGAACACCTGCGGACAAATGCCAGAATTAACAAGGCCGATTCAGAAAAACTTTGAATTTATTGATGTATTTATATAATTAATAATTTGTGTTGATTTATATATTAAGATAAGTTTCAGTGTGCAGCAAGCGTCGCGACGCCCCATGACATCACGACGCCGGTATCCTACTAAGCCGCGGTCGTATAACACTGATGTTGAGCGGTGGCATCGCGCTATGGTTATTCTTAGATCGTGTGAGACCAATAAATTAAATAAGTGGGGAGATCTCGGGTCCGCGGTCGGTGAAAGCAGCGCGGCTGTGACAACAACGGTGACGCGGTCGTTTCTACGCCACCAATCACATATATTTGCGGAAATTTTGATAATCATTGAGTAGAAACTTGAAGTATGCACCGTCAATAATGTGCACTTAAATACAAAATAAAAAAAACATGTCAAGCTTTTAATTTTTAATTTTTGTACCCACTATAAAAACCACGCGTCGCGTGATTACGTACGTAATTTGTTTAATGAAAGTATACACACTATGAAAACCACAAACATTGTCAGATAAATACAAAATTAGTATTATGGGCCTACGTCACAATGTTTCTAAATTGTTAAAATTGTAATACTTACATAACTACATATAATATGAAACGAGAATTCAAAACAAAATAATTATTTATATTGCATGATAAATAATTAAACAAGAATCGAAGTCGTCTGCGTCCTGCGTTGAAAAATAGACAGGAAAACTTAGTTTGATATAAGAATGGCAATCAAGCTAACAATATTCACAATATTTGAAATGGTTCACTTCGCAATATCATCTCAATTTGAAGTAAACCATCCCAGTAAGTATTGCAACCATTGGATGAACCAACACTTTCAAGTTGCATGCTCTGTATAGAATTTATCCACATTTGTGGAAAGATATTTCGTTTTACCAGAAGGTATCTTAAAATGTTATAGTTTAATTTGATTATTTCTGTTTTTGCTCGCTGTAAACTTTCTCTTTTTTAGTTCAAGGAAACGCCTGGATTGTGTATTTACGTATATACACATACTTCTGGAATAACCGCGTGTCTTTACGAAATGGCTCGTAATCCCCATGGTTTACAGTAAAAAGTGTGCTGATAAATTCAAAAGAAGACATAAATGTTCTAAAATTAGAGTTCTTTTCCACCGTTGGGACATTTTCTACTGACATATCGAACAGATAACTGGAACCTGTCCAACTTACAATCAGTAACAGAAGCTGTATTTAAAGAGGCAAAATAATGTCATTTGTATGGTCCACTGCTATGTAGAAACATCCTATACAAAACAGGGTATTAATTGACATTTTCAAAAAGCAGCTCGGCGAAAAAGAAAAGAATCGCGTAAACTTCCAGAACACTTAAAAAAAATCTAAAATCTAAACTATATACCAAAACGTCACATTTCAAACGACTTTAATTTTCAAGTGCCCCTGGTAACACATTGGGGTTTTCTCATTGCGAAATTTGGGCTTTTTCCATTAACTAATCTTGCTATTGCAACTCACATGAAGTTTCAATATTGTTATGCTGTATACGTTGTAATTATAATCTAAATTTAGTTGTTGAGAAATCATAAACAACAGTTGCATCATTTGACAAAAACACGTTTTAGTTGCCAGCCAATCCTGGCCTTAGCAAGGCCGTAACCAGTGAAGCCAGCCAATCCTGGTCTTAGTAAGGCCAGTGAAGCCAGCCAATCCGTCTGTTGAACAAAACTAGAGCTACAAGTGTGACCGACCACACCGCGAATTACGAACCTATAAACACAGCATATTATTCACGATGAGATGTATTCTATGCTGTGCTTGATGGAGTGTTGTGTAACGCCAAGGGTATAACATTATATTGCTCATACTCCATCTTGGTTATCGTCTAATAAATGAGATAAGTCCACGACTACCAACGTAAACTTTGCGCGCAAATGTTCGTCCTAGTCTTCACTCGACTAAAGCGAAGCGAACAAGCAAGATAGATAATTATCAAGTTTGTGTTTATTGCGGTCATTACAATATCTTCTGTGCTAGGATATTGCAAACCGCGCGCCTTGCTATAAATTCCCGAGGAAGTGAGAAGGAGATTAGGAATTTGTGAAGGGGGGGGGGGGGGAGGGGGGGGGGGATTATCTCTAGGGCAGACGGTTATTATGCAGAGTCGGCGTCTTGGCGGACTACAGAACATTATGTTCCAATGCGGGGGCAATATACTAGCTTTTCATGCTGTTATTTCCGGATATCCCCATTGTTTGGAGATTTATTTATTTATTTATTTCACCGTATGATTTGTTTATAATACAAATATTGGTATAAACTATAAAAATAACTATACATACAAAATAAAATACACATACAAATCTATAAAACTACAAAATACATTAAGAAATAACAATAAGGATTGGTAAGAGAAACAGGAATTTAAGTTGTTAGTTATCAAAAAATTCTTTTAAAGTGTAAAATGGTTTAATTGAGAGGAAAGTTCCCAACTTAAATCCTCTTTCAAGCTCGTTGTACTCCCGTCAGGGGACTCAGGTCGTGCTACAATGGATACAATCTTACGTTATTCAAATGGAAGCAACATTAAAGAAATCAAATCAAGTAATCTGTAAAAAAAAAAAAAAACAATGGTATGAAAAGGCTAAATGGCAATCTTTTAAGACCCTTGCTTGATCTTTGCATGATCGAAAAAAGTTTGAGCATGTTGAAATAGTAAAACGCGAATTTCTAGTAGGAGATTTTGGACGCGACCCTATGCAAGTCTGTGTAATCGTGTTTATATGGCCGTGGTAAAATACGAGCCACAAGTATTCATTCAATACTGCGTTGTTTGATTACATGCTTTAAGAGTGTAGTAAACCGTTGTTTAATGACGTCATATATTCATGGGACACCATCACCCTTAACACAGACTGTGTAAGCGTTGTGACTACATAATTCGACGTTATCGCAATTCGGGAAGTCAAAGTCTCGCGACATTAAAATTGCCGTATTATGAATGTCACTGGTTTAACTGAACGTCAGAAGTACTTATTACATTACATTGTTATCTGCAAGTGGCGGGGATTACAATTCAAAAAAGGGTCGTTTGTATTTAAACGTTCCCACACTTCGGCGACTCAGGCAACACGTTTTAGGGTGATCCGGGGCTAAAACGGGACAATTTTCAACACTTTGCATTTAAAAAGTTAATTTTAGCATATCACATAAGATTTTTTGTTTTATATGATATATATTTTGGATTGATCGTGCCAAATCAACAGGAGTAATCTCAAAAATCTTATTCATTTGTGTAAAATATATCTTTTGTCCCATTTTAGCCCCGCCAATTTGGCCAAATCAGGGCAGCACTGTTGTAGATCAGGTCATGTTTATTGTAGGACACAGTGGGGCTAAGATATTATTGTGTGGATTTTCTTTCTGATTTTTCAGATATTATTAATTTTGAAGAACCCGTTCACCAAGGGAACTGGTCGTTTCACCCATTCTCTTCTCTATACAGCGAAGCCAAGATCTCGTCCCATGTTTTCCCCATGTCTTCAAACCGTATTACTTTAATATACTTGAACACACTTATATCAATTAGTTTTGATATTCGAATTGAAAAGAACATTTTTTTTCAATTGGAAAGCTATCAATTCTTCAACGTCTATATTGTATGCGTTAGGATGTCGGTGGAGGGGTGGGAGGGGCGGGGGATATTTTGTAAACTACAATGACTATTGCTTCGGGACGACAAAGTGGCTGATTCGGATGACCCTTCCTCCTCATAACGCCAACTTCAACCCAACTTTTCAAACAGATTCGACGGAAATCCACTGAATAGGAATTTTACTCTCGGTAATAAAATGAATATTGGTTCTGTGTCGTTGTAGATGGCGGGGGGGGGGGGGGGGGGGGGGAGAGGGGAGTCCAGCTATGTCCCCCTGGGGTCGGCTGGCTTGTTGGGGTATACATCGGACTTAGTTTGACGGGAACTTTCGCATGTCATCGCGGATAAAGTTCGAGGAGCCCTCGGGGGCCTTTACGGATATTCGGTCCGAAACGAGACATAAAGTTTAGCTATTTGACGGAAACCTTTGAAAGACAGAATTCACATTTAATAATGTAAAATATTATACCAAATATAATAATTTTTTTATGGATGTTGACTCGCAAGACCGATGGATGTGTATGTTGCATGCTTTCGGGTTGACTGCCGCGCTCTTTCTTGAGATAATTTTGGTCCTAAAAAGGACCGTTTTATCGACGTTCCGGCCAAGTATCATTGACCATCTTCAGGAATCAGCTGTCCTCTCGATGAGATGTCATGTGGAGCGTCATTCAGCAGTCACGTCTCATCGAGAGGACAGCTGAGTCCTGAAGATGGCCAATGATACTTGGCCGTAACGTCGATAAAACGGTCCTTTTAAGGACCAAAATTGTCTCAAGAAAGAGCGTGGCAGTCAACCCGAAAACGTGCAACATATATAAGGTGACCAGACGTACCGGTTTGTCCGGTACAGTACCGTTATCGGAACACTTGTACCGGTGTCCCGAGAGATTAATTGAAAAGACGTATTTTTATCGGTTTGTAATTTTTGAGTAAAAGGTGTCCCGGTATTCTGTCAATAAAGACAACGCGTTCGATTGTAACAGTGGGATGTGGGGGGGGGGGGGCTTACAGTTGCTAGCCCTCGACACATGCGGGTCGCATTCGCAGACGCTGACTCACAGACTCACGCACTCACTCAACTCACAGTCAGCAGAGTTCATACCATCAACAAGCGGCTGGCGAAATATGACGGGGCATAACATGACTACCAAAATGTACCCACATTCATTTAAATACTTACTATGTATTAATTAAAATTAATATGAACAATAATGTATTGATATTTATTTTGGTTTATTAATTCATCTTAGAAAGCGCTTTTCTGGGCATTTTGCACGCAAATTTGAATTTAAAATGTTTCGCCTCTATCGGCCCAGATCCCGTGCTTGTCACCATTGAATTCGTAATCCTTACACTTTGTTTGTCCCGGTTTGCAATATTCAAAATATGGTCACCTTCCAGTTAAAATGTTAAGTAAATTTAACTGTTAGGTAAGCCAAGTTTGGTGTATTTCTATTGGCCGTTGTCATGGTGAAAACAATTTAACTGAAAAGTAGATTTTAACTGGAACTTGAAATATATATTTTTATATATATATCAAGTTTGTAATTTAGCAAACAAAGCTATGAAAACATCCTGAAAAAATCACAGAAATTCATTCTCTAAAAAATATGTGGTTTGTCATGTGAGACGTGTTAATTCAACATCTCGTGTGGATAGAAGCAGTGTCGAGTGTTTAGTGAATGAAACACACAACACACACTTGTTTCTGTGCTCGAGGGAGAAAAGACTGTCAAGTCAAGTGACTTATTGTTTTGTGCGCATGGTGGTTCCACTTCACTTGTCCTAAGTGACGTCATTGAAACCGCAAACAAACTCTGGCGGTGGCCCCGTCCGTCGCGTGACACGTTATTTAGTGTACTTGAACTTGACTGAGTCGGAGTTTGTCGAGAGCGTGTTTCCTGTAGTTGACGAAGTGTAATACATAATTGATATGCAAACACCTACAGGAGTGGTTCTTTGCTGGTCTGATCAGTACATAGAGTGGCTAGTTTTATCACACATTTTTCTATTTTATTTTATTTCATTTCATTTTATTTTATTTTATTTTATTTTATTTTATTTTATTTTATTTTATTTTATTTTATTTTATTTTATTTTATTTTATTTTATTTTATTTTATTTTATTTTATTTTATTTTATTTTATTTTATTTTATTTTGTTTTATTTTGTTTTATTTTGTTTTATTTTGTTTTATTTTGTTTTATTTTGTTTTATTTTGTTTTATTTTATTTCATTTCATTTCATTTCATTTCATTTATTTTATTTTATTTTATCATATATCTCTACTCATATTTACGATAATGAACTTTGAGTGGATTTATTAAATAAATAAAATATAATTTGTATTTACTGCATGTCTACCAACTTAGTTACAAGAAATGATTGTTATATTATACATATATATCTTACAACATGGTAGTACGTTGAGTAAATTGATGATGCCTATTTAATGTTTTGAGATTAGAGAGACGCTATAATATATATATATATTATTATCTAACTAAATGGCCGGTATTTCAATGTCCAGTTAAAATCTACTTTTCAGTTAAATTGTTTTCACCATGACAACGGCCAATAGAAATACACCAAACTGGGCTTACCTGACAGTTAAATTTACTTGACACTTTAACTGGACATTGAAATACCGGCCCTAAATCAATAAGTCCATCATCCGTTCGATATCATGTCCCAGTGCTTTGCTTGGTTGTAGATATATATATGCTTTGAATATACGTGTGTGTTAATTCTGCCTGTTGTGTTGCGTAGTTGTAATAACACTTTACTGCGCTATAAAAGTAATGACACTATTAGAAATGGTTCACAGCTCAGTGTAGAGTTCAATTTCAAAGTGTTTTTAAAAAGTCGTCAGGCAGTATCCAGGTTTAACTTGGTTAAAAGCCTGTGGCAGCAGAGTATGATTTGTTTATCGAAATTGTGGGAAGACACAAAAGTATACAAAAGTATAACAGATCATTGTACTCAAATAACGGAAAAAATATACCCAATTCGTTACATTTTCATTCTGACTCTTAAATCTCACAGCACGTAAATTCGACAGTGCATGGGTTCAATTCCCATCATTGGCAATTCTGATAGAAGTTGTTGCGAAGTTCTTTTCAATCATAAGATTAATTGTGGGCATTCGACAAGTACACCATATTTTAGTTCGTGTTAAATAATTTTAAATATTAATGTGTACATGTAAAACGATAATTTTGCCTCTACATGTACAACATTTTATAATTTCCTCCTCAAAGAAGAAATATAAGGGACACTTGAAAGGTTTGATTTAAATAGGCCTATTGTAAAATTTACTACTTCGAAGAATATCCCTTTTCTAATTACTCGCTATTCATATATTCATGTATTCGCGTTACCTCCTGAATATTATCAGTGACCTAAAATCCGAACCCGGAATCCGCTAAAATTTAATTAAGTCAAACTATTATATTATTACCACAAAAACATGCAAGAAATCCATTAAAGTCACCTATCAACAAAGAATTAATTACTTTTTCATGCAAATTCAGTGGCACTATTTTATTCCTATATCACCCAGGTACAGTGCTGGATGACAAGCGTTCTGCGTGTGAGGCTACTCTACATATAGCATAAAGGGGCGGATTCGTAAGCAACCACGGGCTAGGTCAGGAGGTGGATGGGTGACCACTTGCCTCTGAAACACTAGCTACTTTTAGTTAGAGCAGATTGGAGGGTTCGAAAGCTTGTGTAACAGCTTTTTTCTTCTCGTGAACTGCTCGGCAGTCCAGGTTAGTGGAGGAACCTATATGACTGGTCAAAACTACACCGTCCTTTCGGATGGGACGTAAAGCCGATGGTCCCCTAGGTACTTTTCGACAAGAATAGGCTACGTGCCGGTACCAGGTTTCCCCTTCTCCCTTCCTCATTATCATTCATCAATCATCACTCATCAGGCTAAAGAGGGCATTGTGCCCTACACTGGTCTTAATTACAATAAAATATAGTAAATAAATAACAGTGAGAATTATAATACAACTCATCTCTTGGGGGCGGAGGGGGGTGGGGGGGGGGGGGGTTCATCTTTCAAGCCCCAACCCTGACACCCCCCCCCCCCACACACACACATAGAATGATTTTTCGGATTAGCAGTGAACTTTTTGACGTAACGAGTTTAAAAGGCGGATTTAGTATGAGCAGACCCAGATAAGGCAAGATTTCATTGGATTATGACCTTACAGAGAATATCCTGACCTGAACAAACAATTATGTGATAAACATCCACTATAATCAAAAGAGAAATAGTATAAGTCAAAAATATTGACACAGATATCTAGTATTATTGTTTGACCGAACGGTTCTCTCAAACCGTACCGTGCTTGTGTACTTGGCCGCGATCGATAAGGCGTTGGTCAGTATTAGATTGGCATTAAATAAATGAATTCATTGTTACATTGTAATGTAATTAATTAAGCGAGCGAAGCGAGCGTCTCCACGAGACTCTTATGGCACTTCGTTCTGTTGTTTTTTTGCACTATACTCTTATGGCACTTCATTCTGTTTGTTTTTTGTTTTGTTTTAATGTCTGTCGATAGCGGTTGAACGGAAAGTCCGATCCACTAAAAATTTGTACCATCCACAAGCCTCGATGTGGATTGAAGGTGTATACTTTTGAGGCAAAATCGTTCGAAAAGTTACAAAGTTACACTCAATAACTGTTAGTAACGGATGGCGGACCGCCGCGAAAACACTAGACAGAATGACAACGAAAGTTCTTAGCAACGCAAATTGCACTGCATTCAACAATATCGGGAAGTATAATAGCTATGGAAAGTAGAAAAAATTTTGAAATGCACATTCTTGAATTGTTGTTAATTGTTGTTTTTATTAGCTTTGAGATCTTTTCGCCAGAACGTTCGTAGATATGGACGCGCTCGCTTATCAACGCGTCAAACAGAGCGTTTTCCTAGTCAAAAATAACACCTTTCTCCAAACTCAATGGCTAGACAATATTAATTACTTATTTGCCTCACATGACTTTTGTAGTAAGGTCACCGCGGTTAGGTTACTCAGTCATGTGATGTACTGACTGATAGATGTGAAGGTTCGTTTTAGAATAATTCACAATTGTTGTGTAATCAGTGAAAGTGAAGTAACGGATATATCGACATTATTTTGTTGCGTGAGTTTCGCATTTGTTAACGTAATATAACTATATAAATAAAAAAAATAAATCTTCACTGCTCAAATTAGTATTAAAATGTTAACAAAACAATCTTTTATGTCATCCGTTTTACCTTATCTCTCATACACTTACTACCTCGAAGAGGATAACTGCAGATGTACAGAGTTTATGAAAAATATAATCTTAAAGTTTCAGTTATAAATAAAAATACAGATTTAATAATTTTATGTATTGAGTAAACTGTATACATATACATTGCACACCCGTACAAATAATTACAGATACCGGTTACCCTTAATGGTCATGATGCCTCCTCTTTGTTCCACCTTTATGATATACCCAATATGCAGTAAAAGTTCATTGCTTGTTAAAAACACGGGCAAATCCCGTACTCGAAATAAAACATCTCATCAGTGGAAACGAACGGCTTGGCTGTAAAAGTGCGGCAGCTGTGATTCTGAATCACCGTCTGTTCTGTTCGCGTTCTTTCTTCTTGTTTTTATATAGAAACTAGAAACGCCACCGAAGCCAACTTAATTAGCGCTCACACAAATCTAAAAAAACATCGTCCAAAATTATTGCACCTCGCAATTAGAAATAGCGGCGAATGGGTAATTAACGAAAGCGATTCGAAATTAAATCCTGGAGAGGTAATCAAGATTATATTCACACTTTTCTTTCTCGTTTCACCTTTTTTTTAATATTGCGTTGTTTGTATAAACTGTTTAAGACACTTTATACACATATACTCCGCAATCAAACTCTGTGAGAATAGTCGAAAATAAATCATATTCTTGTATCAATTCCAGTCATTTTCTTTTATCAAAAACAAACCCAAAATCCCCATGAAAAAGGTGTTGCAGTGTGTTTTTCTGTAAAATTACCTTCTATTGATTTTTTGACATTTGTATGGCAGCACTGCGTTGCTGATGGTGGTATTTGCTCTTTACGTCTCATATTTTGGCAACAATGCTAATCGAGATAACGAATAGATGATTATGAAGATGAGAAACTTCCATATCACATCCACATCTCCAAGCCAGGATGTTTACCTGTAACCTTCCCCTAACCGACTGCGGACAAGGGACAACTACACCGGCCTGCGTTTGTGGTGACAAAAACTACCCCCCAGTCATTAATTCACGTCACCAATTTCTTCAAAAACTCTCGACGAGATTTATGTACATAATTATTATAAGATGATATAATGTTTATTTTCTTTAGAGCTTTATGAAAACTAGAGCTAAGATCTTCTTTGAGTTGTATCTTTGTAGACATTTACTTTTTACTTGTTTCTTAACTTTATAACTAGAGTTTGAGCTTTTTACGTCTAAACATTTCGGCTTCTGTGTGGATCTGACATTCCTTTTATGTCTCGGATTTTCTCCTCCCTCGAGTAACTTCTCTTTCCGATTGAAGTCAACTTGGAGTCAACCAATTACATTTGTCCCTTTCTACCCCTGTTCACCCCCTTGTGTCGTGGCATCTCCCGCAGGAATACGCGTCCCGTGGCTTCTACCCGATACCGGAAGTGTCGTGTGTTCTTCCGGTCCGCGGTCATTCCTTCAGGGACGTGTTTTATGTCCTCCCTAAGGACGGGCACATCCCTACTGGAACATAGCGGTACATACGGGATGCCGCTACAATCATCTTCACCCTAGTCCTTGTTACAATTGGAATTGCCCAACCAGCGGATTCAATTATTGATAACGCCGGACAATTGTCTCCATTTGGGTTTGAGAAATGAAAGTATAGTGCTGCTAAGCGAGCGAAGCGAGCGTTTCCATTCTACTGTTACATTAATTCAAGCAGAATTCATTGAATGACAAAGTTACAGAATAGGGTCCCTGAGGAGAAGCAGGTAAATCTAACACATGCTAGAAAGATTTAGTTCGGGAACCGAAGAGTAAGGACAGGAAAAGCTTGGAGTGAGCAAATAGAAACGGTTGTGCAATGTATGCAGGTTGTATTGTGCTACCTCTCTCTCTCTCTCTCTCTCTTTCTGTGACGTCATGGCCCGTTATTAAGCCGTATATATATTCAACATTCACCCATATATATGTCGTAGGTCATTGTCGCACGCGATAGCGATGCTATCAGCATGGTCTGTAATACTAGCAGATAAAGTTGAGGTCTGAAGGGAACATCAGCCGTCCATGTGCCTTGTGAACAGTGCATGGATCTAATCTGACTACATGATCTCGGACTAGGGAAGGGTTTTTCGGTCTAGATTATTCCATATCTCAAGAACGAATTATCATGACGTCACGGTCTAAGATGGCGGCTACAAAGAGTACTTGTGGTGGTCTTTGTTTACCAACAAGTGCAATGTCGTCCAATCCGCACAAATCTACAGTGAAATCAGCGTTGAGAAACATAGTGGATGAATGGAATGGATGGAATGGAGTGGATGATGGAGTAAATGTTGTTCCCTTTTGGCCCATGATCTTTTCACCCCACTCAAACGGCATCTAGAAAACATTAACCCTCACCATTGTAACATTTCAGTTGGTCTATAATTGACCGCACTTCGACTTCCGTAGGCGAATGTTTTGGAGATATTTGTAAACCTTCTTTTTATGGCCGCTTTTAGCGGGTACAATAGGGTCCGACTTCATTCATCAACTGTGGTGGTTCTCAAGGCTGATTGTACTTTAGACGATGCGCGCGGTATGTCCAGTACTCCTCGGTAATAGGGACAAGTTTTCCCGCCAGGAAGCGCATTTAAGCTCTGCGATCCAGTGTGACGTACCCAACAGTATAATAGACACGTGTTCTGTCCGGCGTGACGTCATACTTGGTAAAACACGCGACCACGAGGAAGCTACTATAGAGAGAACGTGGGGATATATAAATAATTCAAATCGTACCAACAGGAGGCGAAGTGTCACCCAATGCAGTAGCAGTAGATTATCGTTCTAAAAATACGAGCGCTGGCTTGTGTTATTTCTGCAGTAACAACATTTGGTGTTGCTTTAAAGTGGATGTGAATGAGAGTCGGATTTCCTTATAGCTCGACCGGAAACAAATAAATAGAATGATTTTGAGTATGTGGTTGCAGATTAACGTGAAAATTTAAGGTTTTCTGTCATTCTGAGAATGCTGGGATTGAGTCGTAACATTCTTTCCTATTCAAAATACCGCAATACGTAGTTTTAGTCACATGAAAAGAGACCGATAGAGGTGGCTCAGCGCGGTAAGACGCGAGACTCCAATTCGGGAGGTCGCCGGTTCGATTCCGGCCACCGGCAGTCCTGACTGAAGGTTTTTTTCGAGGTTTTCCTCAGTCGTAAAAGCGAATGCTGGGATTGAGTCATACTATCAGCCCTCGGACATTCCACCCCAACTATCCAAACACCCTTATAACCTAGTTGGTCACCTGAAGAGGGGCACATCAGGTAAAGCTGGTGTGCACCCTAGAACGGGTATTCCTACAAAAATTATTATTATTACATGAAAAGAGACATAGATTGTCCCAGGGACTAAAAATTATTATTATAGAGTGTAGCACAGTTCAATGACCGGTATAATTTTATTCGACTCTGTTATTCGCTACAATAGTCGCTAATCGCTCGTAAAGCCGTGTTAAAACAATAACAAATTGTAATTAACAAATTTTGCCTGTTGTTTTCATCATGATTGCAACTGTCATGTCCACGAGAACCCGTAAACCCATTAGCGTGTCCTATATATATATATATGTGACCGTGCAGTCGACCGACAATAAACAATTGCATTAATGTTCACAAAACGAGTTTCCGGTTCATTAATTAACCACCGTAATACCAGCGGATTAGTGACGGTGTTGTGGCGGTTCAGATAGTGTGGCGGGCACGAATGGTCGGCCCGGTGTTGTGATGTGCGATAAAGGACCGAGATTCTGTGATGCGGCAGGTTGCGGGATCGACTCGCGACATTGCCTATCGTGGCTGTAGGATTTTGTGAGAGCGTTGATGAATGATGAAGGTTTTTTTATTGACATTTTACGAATACGTGTTACAGCATGGAGACTAGCCCCCAAAGAGCCTAAGCTCGTTATAAGGGGCTTTTACATTATAGTTATTTGTCTATGATGGATGGAAATTTAAACTGAAAGTAATAATAGGTAATGGATTTGTAAAAGCTTAAAAACTAGGACTTATTAACAAACAGTAGGCTTATCATTGTTACAACAACAAGAAAACAGGTTATATGTATGGTACTTAATAATTGATAGAGTATATTATGGAACTTAAAATTAAACTTATAATTAAACAGTATTTTGTTCAGTTTATTGTCGTCGAAACCGGCGTAAAGACTGGTCTGCATGGATATTCAGAACTAAGGATAGTCTTGCTGTAAACAACACTCCAAATTAAGCTGTTTTTAGTCCTTAAATTTTGAGAACGATACACTTTTTTGAAAAAGTGAGAAATGAAAGAATTGTGTTTTGTAAAAACTAAAGTCTGGATGAACAGAATAAATAAGTAAATACATTCTTATTTATAGAGTTACCCACTCGGTAACAAGACTGATTTTCGGTGGAGGACTTTAATTGAAAGCAACTAAACCAACCCTGTAAGCTCCGAACATCATCGACGAGTGAGCGGTAACCAATCAAAGATCTATATTTCAAATATGAAACATATGAATCAGTGATTGGACAGTGCGAACACCCGCGGACAGAAGAAGAATTTCAATCAGTACGGTTGTCATAAGTGAAACCAATTAAATTAAATTATTAGTTCTTTATGTGGTGATTTTGGAAAGTCCTTAAGACGTCCCGACTTGGCAGTTCCACGTGTTTTCTCCTCTAGGCGGAGATCAAGTAGACCTTGTTACACACGATACTCCCATCTGACAGGTTGTGCATGGATTGTGTGGCCACCCTGATCAAACTAACACCCAATAGAGAAAAAGCGGTGGTTTCTGTGGTCATGTCTTAGATTTCAGAACCCCTAGAAACATTGTCTTTAGTGGCCTGAAACGGAAAGTCGATACAACCCAATGTGCAATGTTATGAATGACCTTGACTGAGAGTAATAACCGTGAATGGCAATACGCAATCTTAGTGTAACAGCTGATGCATGTAGGCGTGAACATAATTGAATCTTCACTTGTACTAGACAAGCCGCCTGCAAGGTAGTGTTGTTAAAGGTCTCTCACAACAAGAAGTAATTATAGTGTCAGGGGAGTCAGGACCGCCCACAATTAGTTTCCAACTTAACAAGTGCAAATCACTAACGTTTTCCCCGATTATCTAGTACAATTTGGTTGCGTTAAGTTTTTTGACGGAAACCTAGCTGCTTGCACGTTTTCTTGTACGTTACCGTCAAAGAACTTACCGCAACCAAATTGTACTAAACTAAATGTGGGCGGTCCTGATACTATCTTGCTGTGAGAGACCTATATCATCCGCTGACACTTGTTGCGAGGTAGCAGCACTAGACAGTACACTACCAACCTTGCCAATGATAACCTATTTGGTAAGTTTCATTGATTGCGATTGATATTTGGGTTTTACGTCCCATATTTTTGCAGCTTGTCTAATCGAGACTATGAGTGGATGAAATATGAAAATGAAGATGTTTGGAGGGAAGGGGTAAGTAGGAGAGTTGGGAGAAAAAGTGGAAAGAGAGGAAAAGGGAATGGGGAGGAATTCGGGGGATGTGAACTGCATTTTGTCTGACGTCTCCCCATTGACTATAAGTTTCATGATGTAACTGTCATTCTCCAAAGGAAAGGAAGATTGAGGAAAATGGAGTGAACTAATTGGAAGAAGTAAGAAAAACGAAGAAGAAGATAAGTGGGAAAAAGAGAACTTGACAGGTCTGGCATCGGGTTTAAATATTGGAGCTAACCACCTCCTGAGTCCTGACCCGATTTATTTTAGAAACAGGTGATTAAAATATGAATCAATGCGCTTACTTTGTGTTTAAATTAGCAATTTGTGGTTGATACTGTAGTAGATTATAAGAATATTAGTTTTTAAAACGGATATTTTTAACAACCCCTCAACATACACGATCAAGCTTTGACATAAAATGTGACACGTTTTCACTGTGGTGTGGGTTTACTGAATTAGGTCATGCAGTACATGCGCAACAACCAACTACGGGTTTTAATCAGCTTTCGAGCGCTTAGTCGGATTAAATCTCAGCTGTATATACATTGGCCTTTCCATGCAATCAGTGCAAAACTACACAAAACTAACCATCTATCTATCTATCACCACTATGCAGATAGAAGAGATGGTTGTCCACTACACGTAAACCTGGTTTAAAAACAATATAATGACTATTAATAGTTAATTGTATTAATGTTAATAAAAATTAAAAAAAATTAATATTAATAAAGATTAACACAAAAGTAATATTAATAAAAAATAGTATTAGTGACTACTAATAGACTTATAAATTAATGAGTGTTTAATATAATTACTGTGTCGGGGTGCGCGATTGGCCCGTGTTATTTTGGTGGTAGAATTATTGTGGAGGGAAATTGTTTACGGTTTTAGAGAACATTTTGTTTTTGAATCTCTTCCAATTTCGTCGCATTTTACTACTGGCAGAGTAAACCTGGGCAAAATTATACTCTGGACCCAGATAGGGACACAGTGGGATTAATTTTGTACTGAAATTATAGATACCTTGTCACAAAGAGCGACACTTGTTTTGAATGATCTTGCTAACGTTTGTAACCACCTCGTTACATTTCCGAGATTACTACAAACGTTTCAAAGATTATTTAAATCGGCTCTGGTGTTTTAGAAGAAATTTTACAGTTTCATGAGTATAGTGACGCAAAACAATTTAATTGCATTCGTTTTTAAATGCTTTAAGCATACTTTAATTATTTCTAGCAACACTGATCTTTCCAAAGTTTTTTTTTTAAGATGTTTTCAAAATACGAACAAATCTGAAACATTGTACGTAAGCCGCTTTTATGAACTCTTAAGAGCATTTACAAAACTTATGAATGTTTAAAAGAATTCTCACTTATTCATTTCAACATTTCTTTTCACATAGAATATCATATTTTTCGTGCTTACTTTTTTAATCTTATTTCGATTCAGGTATATATAAAATATTGAAATGATAAAATGTTAAAATAGAAAATATCAAAACTCCACTATTAAACGTATCTGTTACTGTGTGATGACTGATGCAGTTTAATTTTGTTCTGTTTCACGATACACGCGTGGAAAATACACTGCCATAGAAAGTATCACAGTGTTCCATTCAAAGTTAGGTAAAATGCAACGAAAACATGTAGAATTATCAACGAATGAACATTGAAATAAAAAACTCATCAATACAGTCCGATGTTTGTGGGAGTTATTTATACGTTTGAATGGTAAACTCTTGTTTGACAAGATGAATCAGTAATACATGTGCAGTAATATCGATTCCCTTATTTATGTGACAGCTCTTGTTACCCGCGCGTTTTTATAGGATTTTAGCTGCTGCACACAGTATCTTGTCCACACGAACCGTGACATAATTGGCCTGGTTTCAGAGCATGTGTAAAAAAAAAAAAACTATTTTAATCATTACGGTTATGATTGTTAATTTAAATAAATGTACAATTAATTACTTATTACCATAGCCGGTAGTGATACAGATATTTGAATTTTTTTCAATCCAGTTTTTTAGTTTTAATGAAACTACAACGTGCACGTTTTATCATTGTGAAGCTTTTTCAAGATATAATTAATAAAACAAAACGTTAATAATTTCTTTTAGTTTTTATAGATAGCAACTTATTTTAGAATTTGATCGACTAAACCGCAACTTTCAGAGCAACGAGGCATTAACAATGTCCCCCACTGAAAAGGATTCACTCACTACCTTGGTAAACATATGTTCGGTATCTTCGACTAGGTTTAACATCCATTCAAGTATTCACAAGTTTTTTGTATAAACTCTCACTCCAAGTATACATTCACTTCGAAAATAAGTATTTGCATACAGTGTATAAATTATTGTCATCAATAAAAAACTCTACAATTTATTGCTTATTATTCATCTATACATGATTTCTAAATTGAAGATGTGAGATACCTTTTCAAGTTAAACACGTATTATTTCCTCCTATATATGTGGAGTGTTTAAAACTAGCTGTCTTTCTGCGCTGTAAATATATTCTGAGCTCTCCCAATTAGACGTGAAGATCGATGGTCGCGCCATATGAGGGTAAACTAATCGGAATAAGTTGACTCGAAATGGTCATCGTTTGTTGACGGAAGCCGGAGTAGATAACGACCTTGATGTTCCAGAGATCAGAAGCAACAGGTTCGAGTAAGTGATTGCCTTATATTGTTAAGATGTTGGTGAAGCGGAGAGGTTTGGGTGCAGCGTATAGAGTCTATGTTGATTGGTACACTGGACGATGTTTTCAATTACCATTAGCTTTCTATTCTATATAGTAGCCCCAACGGAAGTATTCGCAAATCGACCTCAGATCTTTATCTACGGCCCCGTTCATGGGCGCTAATTCATCGAAAATCAACAGATTGCTGGCGTTCTTTCACACATTCGTAGATGCGTAAATAAAGTAGTGTATTATTTTCTAATACTTAAGAATTATTTCCCAGATTGTAATAATTTGGGCGGTGCTAGCTATTGTCCAGGGATTCAACGTCAAATTCTACCCTAAAGTAGAGAAATACCAAAAGCGTTCTGTGAATTCTTAAACAACTAGGCCTAGACGTTTCGTTGAGTAAATGCACCTTATTTCAAATATAATTCTTCGAGTGAAGAAAGTGAAGAGTGTTCTCAGAAAGTCTAGAAGAAACAAACGTTGTTCAAAGAGAATATTATTATTTCCTTTTTACGACTTGTTGCCTTCCAAGCACAACAATACTAAATAATTCAGCGAGCCACTGCTGCCTAGATTCATTCTCTTGTGTTCTTACTTCTCTAGAAGGCGCTGAGAATCTTGTGCGAAGCGAGCAAAGTGTTTGAAGTAAGAAGATGTGACGTGGCCTTTGGGAATATCCGGTAAAGGGTAATGTCACGTTTAAACTGACGTTTGCATTGACGATATTGAATTTTGCCATCGAGTCCGGGTGTCAGGTGCTACCGGGAAAAAACCTCCACCCATAGTTGCCAAGTTCTACTCGCGCCGAGTGAAAGAAGACATCTTGGTCCAGAAAAAGAAGAAGCAGAAAATCAGCGCGAAAGAAATTGGGTACCCTTCATCGAATAACATAGTCTACATCAACGAGCACCTCACTAAGGTAAACAAGAATTTGTTTTGGCTGGCCCGTAACACGAGAAACTACGGATATAAGTTTGCCTGGTGTAGAGGGGGCAAAGTATTCATCCGCAAGGACGAAGACTCGCCAGTTATTTTGATAAAGTGTGCATCAGACATACCAGACAATATAACAGCGCGAGCGGTCCAATCAGACCAGTCTTAGTGTTGTTTGTTTACCTTGTGCGTGAGTTTGTGTTTGTATGGCTAGTTGGGATGAGGTCAATAACATATTTCTGCAAAATGATTCCATCGAATGTACGTACATTGATGACATTAGCGGCTGGTATGAGACAGGCGGCCGCGATCTGTCTACAGTCTCTAAGATTATTCACATTAATATTAGATCGTTAAAAAAACATTGGAACGAGTTATGTTGTATTTTGCAAGATTACTTAGGATCAATAGATGTTTTAGTTATAAGTGAAATTTCTAATTGTGATGTTAATTTATATAATTTGCAGGGGTATCAAAAAATATCAAAACAAAGAATAAACAGAATAGGTGGTGGCATACTTATATTTGCTAAAGAAACATTAAAATTTGCTGAAATTAACGTTGATTTTTTGAATGCAGAAGCGCTTTGTGGTACTATTTATCTTAATAACACATGTGTTCATTTGTTAGCTTTGTATCGTCCTCCTAACTTAAGTCGTTTAAACTTTATTGAAGAACTAGATGTGTTTTTAGGGAAATGTTTTGGCATTAATGGGATCATAGTTGGGGACGTCAATATAAATTTACTTGATACTTTGGACAGATATACTGTTATGTATGAAGATGTGTTGGCCGCACACGGTTTTAGTAAATGCATTACTAAAAGTACACGCGAAGAGTATATTTCTGGTAGGTTTGTGTCATCTTGTATTGATCACATTTTTTTGCGTGGAAGTTTCTCGTCATGTGAATCCGCTATCCTTACCACTAAAGTCTCTGACCACTATATGGTGCTTACTTGTTTAGGGTTTATAGGAAAGTCTCTCAACGTTAATACGCATAATAATCATTCTAATGACAATAATATCTCTGTCGCAATTACGCTTAACGAAAGAAAATTAAAGCATAACTTGTCTAATATTAACTGGAACTTAGCTTGTGATGCCGATGATCCAGAAGAAATATACACTATAATATCTAGACAGTTTACAGAAGCTTATGACAGTTCTATCTTCAGGGGGAATAAAATACCTAAGTCAAGAGATAGACCTCGCAAAATATGGGTGTCTGACGAACTTGTTATTATGACGAAAGTTAGAGATAGACTTTTTAAAGATTGGAAAAACTGTATCCTTGGTGAAAAGAAAACCCGTCTTAGAACGGAGTATAATGCGTACAGGAATAAAGTTACAAAAGCTATAAACAAAGCAAAGATAAAGTTTTATCGCGAGTTAATTCTAAACGCACGAGGGGACTTAAAAGAGACGTGGCAAATTATCAACCAGATCACTGGAAAAAAGAAACGAATGTCAGTTGATGACGTAATCAATAAATTTTTGTGTAAAGACGTAGATGTGAACCTAGTTGTAAACAATTTTGTGAATTCATTTGTTGACGAAATAAGTACGTTGAAACATGATTGTGACGTTGTTACATTGCAGCGAGCTCAGAATGTCAATATCCCAGTGAGTCAATCGTTTTTCATGAAACCAGTTACTCTTCCAACTGTTAGGGAAATGATCGACTCACTTAATGTAAATAAACAGCCAGGTGTAGATAAGATACGTGTTCAAGACCTGCAATTTGTCAAGGACTCTATTGCTCCTGTACTAGTCGTGTTAATAAACAAATCGATGGAGACCGGTATCATCCCTAAGCGCCTCAAAAAATCAATAATTAAACCAATATATAAGAAGGGTGACCATACGCTTTACTCTAATTACAGACCTATTGCAATATTGCCAAGTATTGAGAAACTTTTAGAAAGACATGTTGCTAACAACTTGATCGAATACTTAAATAAATACGGGATTATAAATAGTAAACAATTTGGTTTTCAAAAAGGAAAGAGTACCTCCACACTGTTATTAGAGTTCTCCAATTACGTCAATTCTAAACTTAACGACAATATGCAAGTTTTGGCATTATTTGTAGATTTCAGTAAAGCATTCGATACCCTCAACCATCAGAAACTATTACGAGCTTTAGAGTCAATTGGCATCCGTGGAATTGCGTTAGACTGGTTTAAAAATTATTTAACTAATAGATTTATGCAGGTTAAAGTAAACGGCCAATCAAGTGAAGAAAGACCTTGTGATTCTGGGGTCCCACAAGGGTCTATTTTGGGACCGACTCTATTTTTGATTTATGTTAATTTTATGTCCAAATGTCTTATTTTTTGCATTATTTTATCTTATGCTGACGATACTGTCTTACTTGCCGTGCATTCAGATATTCGTATTGCACAAGAAATGTTGCAAACTGATTTTAATAACCTTCTGCGTTAGAATCACGATAATGAATTAGTAATTAACTCGTCTAAAACTAAAGTTTTACATATTTCTTCTCCCCATAATCGTGAAAGAGACTTTCCTATAAATATCATTTATCATGATTTTAATTGCCTTCATAATGTGGATGAAGTGACATATTGTGATTGCAGTTTAAAAATAGAATGTGTGGACGAGTATGAGTACCTGGGCGTAATTGTTGATCGTAACTTTTCTTGGAGAAATCATATTGATAAACTATGTAATAAACTACGCTCATGCTCTTCTCGATTGTATGCACTTAAATATTCTGCCCTTTACATTATTTAGAGCCGTTTATCAATCTATGGCCGAATCATTAATTTTATATGGCATTCTAGCTTGGGGCAATGCTTCGCGGTGCCATACGCAAAGGGTTGAAGACCTACAAGTTAGAATGCTAAAAATGGTAATATGCGACATCAAAATCGATACTACACTTTCTAGAAAACAAATATTTTCATTTTGTAATATACTGCCAATTTATTCTTTATTCGTATATAGATTTTTGTTGTACTTTTATTTTAAACCGGATTTTAAGATCCCTATGGACACCTGTAAGGAGACAAGGCTCAAAGTGGCGGGCACCTTACAAGTTCCTAATTATACTAACAAATATGGCCAACGCTCTTTGTCTTATTCTGTGCCAACTATATTTAATATGCTACCATCCTCACTCAAAACCCTGTCGTCTATTTCTAAAATTAAATCTGAACTAAAAACACATCTACTTTCTGACACCTTTTTACTGTGAATGTTCCGTTTATATTTTAATTACTGTAAACAAGTTAATTCTGCATTTGTATTGATTTTTGTAAAGTTCACTTTCTTAGTAGTTTCAAGTATTTAGTTCTATACATTATTTTGTTATTGTAAATACATGTTCCGTTTTCTGTTCTGTTCTGTCACTATGTATAATATTTTTTATTATGTACCACAGTTAAGCCAAGTCTTGGCTTTGTGGGTTCTTGGAGTCATAAATAAAAAAAAAAAAAAAAAAAAAAAAACTACCCAACCCCTACTACTACCCCTGGGTGCTGCCCAACATTTTAACATTTTTTAAAAATTATATCTCAAGAATGCTAGACGAAATCGAAAATCTGAGTCTACATCAGACTGTGGTTTGGTAAACCCTATACATTATAATCAGTTTGGTTATTGAATTGAATCGTTGTTTGAATTGAATTTGTTTTACTAATTATGTATTTAATTATCAAAATAACTATCCCACTGATTGTAATATTTGATATATTATTTAAATAAATGAATAAATTCACATTTAGAGTCTACCCACTCAGCAACAAGACTGATTTTCAGTGGGGGACTTTAATTTAAAGTGACTAAACCAACCCTGTAGGCTACAAACACCATTGACGAGTGAGCGATAACCAATCAAAGATTTGTCAAAGATTTATTGTTCAGTCTGTATAGCTTACCAAACCACAGTCCGCTCGCTGTAGACTCAGATTTTCGGTTTCAAGTAGCAATCTTGAGATATAATTTTTAAAAAAAATGAAAATGATGTGTGATTTTTAGAAATACTATCCACAAAACGTCACCGTTATGAGCTAACGTTTTGATTGAAAACGTCTGTTTCAAAAGTTGGATCCCTTGTGACTATCTAGAGAGACAAAACATGAGTATCTACGTTCTTAATTATCCGGGCTAACATCGTAACATCGCACTCCCAGGGGGGATCATTAGAACGAAGAAGCGTGCCCAGACCTTTCGCTAATTAAAAAACACAAGCTTGAAAGCTGCTGCACAATTTGGGTTAGAACCAGAGCGATCGGCTTTCACGAACTAATTTGAGAAGCAAAGCTTAAACAACTTTTTTTTTATTTATTCGGTGGTCTCGTCTGAGATTAAGTGGCAAAAAGTTAAAAACCTCGCGGAAAAAAATTCATCAAGAGATTTATTTTAAAGTGAATGAAGACAACATCGTAAAAATGTTGACTTTAATCACGATATAAAAAGTAATTTGTTCTAAGTTTTGTCTCGAGGGATGAGCATAGAATAATGTGTTTCTTCATATCACAACAATTGCAATGTTAGATATTTTCTAAATTTATAATTTCATTCATAATTTTCAAGTTTATTCCTCCAGACCCCACTTCTTGTACATATAATAATTATGTATCCCATCTAAAATATTCACTCTAGCTGTGCCACTTCTGTATCTGTACCTTTTAAAATCATTCACACTTTTTTTCCGTAAATATTTGTGTCACCACATTTTGGGTCCGTATTCATAGTCCTCTTCTACCCCTAGGGGCACCCGTTGTTTCTATGGATTTTTTTCTATATGAGAAATAAGAAAAAGAATGTCTTTATTTAGCTTTCGCTACATTTAATATTACAAAATACATCAGTTATTTACATTTTGGATAGCATATTTTCTACAATCATTTTCATATTTTCTTTTTACATTTAGATATAGCCTCAGATTTATAACGATATAACAACATGCATGAAACTGTTACCTGGCAACAACGGGCGCCCCTATGTGTACGATACGACTATGAATACGGCCCTTAAGCCCAGGTTTTGTCTCTGACACGTTACTTGTGTGTCTACAGTAGAAGTGACAATTATCACTGCTTGAAAGCTAAAAGCGCCACCAGCGTCTCCAAAGAACATAACTCATAGTGTTGGTTAAGCGTGGTTAAGCTCTTTGCACGGGTTAACTGTGACAAATCTCTTTCACACGTGCAAGTCTTGCTTGACGGGCTGACTTAGATACCCGATTAGGGATAATATATATATATATATACATTATACATATATATATCTCGCAGCCATTTGTGCGGAGATTACCGGGGAGCAAATCATTTATGAAGGTTTAAAGGATCATTTTTGCTGCACTGCTATTTTACTCAGCTAATTTTATTTGTTATGTGAACATAAATGAATGTATTGATACTTCTTGACAAGGTAAACAACTAACATCACTCAAGAAAATATTACTTTTTCAAAAGCACATTATCTGAGTAATTGCCATCATCAATCTTATTTTGTTCTATAACAAAAAACGTATATTTAAACAAATTGTATTAATATTTTAATTTTTCAGTTAGTTTTGCAAGTTAGTAACTTTGAGCAGTGCATAATTTTATCTTGATATTTACTAATGTTGGAAACGGGGTCAAGATATATATACATATATATATATGTTATTCTGTAGGTTTTCGCGGACTGAAGAAGATGTAGTAGTAGGTTTTCGGGTTGCTGTCCACGTTACTTGCTCTTTAGAGACTGATTGCTGGCCCAGAAATGGGCCATTGTCAATGTCTCGACGTTTCGACAAAATCGCATTTGCCATCTTCAGGAAGATTCGTTGGTTTCCGAAGCTGAGAACCGAATGGTTTCCTCTCCGGTGTGTCCATTGTTTTATACCTAGCCTGGTGCGCTGTTATTGGTTCGCTAGGAGACCGATTCGCAGCTAGCCAATGGCGTGACGGCGTGTGTGTTGAGCGGTGGCGACGACAGCGCTTAGAGTGCGGCCTCGTCGAACTACAGCGCACCGGCGAGCGCACCGGCGTTCGTTCCCACCCGGCCGCGCGGGCCGATGTGCCCCTCTCTCGCAGTCCCGTCGCTCGGCCCGTCGGTCTTTAGATCTTGTTGGGACGCGCTCGGCTTCTCGTGGTCGGACCCGTGTATGCCGCTACGTCGGGCGCGATCCTGTCGGTGTATTTCTTTCTTCGTTTGTCACCTGGCTTCGGCGGTGGTACTGCATCTGGGGGTGGGTTTATAGGTGTTACTTGTCGCGCCGCCAAGATGCTCTTCCATACTGCGGGGAGCGTGAGTGAGTCGTCTCGTTTGTTCATAGAGTGTTCTCGTTTGACAATCTCAATGGCTTCTCGGATGGTCCTTGTGCGATAGTGTTCCACTTTGGCCAGTGTCTTTGTATTTTCAAAGTCAATCCAATGGGCTGTAGCGTCCACGTGTTGAGCCAGAGACGACGACCTCTCCCTGCGCTCTACCGCCAGTCTATGTTCTCTGAGGCGGGCGGAGACGCGCCGATTGGTTTGGCCTACGTAGGTTTTCCCGCAGCAGCCGCATGGTACCTCGTAGACGCCCTGGGCTTCTAAAGGGATAGAAACTTTGACGTTCCTCAGTAGGGATGAGATCTGCCTATCTGTGTTAAAGATAGTGGCGATTGTAGTAACTAAGAAGATCAATTTAAGCATAAGACAAGTACTTTAAATGTGGTGGTTTATTCAACAACAACAACAACAGTAGTTATGGTTTCCTATGTTGGTAGTACATATAATATCTAGGGATCTTGTACTTTGTTATGTTGAGAGTGTGATTAAACATGGCAGTGGCCTAGTAAGTACCGAATGCTCTGTGTGATTATTTGTGTTAAATCCTGTAAATTACATTGGCGACGAGGAAATGACGAACTTCAACGTGTTCCAAGGTCTTCCTTGTTTCGAGGGAAGTGCGGATGATGCAGACATTGCTGCCAAGTGGGACAGGTGGGTGCGAGCTTTCAAGCTCCACCTGGAAGGTCAGGACATAGCGTCGGACGCCCGTCAGCGTGCACTGCTGCTCAGTAGCGCGGGAATGGCGGTGCAAGATGTGTTCTTCTTGAAGGTTCAAGAAACCGAGTTTGCGAGCCCGGACGATGGTGAGAGTGGTTTCAATCACGTTTTGCGTGTGCTGACAGCTCATTTTAAACGGGAAAATAACGTGCCTTATGAGCGTCATAAATTCAGAGCGATGTCACAACGAAAGGACGAGACTGTTGGACAGTTCGTAGCTAGGTTGCGTACGCAGGCTGCCAACTGCGAGTTTGGCGTGACCTTGGAGGAAAACATCCGTGACCAAGTGATCGAAAAATGTCTCTCATCACAGCTACGACATAAATTGCTAGAAAGGGGGAACTCTCTAACGTTAAAGAAAACATGTAGCATCGCACAGCTGCTGGAAGCAACCGAGTCTCGAGCTGCCGACATGGAATCAGACAGGCAGTCGTCTAGTGAACAAGTTAGTAAGCTGACTACAAGTAAGCCTCATCCATTTGTACCTAAATGCTGGGGATGTGGTCGCCCAGGTCACTTACTCAATGACCCGGCCTGTCCGGCTAAAGATCAAGAATGTCACCATTGTGGAAAAAAAGGACATTTTGTGACGAAATGCAAAACCAAGAAACGTGAAGAGAGAGAAGAGAGAAGTGTCTCCGACAATCAACAGGTAGCATCCAGAAAAAAGAAACAGTTTCAAGCAGGGACGAAGCCGAAAAAGAAGGTGTATCAAGTTTGCAAGGAAGAAGAATCTGAGGACGATTCGGAAGATGAACATGCATTTGGCATTGGAACAGTTAGACATATCGAGGACCTGCAAGAAGAAATGTTTAGACTGAAGGTAGGTGGAGTTCCTATTGACGTGATTATAGACTCCGGGGCTAGTTGTAATGTTATAGATAAAAAGTTGTGGCTGGCACTGAAAGGAAATAAATCTTTTGCATGCCGAAACCTGCAGAAATGTACCAAGTCACTGTTTGCGTACGGCAAGGACAAGCCACTTACGGTCCTGGGAAAGTTCCGTGCCGAAGTTGACGTAAGCCTGGGTTCTGAAGTTAAGACTGAGCATGCTGAGTTTTACGTCATAGAAGAGAAAGGTTTACCTATCTTGGGTAAAAAGACGTCAACAAATCTCGGAGTGCTACACATTGGTTGGGAAAAACAAGTGAATGCCATAGGCCTACAAGATTCAAACAAACTGGGTAAGTTGAAAGATTTTCAGCTTCAATTACCAATCGATCCATCAGTGAAACCAGTAAGCCAACCCTTACGCAGAATTCCAATTCCACTCAGGAAGCGTTTGGCCCAGAAATTAGATGATTTGGAGAGTATGGATGTGATTGAGAAAGTAAAGGGTCCGTCATCATGGTCTTCTCAGTTGGTTGTTATACCAAAAACAGATGGCGACATAAGAATATGTGTAGACATGCGAAGGGCTAACAAAGCTATTCTACGCGAAAAGCATCCGATACCGACATTTGATGATTTGATGCCAGAGTTGAGCTCTAGCCAAGTTTTCAGTAAACTGGATATCAAAACTGCGTTCCATCAAATAGAACTGTGTCCTGAATCACGGGAAATAACAACTTTCCTTACGCACAAGGGTCTGTACCGTTACAAAAGGTTATTATTCGGTATCAATTGTGCGCCTGAAATGTTTCAGAGAATAGTAGAACAATTGCTTCAAGGATGTGAGGGCGTAGTTGTTTATATCGATGACATTTTGGTCTACGGTGTCACACAGGCAGAGCATGACAAACGCCTTAGACAGGTACTTCGAGTCCTGCACGAGAATGGTATCATTCTTAATGAGAAGAAATGCCAAATAAACACACGTGAAACCGAGTTTATGGGGCATCATCTTTCCAAGGACGGAGTTACTCCAACGCAGAGCAAGGTTACCGCAATACAAGAATGTAGAGCACCACAGTCTGTCGAAGAATTGAGAAGCTTCTTGGGGTTAGTAAATTTCGTAGGACGATTCATTCCAAGATTGGCTACTATCACGGAACCCTTAAGGCGACTCATAAAAAAAGGTCAGACATGTTTTGAATGGGGGTCCGAACAGGAACGAGCATTTGAAACCTTGAAGAAGGAACTTGTTGAACAACGTTGTTTGGGGTTTTATAATGCAGAGAAACCTACTCAAGTTGTAGTTGATGCTAGTCCTGTCGGATTAGGGGCAGTGTTAATCCAAACTCAAGACGATGGACCTCGTGTCATCTGCTACGCTAGCAAGAGTCTAAGTGATGTTGAGAAGAGATATTCTCAAACAGAAAAGGAAGCTTTAGCCTTAGTTTGGGGATGTGAAAGGTTCCGAATGTATCTCTACGGCAAGGAGTTCGATCTTATCACAGATCATCGACCGCTCGAGTTCATTTTCACACCGACATCAAAACCTTGCGCACGAGTCGAACGTTGGATTTTGCGCCTGCAATCGTTCAACTACACAGTAAAATATCGACCTGGCAAATCCAATATTGCCGATCCACTTTCACGTCTTCTAAATGTGTGTGAAGTCAGCACATATTTCCGGAACGATGAAGAGAATCTACGACAAGTTGTAGAAATGGCCGTTCCTAGAGCACTCAAACTGGAGGACATCAAGAATACATCGCTTGAAGATCCAGAAAGTCAGGCCCTAACTAAAAGTATTCAACTTGGACAATGGGGTGAAGATACCAAGAAATATCACCCATTTACTAACGAACTTTGTGTGGTAAATGACATGATCTTGCGAAACACGAGAATAGTAATTCCAGGAAAACTTCGGAATCAGGTGCTAGTCCTAGCTCATGAAGGACACCCTGGTATCTCTGCCATGAAACAACGAATGAGGGAAAAGGTTTGGTGGCCCGGTATTGATAAGGATTGTGAGAAACATGTACAGTCCTGTCATGGCTGTCAAACTGTAGGACTACCAGAACCACCGGAACCCATGAGAAGGACAGAACTACCTCAACAGGCTTGGCAAGATATCGCCGTTGACTTCTTGGGACCGCTTCCATCGGGTCACTACCTACTTGTGACAATAGACTATTATAGTCGCTACTACGAAGTGGATATAATGAAATCAATAACTGCAAAGCTAACAATTCAAAAATTAAAGTTGCACTTTGCACGGTATGGATTACCACTTTCCATTCGTTCTGACAACGGACCACAATTCGCGAGTGACGAGTTCAAGCAGTTTTGTGAAGAACATGGAATCACCATACGATACACAACCCCACTTTGGCCACAAGCAAATGGCGAAGTGGAAAGGCAAAACCGTTCCCTCCTCAAGCGATTGAGAATTGCACAAGCTACCGGCACCGATTGGCGTGAAGAATTGTTGGCGTACTTGACCTTGTATCGGACAACGCCACACAATACCACAGGAGTCAGTCCGGGAGAGCTGCTGTTCAAGCGCAAGTTACGTGATAAGTTGCCAACACATGTGGATTCTTGGAAGGAAACAGATGGAGAAATCAGGGATCGAGATACGGTGAAGAAATGGGAAGGAAAAGTGTATGCCGACATGAAAAGAAACAGTAGAGACAATACGTTGCATGAAGGAGATTTGGTTCTAGTTAGACAGCCACTTACGAATAAGCTAACTACTCCTTTCAGCCCTGTTCCTAACCGCGTGATAAGTAAAGACGGTAGTCAAGTCATCGTCGAGACGCCAGCAGGAGCTCGGTATGCAAGAAACTCTACGTTTTGTAAGAAATTCAATACACCTGAGAAGACGCCAGATACTCGACCTGCCAGTCTTCTTCCGAGTTACCATTCGCATCGTGATTCACCACCGCGATTAGATTCCGATAACATACTTGCCGAAACAACTTCACAGCCGTCACCCATACTTCAACCCTCGTTGGAAGGAAACGTTGCAGAATCAGCAAGACCTCAAAGAGTTAAAAAAGTGCCTAAACGTTATCAGGACTGATTGTGTACATAAATGTGTTATGAATGTGAACACGACATTCAATTATCTTTTCTTTCGATGAACTCAAGTTTCAAAGGTAGTATAGATGGATAATTCTAATTTTGTTCTAATTTTGAAAAAGGAAAGGGATGAAGTAACTAAGAAGATCAATTTAAGCATAAGACAAGTACTTTAAATGTGGCGGTTTATTCAACAACAACAACAACAGTAGTTATGGTTTCCTATGTTGGTAGTACATATTATATCTAGGGATCTTGTACTTTGTTATGTTGAGAGTGTGATTAAACATGGCAGTGGCCTAGTAAGTACCGAATGCTCTGTGTGATTATTTGTGTTAAATCCTGTAAATTACAGCGATGTTTTCTTTCTTAAGAATCTTCTTTATTCTGTCCGTGATTCCTTTTATGTATGGCATGTGGGCAGTACCTAAAGGCTTTTTCTCTTGCTCTTCGGCGACTTTAAACTCTCGGTTGGCTTGTTATATACCTCTACGGGGAGGAAACGTTTCGGATTACTAGGATATACGAGAAACTTCGATGCAGAAGGGCAAAGTTGCTCTGTGATTTAGCCTTCTTGCGCCGCTGCAGGGATCACAACATCATCCCGGACTTCGTGAAATTACGGTTTCACACTACCACACGATCTACGACAAAAATACTGAAGAGAGCCAGCCAAGCATTATTACGAGACACAATACACACAACACGCCGCGAGCTGGACAGAACAAGCATCAAGTTGCATGACGCCCACGACGAGCTATCAACCGCAATCCACCCAGTGCTGTGGGCTCAAGTTGACCAGCTGTCCTACCTACGATCAGAGACCAACACGGAACTAACAACAAAGCGCCAACAGCGAAAATTCGAGAAATTAAGACCAGCGGGGCCACCCACGGAGCAGAAGGTTGATATGACCCAAACCGTATACAACTTGTCAAACGTGCAGCTGGACAAACCTACGACGGATGTCTTAGCTAAGGGCTTCAACTTTGCGGTCACGCCGTCCCGCATTCCACTGGAAAATATCATATCAAGCGTAGAAGCAGCCGTCACAGGCCTGGCCAACGACGCAGCGGAGAAAGTACGCCAAGAGACGTGCAGAGTGTTGCAGAAAGCCCGCCTACCCCCGAGGAATATCACCAGGGAAGAGATTCTAGCCCTAAAAACACTGAGACAGAATCCCGAGGTCATCGTGCTTCGTGCAGATAAAGGCAACGCTACTGTCGTCATGGATTCGGCGGATTATAAGGCCAAGATGACTCATCTACTCAACAACGCTGCCTACGTGAAGTACAACGCTGACCCCACTACCTACTTGGAGAAAATCACCCGAACCAAGAAAATCGCATCACCGATCAGCCCTGAGGCCCAGAAGTACATTATACCGAGGGAGAATTCATCGTGCTGCCCGAAGATATACGGCCTACCTAAGATTCATAAAGAGAACGCTCCATTGCGGCCGATTGTGAGCTCTATTGGGTCGCCACTACAAGCGTTGGCTAAGCATTTGGCCAAACGTCTACAGCCGCACGCCGAAGACGCAGCGTCCTACGTAAAGAATGCAGAGCACTTCCGAGACATGATAGCAGAGTTAAACGTCCAGCCACATCATATCCTTGTAAGCTTTGACGTGGTGTCTCTCTTCACGCAAGTGCCAGTCCAAGAAGCTCTGGATATAATTCGTGAGAAGAAGAAGCCTCCTGCTTACATCACAGATCTTGCTGAGCACTGCTTATCCAACACTTATTTTAAATTCGAGGAGCAGATGTACAAACAGGTCCAAGGAGCACCTATGGGATCGCCTCTCTCACCGATCATCGCCAATCTGTTTATGGAAGAACTAGAAGTACGAGCTCTCGAATCAGCGCTACTAAAACCCACGTTTTTCAAACGATATATTGACGACATCTTTGCGATTTGGCCTCATGGGAGAGAGACTCTCGATAATTTCTTGTGCCACCTCAACAAACAACACGACCAGATCAAGTTCACGATGGAAGTGGAACATCAGAACCAGCTACCATTCTTGGACGTATTAGTGATGAAACGGAGCGACGGGAGCCTCGGTCACACGGTCTACCGCAAGCCTACCCACACTAATCGGTATCTCAACGCAGCCTCTCACCATCACCCGGCCCAGCTCAAGTCAGGGCCGGTTCCACCAAACGTTAAGCGTCAGTTATATTTAGCTAACTGTCAGTTAATTTAGTTTGGTGTTCCACCATCACTAAACTGGACCTTAAATCCTTATAACTGTCGGTTAAACTAAGCGCTGGATTTCCTTCCGGTTAAATTATAAACTTGAGTTTATACACATGCACTGCCAACTATATACATTTTTATGTTGAATTGAAACAGCTGTGGTAATGGTATTTTGAGGTTATGTGCATCATTTCACGGTGTGTAGGCCTAGGCATAGGCAAGCTGTGTTATTCGTCTGTTGGTTAATATATTTGAATTACATTTTAATGCAAATTGTAGACCAAGTATTTGCATTTTGCGTATTTCAACTGTCTCTAGGCAAGGAAAAGCAGACAGACTCAACTTGTAGGCCTAGGACTAGGGCCCCTAGTACCTAGCCTAGCCTAGCTAGGCCTAGGCTATCCAGCCTTCCACATTTGTATATTATATAGGCCCTAGGCCAGTTGTGTCACTGTTATGGCTGGTTACGTTTCGGACGTTTCATTCCCGTCCGATGACGACGAGGAACTCATAGCGTTCTTGCAACTACCGGCAAGACGCCCTAGAATTGTCAAACCAAGGCAGCATTACTTCGAGTCTTTAGACGATGTTGAATTTCTAAAAAGATTTCGAATTTCAAAAGATTCGGCTTTGTCACTGTTGGCGCAAATAGAAGACTCTCTCGAGTTTCCTTCTGACAAGTAAGTATAGGCCTAGGCCTAGGCTATTTGTACATCTAGGCCCTAGCCTAGCCCTATGCCAGAAATCTGAGTGAGCTGGGCAACCACTCTGCATCTGGCCTCATATATGCATAGATTGATATTAATAGGTACTTATAATATTGTTTTCTGCATAGGAACCATGCAGTGTCTCCCATGGATTGTCTCCTTTTGACATTAAGGTTTTATGCCACTGGGTGTCATCTGCTGACGGTGGCAGATTTTATCGGAGTAAATAAAACATCGGCATGCCGAATTGTACATCGTGTCACAGCTGCAATTGCTGCTTTGCGGCCTTTGTACATAAACTTGCCAAATGAACCAAGAGAAATGCGAAACATGCAGCAAAAGTTTTACGATGTAAGAAAATTCCCCCGAGTTATCGGTGCAATGGACTGCACTCACGTGAAGATACAGTCACCTGGTACGTAGGCTTGAGCATGAATATATGTCTACATGACCTAGCTCTAGTTGTTTTGAAATATAGTAAGCTAACATTAATTCATTAACATATTTTCAGGAGGGAACAATGCAGAAGTCTTTAGAAACCGAAAAGGATATTTTTCAATAAATGTGCAAACTATTTCCGACACTAACTTACTTGTGCGGGATATCGTTGCAAGGTGGCCAGGCTCGGTCCACGATACGACAATTTTTAACAGTTGTGAAAAAAGGGCCATGTTCGAAGCCGGACACTATGGAGATAGTCTCCTGGTAGTTGATGGAGGCTACCCTGTTCGGCCCTACCTAATGCCGCCACTGGATCGAGCTGTCACTCCAGCAGAACAGCTGTTCAACGAAAGTCAGATTCGCACTAGAGGTTGTGTCGAGCGCCAGTACGGGGTGATGAAACGGATGTTTCCAATATTGGCACTCGGTATCCGAGTGAATGTACTCAAGGCCCTAGATATTATCGTTGCGTGCGCTGTCGTTTTCAATTTAGCTAGAGGAAATGGAGATGCACAGCCTCCAGATGAAATTGAAGACATACAGGCACGTATCGATGAAGACAGAATGCCAGAATATCGAAATGAAGGGGCTGTTGGTGCTCGTAGAGGTGGGGAGCAGGTCCGGAACATGCTCATAACTGAACATTTTCAAAGGTACGTAAAATCAACTACAGTAGGCTCTGCTAGACATTCACACACAACAAGGCTTGTTCATGCAAAAGCTCAAGGTAGAGCGTATCAATTAGGGATGGGTCGTATAAACGTTTAAACGTGGCAGTAGAGTTTGAACGTTTAGCGTTTTAAACAAAAAAATAAACGTGGAGTTGAATTTTCATCAGGCCTATAGTTGGTACAATTTCTCAAGTCAGCTCAAACTCAGCCGTCGCCGACTTTCTTCGCTTGTCACTGTTATCAGGCACTATGCTCGGTATACCGTCTTTGGAGCTTAATTTTAATTTAACCAATTCGAGCTAGCTATACGTTAAAACGTCGATTTTAAATGGGGTAAACGTTTACGACTCTAAAACGCTTTTCCCATCCCTAGTATCAATTGGCATTACTCTCATCACAAGGTTTACTCGTTATATCTGAAAGCTTTAACAACCGCAGTGCACTAATTACGATTATTTCTTTTTCAGTTTGCTGTGAGAGGCATTGTTCTTCAGACAGCGATATGTTAGCGATAACTGTTTCCATCACCGACGAGTTGAAACCATCGAGGCTCGAACATCACAGTGCTTCGAGTAGTAAAATCTGTTATTCATCTCGATCTTTGTAAACAGTAACGATTTTAACAATCTGGTGTATTTGGTCTAGCGCAAAGGGAAATGAACAGTACTTGACATTAAATCAAACTTACAAGTTGGCAGTGAGAGGTAAACTTGTTCAACAATAAGTAATACTAATAAACAGTCACATTGCTTTACTGCTGCTTGGCATTTGTTTAATTTAACTTAAACTGGTGACAGTGTAAAGATGGGATTTATTCTGGGGAATATTATCAAAATTTCACATTTTTCCAGATATCTGCTGGTACATATACCATATTATATTTATTATATTTATTTTAACTGACAATGACAAAAGTAACAATGACACAACAGTGTAACAATTGACATCCAGAACATTTGATTCCCTCTAGCTACTAGCTCATATTTCGACAGAGATCACAATAATAAAGGAACACTTTATTCCTACTTTCCGATTTTCAATGAAATTAAATGATTTCAAGGAAAAAGAAACAGAATAAGGGCCCAGCAGAGCAAACTTACAGCCCATCCATTTTTATTTACAATTTAGTATATGTAAATAACACCTTACTATTGGTAAACTTTCTTAGACTGTTCAATGTAGGCCTAATCTATCTCTATGTTTTTAGTATTTATACTATATAATATTAAATTGAAAACTGAGTGTTCTATCCTAACAACAAAGGTTAACAATCTCATTACTAGAAACAATGAATCAAATTGGCAAATTGCACTTTTTTTGTTGTACGACATTATTGTGACAATTAATTATTACATCAACATATATTTGTATTATCAGCTAAACATGATCAGCTAAACATGAATCATTGTAAAATAACTTAAATCTAGCTTCTACATTAATAGTAGTAACGTTACAAAATAATTGAAAATGGTCAGGATAATAGTAAATGCAGCATTGTAAAATAACTTAGGCCTAAATCTAGCTTCTACATTAATAGTTGTAACGCTACAAAATAAATGAAAATGGTCAGGAAAATAGTAAATGCAGTTAATTGTTTTGGGTACCTGTAAGCCTAGGTCTATAGTTTTTTATAATGTGTGGCATATGAAGAGTTAAGGCCAGGTTACGATTGTCGTCAACGCTAACTTCAACGCCAATACGAACCTGTGTATTTAAATGAGTTTGAAGTTGACGCCTACCGTAACTCAAAATCGTAAACATTAATAGATTCACGGTTGAGGTTAGCGTTGACGCCGATCGTAACCTAGCCTTGACTTGGGAGAGATACAATACATTAGGACAATTTACTTTCTAATTTCTTGGTTTTAGCCTCTTCTTGTCTTAGGATCTGTTTTTTTATTTCCACATCAAGTTTTAGCAGCTCTAGCCGTAACGCAGCCTCCTCACTTTCTGCTTGTTGCCTACACTGAAAGTTGGCTTCTTCATGTATTTTCTTTCTCTCTGTTTCTCTTTTTAAAACATCTATTTGCAGTGAAACCAACTCCAGCTTAGCTTGAGCCAGCTGATCAATGTCTGCAGCGGTTTTAGAGGTTGGAGGTTTTTGAATAACTGGGCGTCTCCTAGAATTACGGTGTTCTGATGACGATGATGATGTGGTTGGCAGTGTTGGTAGAGAACTAGTTGGTTTTGGAGAGGGTGTTGAAGTGGCTAATGGCGAAACGTCGGGAACGGTGGCACGACGTTGCAGAGCTGGGTGTCCTGGCGTCCGGAGCATTTTGACAGAGTATTTTGACCAGTCTTGCTGTTGATTGTTGTCCATGTTGTCAATGGATGGAAGAGAATGGTGCTTCCGGATTGGCGTACTAGCCGGAGAGATTTGTTCTTCGCCTATTGTGCGTTCTTCGTCACACATCTCGATTTCAGTGTAACCCTCGATTACCTCTATATGTACACCTGGAATCTGTAGGAAAAAAAAAGTTTCACTAAAAGAATACTCGCCAAACCAGCCGGGCAAAATGTTTCCATTCCCAGTAGCCCCTTATTTCATTTCCCTTCATCCAACCATTGAATCTTATCAGTGTTGTAAAGTAGCGCGCTAAAAGTAGCGCGCTACTGGTAGCATGCTACTTTTCATCAGTAGCGAGCCGGTAGCAAGCTACTTTCAAAAACGTGGTAGTGTAGCAAGTAGCATGCTACATTTTAACAGTAGCAGTAGCGCAAAAGTAGCGGAAAATCACGCTATTTATTTGTCAATCGATTAAATTACAAAATCGTTAAAATCTCGTTTTCCAAACTCGTTTAGTTTCCGCTGTCAATGGGCAAATCACAACTGATTCTGCGAAGCATCCACTACCTCCCCCCCCCGCCCCAACGCGCCACCTGCATCATGCCTTTCAACGGACAACCACCCGCGGTCAACGACTCCTTCTGAGAGCAAGACTCAAGAGTGTTGAATGAATGAACCCACCCTTTCGACAAGTGCGTGGGTTGGGTTGCCACTTGCGACTTGCCACCCTCCTCGTGTGCCTTGTCACTCGTCAGTCAGTCTCTAGGTAGCCACAACGTGACGATAACCTTGCATGGTGCGTGTTGAAGCGAGTTAGTTTTATAGTGGTTTGCGATGATAGTGACTAGTGACTAGTGAGTGAGTGATTATTATTTATTAGTGATACAAATGGCTTTCTTTAAAATGAATCAACCTACAAGTTCGAGTGGTCGTGTGAATGTAGTTCACAGTAGTGATGAAGATGCAGATGATGTCGACAGCACCACTTCGAATCCTACTCTTCCGTGGCCATCATACGAAAAGTTTTTCTCTTATAAAAGTGCTGGGAAATCGGGCACCAATACTATAATGGTGCAATGTAAGGTTTGTGTGCCGAAAGTTAAAATAATATCTGTTTCGAAGTCCTCATCATTATTACACAAAACCATATATTACTTTAATTTTAACTTTGCCCGTAACAAACCACTTATGACATTATGACAATGTCAAGAACATGATATTAATATGTATAAGAACGAATGAATCATCATTCATCAACCTACAAAAATGAAAAAATGAATTCCCCCTTGATTTGGCTTTAGACAAGCTGAAACGAGGACATTGTTATTGAATTGATTAAAACTTCGTGATCATCTTTGACGCCGTCGATGTTGTAGAATGATGCGTTTCCTTTGTTCGGGTTATTGACTAATAATAATTGTACTAATTTAATTTGCTACCTGTTTATCCAGTTCCCACATGTATGTCGGTAACGTCAGAATAAAGCCTTGTTTACGAACAGCATTCTAGTTGACCTCAGTCACAGATAAAATATTATTCTCGAAGTGAAGTGAAATATCTGTGCTTCAGTGTAACGCGTGATCTTATGTTCGTATTCACGTTAGCGTTGACAGAATGACAGCCAAGTAGACGCGGATATTCGTAAACAATAGGCTATTTGAACGTATCAAAACAATTGACGTACTATTTATTTCTCACACCACAGAACTGACAATCTGGCTCCATCATAAAGAGCGTGTTTACGTAACACGATTTACGAAAGTAGCGCGCTACTTTTTCAAGCAAGTAGCGAAAAAAGTAGCAAGCTACTTTCTTTAAGCAATTAGAGTTAGCGATAGCATGCTACTTTTTTATGCATTCAATAGTTGGAAAACCAAATGGCAAATTAGGCCTACCTTAAGAATGAAATAATCAGGAAGAAAGTACAATATTAAATTAACTTTGAATTACATGGCTAGATTACCCACCACTTGTCCTTGTTCTGCACCATCTAGGCCTAGGCCGACTACGTCACAGGGCTGCGTACATGAACTCGGCTTCGGCTCGACTCTCATCGTGGTTGCTAGGTTAAAGAAGAGATCAGGGTTATAATAAAATACTATATGTTGTAACCTTGGGGTGGGTCCCCTAAAAAAAGCTAGGCCTATTCTAGGCCTAGGGCCTACATTAGGACTAGAGGCATTCTTACCAATAAATCTGTTGTACCCCGAATCGCTGTCAAATTCGGCAGGCAATGGGTGAGCTGTCCCCGGCATCAACGCTGTAGCCCGTTCATGCAGCAGATTCGGCCTGCAATTAGACGTCCCTCCACCTAAAACGCAGAACACAAGATAGCCTATACTCCCAGTCAGACAGACAGTCTGGGCCTATCTATATTTTCATAGTAGGGCTAGCCTAGGCCTAGTCTAGCCTGGACCCTAGGCCCTTCCTTGTCATTAGATGCCTGGGCCTAGGGCCTAGTCCTAGGGAAGCCAACAACCCTAGGCCTAGGCTAGGCTAGCTATCAACGGCCTAGACTGGGTAGAACCCAGCTTTGGCAAACTTACCCGTTTTAAAAATTTCCACCTTTTGGTCGGAGATGGCTTTTCGGGCATTCTTTTTGATGTTTTCGTAACAAGCTTTGAGAGAACTTGCCGTTCTCTCGATGCCCACATTGCTGGCATTGAAGTCTTGGGCCACCTTCTCCCATGCTGCCTCCTTCTGTTTCCATGTAGCCCCATCCGTTTGCCGATTTTCAATAATAGATTTGTAGTCTTCCATAATATTTAATAATAAAAACTTCTCGCTTTCGGAATAATTAGTTCCACGGCTGCGGGATTTCTTTTTATCTTCCATTTCGACAGGGTTATATAGCCTACTACAGTCTTTGATTTTCAGGTTATGTTCGACTTGAATAACACAGCCTTGTCAAAATAAACGATGCACGCCTGTTGTATTTTCTACTTTCTGAACGACCAATCACAAGCTCGCTTACAAAATAACTTCCAGTTAGCTAACTGAGACTTTGAAAAACATGGTGGAACCCAACTAGCTTTAATGCTCAGTTTAAAAACAACCGACAGTTGGCTAAACTCGAGTTTATAGTCATTTGGTGGAACCGGCCCTCAGTGGTTCAAACACTCGCCACGAGGTCTAAGAAACTGGCAGACAAGGAGCACGTGAAAGACGAGATGATGGGACTGAGGAGAGCTCTTCTCGCCAATGGTTACGATAATTACGTAATCTCAAAGGCCTATAAACAAGCCAACCGAGAGTTTAAAGTCGCCGAAGAGCAAGAGAAAAAGCCTTTAGGTACTGCCCACATGCCATACATAAAAGGAATCACGGACAGAATAAAGAAGATTCTTAAGAAAGAAAACATCGCCACTATCTTTAACACAGATAGGCAGATCTCATCCCTACTGAGGAACGTCAAAGTTTCTATCCCTTTAGAAGCCCAGGGCGTCTACGAGGTACCATGCGGCTGCTGCGGGAAAACCTACGTAGGCCAAACCAATCGGCGCGTCTCCGCCCGCCTCAGAGAACATAGACTGGCGGTAGAGCGCAGGGAGAGGTCGTCGTCTCTGGCTCAACACGTGGACGCTACAGCCCATTGGATTGACTTTGAAAATACAAAGACACTGGCCAAAGTGGAACACTATCGCACAAGGACCATCCGAGAAGCCATTGAGATTGTCAAACGAGAACACTCTATGAACAAACGAGACGACTCACTCACGCTCCCCGCAGTATGGAAGAGCATCTTGGCGGCGCGACAAGTAACACCTATAAACCCACCCCCAGATGCAGTACCACCGCCGAAGCCAGGTGACAAACGAAGAAAGAAATACACCGACAGGATCGCGCCCGACGTAGCGGCATACACGGGTCCGACCACGAGAAGCCGAGCGCGTCCCAACAAGATCTAAAGACCGACGGGCCGAGCGACGGGACTGCGAGAGAGGGGCACATCGGCCCGCGCGGCCGGGTGGGAACGAACGCCGGTGCGCTCGCCGGTGCGCTGTAGTTCGACGAGGCCGCACTCTAAGCGCTGTCGTCGCCACCGCTCAACACACACGCCGTCACGCCATTGGCTAGCTGCGAATCGGTCTCCTAGCGAACCAATAACAGCGCACCAGGCTAGGTATAAAACAATGGACACACCGGAGAGGAAACCATTCGGTTCTCAGCTTCGAAAACCAACGAATCTTCCTGAAGATGGCAAATGCGATTTTGTCGAAACGTCGAGACATTGACAATGGCCCATTTCTGGGCCAGCAATCAGTCTCTAAAGAGCAAGTAACGTGGACAGCAACCCGAAAACCTACTACTACATATATATATATTCTCCTACGTACTCGGTGTACAATATCAGGATGTATATTTACATACTTCAGATAATTGTGTTCACCATGGCCCACCAGAAAACAGAAGCTTCAAAATTGAATATAAGGTCCGTATGCATAGTCCAGACTCAAGCCTTCCTCAACTCAGCCTCTCCTCAGCCTCGCCCATGCAACCACCAATCACGGAACGGCATTGCCATGTGGACGGCTCTGTGATTGGTGGCTAGGTGAGGCTGAGGAGAGGCTGAGCTGAGGAGGGCTTGAGTGTCATCTGTGCATTCGGGGCAATGATATTCAACAGCTATAGTAGGCTAGATCACCAGTCCCCCAACCTTCCACTCAGTAGCGAGCGTAGCAATTTGAAGCCATTTTGAAATGGGCAATCTACATGCTAATTTGGACCTTTCAGTACTGCTAGCGCTGCGATCGGCAGAAAGTTGCACTAGAGACTCCTATTCCCGCCTGTGTTATTTGCCCATTTCAAGATGGCTTCTAATTGACACGCTTGATGCTGCTAGGCTGCACATCTAGCCTACTATAGCTGTTGAATATCATTGATTCGGGCCTTATTGTTTAACTCGATAACGTTAAATCGAGGTTGTTAACCCGTGCATTATGATACAGCTTGAGATGAGTATAATATTGGTCGATATAGGGAGTACACAATATAGACATACTAATACTATACTCGTGCAACGCTCGCGCGTATAACAGCGCAATTCGTTCTAATTACCAGGGCATGTAGCTTATAGCGTCTCGGAGACGGGAGGCGCATTTTAATGAGGCGTCGCGACGCCGCGGGATGTGCGGACGTCGAGTGGCCCCTGAGCGTCTCGAGGGTGCATCTTTGTCGAGTTGTTGGAGACCGCTTCACGCGGTAATAAGAAGGGGACAAGGAAGGGCGAGGTGCTTGAGTAATACCCCCCCCCTCCCCCCCAACCCCCTCTGAGATGACGCCGTGTTATACTCGGTACCCAATAAGAATCTCTATAGGTACTCGGGCGAGGAATATAATTTTTAAGTTTTTTTTTGTAAGTTTTTTTATTGAAGGATGTTATTTTTAATTCTAAAAAATTACATTTGGTTTTCAGTATTATTCTACGGGTTTTTTTTTCGTACAAATTCTTTCGCCATGTGCTCGGTACAAAATACTCGTGGAAGGAAATGTTATTTTTAATTTTTTTTTGTTTAATTTAATTTTTTTTTAGTGTGGTTCCATGGTGTATTACCATGCTTATTCGCTCGCCTAAGTTGCTCAATAAGAATCTCTAGCTAGTGATGAAAGGAATGTTAGTTTTTATTTTTTTTAAATTACATTTTGTTTCAGTGTGTTTCTCCGGTTTCTCTTCATAACGTACTGTAATTATATAATTAAATAGCAGCTTTAAAATCTTCCATGAAGTTTCTTTTATTCATTTATACACGATAAATATCTGTTAAACTGGGTTGTCTGTGTATATAGTATAATATAGTATAAAAAACTGAATCTGTTCTAAAGCATCATTTTGAATAGGAAGTTGTTGTATACCAGACCTGCTCGTTAGTTTGTATTTGTGTACCGTACACACACACAACAGCAGCGGGTTATATCATCTAGATCTCCTTCCAAGCTGTCTTATTGTGTGCTAGGATGCTCACTAGCTCCACTTAACTCACTCATTAGACATTCAGAAAGTATCTCCGCTCAGTGTTTGCTACGTCGGCTGCCAGAGAGAGATACAGTATTGCATATACAACATCCGTTGCGCTCGAGAGTAAATGAGAACAACAAGTAAATGAGAGTAAATGAGAAATAGCGGAACAATACAATTATAATGAATAAATGAGGGAATTACATTTTAGTTTCATTCTTTTGAATTACTATTTACATTTACCGATTTCCAACAGTCAGAACTGATGTTGACAAAGTATTTCTCGATACCTGATGATGTCTTTGGTAGGACGAACGTGAAACAGTTGGAAATACTAACAAAATGGGTATTTCGTTTAAAAAAAATCTGTTTAAAAGGGGAATTATCAAGATGGTTTTTGGTTTTACCTATAGAATCTTCATTTTTTTTTTTTTTACAATTAATCAGACAACGAGATGAAATCAAGATTGTTCGGAAGCAGATTGATGACCTATCTATCTCTAATTTAAATGAGTTTCGTCAGTTACCTAAGGGTAGGTGCAGGCGTTCGATGTACCAACCATTGAATGTAGTAACATATCACTGATGAAGTATTTCCTTCGCGTTCCCGTGTTAGATCAAAGAACATGAAATATATTTGCTTATGGACAGGATAGTCTTGAGTAAAAAATATATAGTAAAATATTGTCAAATACCTTTAAAAAAAAACTGAGTCGCTATATATGGTCAAAGGTTAATGGCATTTTTGTTCTTACAATATATACATAATAATAATATATTGTCAAATACCGTACAAAAACCCGACTCTCAATACATGGTCAAAGGAGAATGACATTTGTGTTCTTACAATATATGAATAATAATATATAGAGAAGCTGTACAAGATAAATTGGAAATAATCTCCCTGTAGACCCCTCTTTGAAGTAATGATAGACAGACGGATCATGGATGGATGGATATATAGATGATTCAAAGGACAGATTTTCATAAAGCCATTTTGCTATACTTTTATATCTCATGGAATATTTCCCATCAGAAGCCAACCAAATATTGACTGACTGATGTTCAGATTTAACGCTGCACATTGTCGTTTGATCATTGGCGTGCGCTTCGAGATTGTGGCTGAGTAAGGGGGGAGAGGGAGGGGGGGGCTTTTAGGCATTTATACCAGGTTTATCAGTCACTGCTAGTGAACATCCAGTTACAGGTGTACTCAGCTATTAGTTGGAAGTTCAAGTGTAGACGTGGGAGTTTCAACCATGGACTAACAAGTACGAATTGACATGTAACATTCTCTGCGATCCTCACAACAGCATAACAGCTTTAATAACTAAAAACTAAAAAACATTTGTTCTAATTTTTCACTTTTTCAATATTCTGTGGCGTTCTTGTGATATGAACAAAAACCGCTGCTTGCTCACGGCTTTTATACAAAGAGTAAAGAACACAAATATTAATTGTTTTCTTGTATTGGCCCTCTTCACATGTTGGATATCTGGGACTAGGTGAATAGGCGTAATTTATGAATTTTGTTAGGGCTCAACCCAAGTCTTCTAGCATTAACTTGTGACTGCTTGAGTACAATATTGCAAAAACATGCGTTTTCTATGACCGGAAACGAACCAACGATCTCCTAAATTAAAGCCTCGCGTGTTATTTCTAAACGAACCTGAATCATATGTATGTTATTTATAATGTAATTGTAATTTATATATGTAATTTATTGGTACTATTAATGATAGTAGTATATAAATATGATAAATAACAATGTATTATTGTGTTGTTTTGTATTCGTTTTTGTATCTGTGTTACCATAAAGTGTTAAAGCCACTGTAAAGAGCGAAAGCTCATGCTGGTTAATAAAGAACATACATACATCGCATATACTTCGGTGCAGCTATACGTTTGACGTTGTCCTGTTAAATATTTATCATCGCATAGTGCTGTAGGTCGTGCGCTCACTATAATATACCGACAAGCGATCTTATCGACCTGTTGAAACCTCTGTCTGTAGTACTTGTTGAACGCGCCTTGATTAAAACCTGTTGATCGAAAACGATTAACTAGTTCCTGGCAACAGTGAATGTGTTTAATCGAGGGCTTTGTCAATGTGAGGGAGCTTCAATGCAATCCTCTTATCGTAATACCGGGTTGTGTAAACAGTTTCAACAGGGATAATGTACTAGGCTAGGAATTTACATCTTTGTCGGTCTGAGCCGGTATCTATTACGAACTTGGTAGCCATGAAGTAGGCGTGAGAGGTGTATTAGATATAAGTTAAACACAAAAATATTGGGTACTGAGCTAAAATCAAGCATGACAAAAATGCACATAATTTAAATATAATGGATGTTTATATTGTACAAGACTTTGATTCGTATTTCATTTATCAGATAGGTATTGACATGGTAGCTTGAAAAGATCCATTTGTAAAGTGTAAACAAAAAGATGATGTCTTCGGTCAGTACTCACTTTAAGTTACATTATCTAATGTGTTACAAAATAAATCAAATTTTCTTATTAATATTTTCATTGTTAAATAGTATTTACAATTTTTTGTTCACTTGTGCTAACTTGTATCACAACTAACATATTTTCGTCTTGTAAATTACGATTTTTTCTCGTTAATATCTGGTAATTTATCGTATTGTTAAACGTTTTTAAATGAATATTGGTTGATGATCTACTGTACGTTTAACTGTTGCACAACACCAGGTTTCCATCGTGTTATAAGAACGTTTGAACGAGTTGTTAAGATAAGTTAATTCTACCCGGCACCTCCACCAAAAACATAAATATTAGTTCTAATCGTATCTAGAACGAACTATTTAGAACTAATAACATTTATAATGTGTTATGTAGAACTTATTTATTAAATAAAACACTGTTAAGAAAACAAGGTTTATAGTTTTGAGATATTAAAGTCCCCCACTGAAAGTCAGTCTTGTTATACCTAGTGGGTAGACTATAAATACGAATTTATTTATTTTATGTTTTTAAAAATTGTAAACAATTCAAATGTTTTTTGAGAATTTTTTTGACTCTCTCATTTTGATATCAATTGAATGGCGCATCTTTTTGTATGAATTATACCGGATATATGCGCTAAATAACACACCTTACATTACAAATAAAATCAAGAAACTAAATGTAAGCTGAAGGTAAATAAGTCGAACCTTAGCTGAATTAAATGTTGTTGACAGAAAACGGCGACTAGAATACAAGGTCAATAACTGTTTTTTTAGAAATTGTCCTAAACATTTATTTAATTACGATTCTTACAAAATTCGCAACCAACGCGAAGAATGAAATAAGTTTGTACCTGAATAAGTCGTCTGTATCCTTCGTCTATATCCTTGTTTTAACAGTATTAAGAAGATGATTAGGCATTTAATTTTTGTAGGCTTATCTCTACCAACAGACTCGATACAAAAATTAGTAAATTTTATTGTGATTTTCCTGTCCCATGAAAGGACAGGATGGCCAGTGAACTCGACACGAGAAAAAGCCTAGAGTGATGTAGCATCTATATATATTCAAGCAAATGTAAATGTGGTAAATATGTTTATACAAACCTATTTCAAAATCTGGATCAAGAACTTTTATACGTTTACTTTGTTTTTGAGTTTAAAGAGCTTCGATACAAAAATCACAATTTTCCCTTTTGAGAATACAAAATGAAATATCTTTTCTTTCTTTGACATTTTCCTACAGATCCATCCTACAGATCCTACAGATCCTACAGATCCATCCAAGAGATATCCGTGACGCGCAATACTTAAACATTCCAGACGCGTGAAATACTTTGACTCAGCTCAATCCAAATTCAACACACAACATTTCTAAAAAAATCTTGGCGAAATACAATCGGTAACCAAGACAAAACTCTCTGTTCATAAAATTCAAAGTTTGTCTCCTTCTAGCAAAGAAAGGCGAGAAGTTGACGCTACGCGCACGAGCCAAGTGCTCAGTTCATTCATAAAAGTAACGAGCGGCTAAGACGTGCGTTGAAGACGGAAGTGTCTAGTGGTAGGATTGTCTTTCTGGGCGTAGCGTTGTTCCCAAGCCATGTCTGTCCTGTTTATAGCTTTAACGCGAGACGGTGGGTTATACAGAATAATACCCATGCACTTTACGCCGTTCAATACTGGTAAAAGTGATACCGTGATATTGTTATTGATTCAAAGTGGATGCAGTGTCGACTCTGGTCTGATTTCTCTAATATCCATGACGATTTATTTATTAGAAACATTCCTTTATTTATGAGTGGGACATTCCGTCAAATTTATAATTGTAAAATCTTATTATGTACTAAGTTCTGTGTGCAAAATTAAAAAAAAAAATTAAATTCATGTTTGTTTGTTCTAAGAGCACTTTGTTCGTTACCTAAGGTTAGGTATTAGAGGGCCCGCTTAATATTTAGCCGTTACTTTTTGTCTCCTTGGATACCTCGCTTCTGATTGGTGGTTGCAACGGAGAGAACAAGTTAGCGGTGGGATTTTATTTAGCGGGTCGTCATAATACCATGCATAAGTATTCTTGACAACACATTTATGTGATTACTTTTGATATGCGTTTTTTTTTCTGTCGATATGAAGTTTTGGTTTTTGCACGTTTTGTACCGGCGGACTAAAAGAGAATGATTCGCAAAATACAAGATTGGGATCACGGTCGCCCACTGCGAGGGGCCGTTACTAGGGAAAACTCGAGGTTATCGTGGGTAGGGTCTGCTTCAGTGCGTGGGCATCAGTTTTCATCCTCGCTTTCCCGGGGCAAAGATTATAAAGTGTTGCCCGGGGCTTCGCTACTTTTCCATGCCGGCAGATACAATATCATCGGGGGTGTTGTAGACATACTCGGCGCACACCTACTCTGCGTGCCAACCTAAGAAGCACCCTGCCTGCTAATCACTAATCTCAAAGGGAGGCGATATTATTGTGGAGATCATAAATGTCAATCATCCCCATTATTCATCAAAGCACTCGCTTTCTCAGCCGGTGAGAGGAGAGATGATTGGTTAATGGGGCTTAACGTCTAATATTTTTGCAACAATGGCTAATCGAGACGATGAGCAAGTGATAATGAAGATGAGAAGATGATGAAGAATAAAGCCACATCCGAATCAGAGCCATTGTAGGTCGCGTGGGTCGTCATACGGGAGTCCAGCAAGGGTGGGCAGGGCCAAGTGGGAGGTGAAAGATTCACTGGGACAGTGGGAGGGAAGGGACAGGGTCTCTTTTCGTCGCCTCTGACGACTCGTCTCGGCCCGGGGTAGAATAGGCCCAGAGTGATTCTCAGCCGGTACCGACAGCTGAATGTAAAGAATGTCGCCTCGACTCGACTACGGACAGTATCACTCCTTGTAAATAGGAGAAGGTCCCCTTTTTGTAATTGTGTGTCCACTACGTTGACTGCCGCTTGAGATTTCAGACAAGATTGACATTTACAACTGTCAACAAAGGAGGCTGACGGCTTAGTCGCTCTTTGTGTGTAGTGATTGGCAGATTGCTTCTTAGGTTGGCACGCAGAGTAGCTATAGTTGATGACGCTACTTAAATTTCATCTTCATTCTTATCGCTAGAGATTATATCAGTGAATACTCATTCATCACTAAAATATTGAAATCGTAAATGAAACTAGATATTTCTTGAAAATAAATGTTAGCATAATTCTTATTTTTGGTGTTGATAGTTTGAAGTTTTTTACTTTCGTTTTTAGCTTAACTTTGAACCACTCTGCTGCTTTTATATAAATTTAACGCCAGTGAGAGACGGTAGCTCACAGTTATTTCTGTGTTTCAAATCATATTTACATGTTCAATTACGTATATTTAAACAGCAACGCGTTTTGTTGTTGTGATTTTGGGCCCCTTGCGATGAACTGACTTGGAAATTCGAAGCGAATGCAGAGATCAAGTAGACCTTTGTCTAGAAAACCCATCATTGTCTAAATCCTTTGTCAATGTTCGGTTCGGATATTGAAGGCAGCGAGATTAAAATCTCAGTTCCTTTGTCTTAGTTTGAATCTGACTTTCTAATTTAGAAGGATGTTTATGTTCAGTCAACATCTCGTTTATATTCATCCCCTGGAGCGGGGGCTCGTTTTCCACCCAATTAGGGGCGGCCGGGTGAACAGCAGCTCGGGGGGGGGAAATATTTTGATATTACGAGAAGTTAGAACAAAGATTGCGGCGATAGAAAAACACTCCCTGTCGTTTGAGATTATACTCGCGGTAATCGTGGGCAGTTATTCAGGGATGATGAATTATTATTTTCTTGTAAGGACATTTCGTTTGAGTTGCTCTGTTTGATCTTTTTCTCAAGCTGAAATTCTCCGAATAATCATGAAGTCAATAAGGAGATATGCAGGTTGTTATATAAGTTCCTACTTTGATGAGATGGTTTGTGCTCTAGGCTACAGTCTTAATATTAGGCTCTGCCTATGCCTGAATATGGCCCTGTCAATGTTCCAACTTATTAAAACCCACTGCGGTGAAGATAAAGAGGGGGAATGGGCCCGGGGGAGGGGGGAGGACGCCTCACAAACCTCTCATTACTCATAAAATTTGACAACCCCTTTGACGCTCTTGCATCATTCGTTTTTTTGGGGAGCGGTGGTGATAATTGGTACTTTTCATCAGAAGTAGGCTGCATGCCGGCGTATGAAAATAGCTTCTTCACTATTATTAAACGTGTGTACCACCTGAACACCATTTAAATGTCTAAATTATACGTTTTATATAAATGTGTAATGTTAAAGCCTCACAGAGTCTTATTAACTGGTGGAGAGATGGAGAGAAAGAAATTCTCATTTGAAGTAATTTCTTTTCTTTCACTTTGTGATTGTTTCAACATTAATCTCTATAAAAATAAGTCTCGACAGACTAATTTGCCAACGAAATTGGACGTTGAAAGAAAAGAGCAATTGTACATTTTCTCAAACTTAATAACGGTCCTGTAGTTTTGATTTGAAACGGAAAATATAAGCTTAAATCAGATGAAAAAAAAACACAGACCAGAAAACATCTCCGTCTATTCAATTTACATATTTTTGAACTTTCCAAGTGAGAAACTCGATACAATTAATTCTTTTCACCTCTCTGCAAGGATGGAAATGGTAATTCTCAATGTTTCAAGCGAACATTGCGGCAATTAAACAGCTCTCGGTCGTTTTCTTAAAAGCCGATTTACATTTTCCATTACCCAACTAACACAATTAAGACGGAAATAAAATGCGTTCTACTCAAGTTTTTAATTCTGTAATTGTATTGGCATTTACAAAAAGGGCGTAGGCGACCATCGTCACCAGTGAATTGACAACATCTGAAATGTTATGCAAATTAAATTGATGGAGCCGTCAAAACTAGCGTTTTGCAGAGCACGAGCATTTCGAGTCTATTAACGTGGTCGTAGGTTACCGGTTTGGTCTCAGAACACAAAACACAACTTCATCATAACGGGAGAGTAATTTAATTAGGGAGTCTAACAGGGGGGGGGTGGGGGGGGGGGGAGTGATACTTTTGGCACCGATCGTTTCATCGTCGCCCATCATCGTAATGTGTAAGTTTCGGGTGAAGTTTCCATCACACCACTTTATACCCATGGGTGAGTAAAGTCGCGTTCACATAAATGACTATTGACTATTGACTATTGATTAAGCAATTTGAACCATAGGCGATACGTGCTGACGTTCACACAACTTTACTTTTGACTTTTGATTATTGATTATTGACTAACGAATTGAAAATATTTCAATTCCTTGGTCAATCTTAGTCACAGCCAATCAGCGCGCAGAAATCTCATTCGCAGCCAATGAAAGGGTCTTGTTGGTTTTGTGGCTTAACTAAGAAATAATCACGGTGGGGTTGTAGTCAATACTCAATAATCACTAGTCGTTTATGTGGATTCAACTTTAAACCCCTGAAAATTTGTAATTTTTATATCTATTTGTTTCTGGACACTATTACACAATGAAATGGGAACAATGTGTCTAATAATACGTGCTAAATCAATCATGCAACACTTGCAGAGACAATTTGCTGTGACACGATATATACTCGCAACTTTGCCCTACCAACCACTCATCATAATTATATCTTACACGGATATCTAACGTGATAAACGAGACCTCGAGGAAAATCTCGTAGATGACGCTAATAAGTTTGATACAGACTTAAGTTTCGTAACTTATCTGGATAGGATTACACCATTACCCTACGTAAATCAGCTCGGTGGGTGTTGACGGTAACAAGTACGCGCCTGTCGTTGTTAATCGGGTTGTTCCCGGGTGATGGGGGTAGCTCCACAATAACAGACTTCACGTGGGGGTGATTAATTACTCGCTGAGGAAGTCTTAGCAAGACGGATACTTAAGTCTTGTCGAATTAACTTGGAAGGTAGTGTCGTCGTGGATTATGTAAAGGCTGGTCCACACAGATTTTTAAGACATACGATTTAAGGTGTAACGCGTAGTCGTAAAGTTGGATCATAGGAAACACGTACTGGCGTTCACACAAAGTTTTAGTTTTTAACGTTGTTTTCATTGTTGTTTTTAAAACAACGTCTTAAAACCTTATGCATTATGTCTTCAAAATCTGTGTGGACCAGCCTTAACAGTGAAGTGACACAAGTGACAACTATAGTTGAATCACTATACTATCGTGGTTTTCCGGGTACAACCGTGTCAAAAGGCGGAACCAATCCAACGTTTCACCCATATTGCAATGGGCTTCTTCAGGGACCTTCGTGGAGTGTTGATACTGACACCAACAACTGTCACGAGAGGGAACTCTGGACAGTGATGCTACCGACGATAGTATAGTTGACTCCGGCCGTGAAAGCCTCCGAAATAGTTACAGTTGAATCTCGTTCTATTGTCTCATAGTGGTCGTACAGCAACCTTTCTCATGCTTTCGTCACAGGCGAGGAACCCCCTCCCCCCGTAGCCTATCAGCATCAATTAGCGAGGGGTTGTCACGGGTGACGTTCGCTGATTGTCTACGAGCTTCTCGCCTGTGACGAAAGCATGTGAAAGGTATTCTTGGGGCGACTTAAGTAATAATATCTCTCGTCTGTTGTCAGACGTGGTAAGGTCGTATTCCAATCACGGTAGTGATACGCTAGAAGCTGAGGATTCCTTTTTACGGAGTGGCCACTTGTCAGTATAGCTGAGTGGGTCTTACTACACGTTCATACATGTAACAATATATGGAAATATTTCAAATCTCTACCCGTCGAGAGAGGGGGGAGGGGGGGGGGGGGGGGGTGCACGTTGTGACCGGTGCACACAAAAGGGGCCCATAGTGCAGTGTCACACTTTGCGTTTTTACCGCTGCGGATAAAAACGGAGCGGTAATTGACAGGATGGTAACAAACAACACACGGTTTTAATTAATGAGAGGTGTCAGAAAAACACTAGACGATTTTCAGAATTGATCTAGAGAGCCGTGATTACTTCTATCTTACTACACTATTCCAATGTCTTTGCTATCTAAGTATCTTTGATAATTTTCAAATGTTTTGTAAAGGTGCATTTTTCAGTGTTGTACATTGTTGTTATTGAAGATCTAGAGGCTCGTGATTAATGCTATCTAAAAGGGTCCTAGATCAATTCTGAAAAGGATCTATTAAGTTATCACAACAATAAAACTATCCATGAAAAACTCATTTGGATCGAAAATGTATTTGAAGTCTATCGAAACAACGATATTTCTCCTACCAACATGAATCGCGGTCAAACCACAGGATGCAAAATGGAAACAATGCAGCTAGATTTACAACCCCTGGTGGTGTGAGGTAGTATTCGCAATCTCATTGGTTTGTATCCGTCCCATGTAAAGCGGTGGTCTTGCTCCAATAACTGGGCATTGTACGTTGTGGCTTTTCAGAGCGCACTCAATTGTTCTAGAATGACCCACGAGCTGTATTTATTCAATCAATACCTGCGCCATTTAAACGAAAACTTCCAGGGAAACCATGGACAAATTTGTTTGATTACATTTCAATTTTTAATTTTATTCAAACTACTTTATAGTTACTTTTGTTGTAGACGATTCGATTTGGGCTTTACGTCTGATTTATTGGCAACGATGTTAATTGCGACGATGAGTGGGTGATTATGAAGATAAAAACGTAACATATAACTAAGGTGACCAGACGTACCGGTTTGACCGGTGCAGTACCGTTATGGGAACACTTGTACTGGTGTCCCGAGAGATTCATTGAAAATACGTAGTTTTACCGGATTGTAATTTTTGGGGGAAAGGTGTCCTGGTATTCTGTCATTAAAGACAACGCGGACGATTGTAACTTTGGGGTGGGGGGGGGGGGGCTTATAGTTGCTAGCCCTCGACACATGCGGTCGCATTCGCAGACGCTGACTCACACACTCACGCACTCACTCAACTCACAGTCAGCAGAGGTTATTCCGTCAACCGGCGGCTGGCGAAATACGACTGGGCATAAGCCTTATATGCCTACAGAAATGTACCCACATTCATTTAAATACTTAATATGTATTTATTAAAGTTAATATGAATAATAATGTAAATTGATATTTCTTTTGTTTTATGGTAAAGTGTAAACAAAAAGATGATGTCTTCGGTCAGTACTCACTTTAAGTTACATTATCTAATGTGTTACAAAATAAATCAAATTTTCTTATTAATATTTTCATTGTTAAATAGTATTTACAATTTTTTGTTCACTTGTGCTAACTTGTATCACAACTAACATATTTTCGTCTTGTAAATTACGATTTTTTCTCGTTAATATCTGGTAATTTATCGTATTGTTAAACGTTTTTAAATGAATATTGGTTGATGATCTACTGTACGTTTAACTGTTGCACAACACCAGGTTTCCATCGTGTTATAAGAACGTTTGAACGAGTTGTTAAGATAAGTTAATTCTACCCGGCACCTCCACCAAAAACATAAATATTAGTTCTAATCGTATCTAGAACGAACTATTTAGAACTAATAACATTTATAATGTGTTATGTAGAACTTATTTATTAAATAAAACACTGTTAAGAAAACAAGGTTTATAGTTTTGAGATATTAAAGTCCCCCACTGAAAGTCAGTCTTGTTATACCTAGTGGGTAGACTATAAATACGAATTTATTTATTTTATGTTTTTAAAAATTGTAAACAATTCAAATGTTTTTTGAGAATTTTTTTGACTCTCTCATTTTGATATCAATTGAATGGCGCATCTTTTTGTATGAATTATACCGGATATATGCGCTAAATAACACACCTTACATTACAAATAAAATCAAGAAACTAAATGTAAGCTGAAGGTAAATAAGTCGAACCTTAGCTGAATTAAATGTTGTTGACAGAAAACGGCGACTAGAATACAAGGTCAATAACTGTTTTTTTAGAAATTGTCCTAAACATTTATTTAATTACGATTCTTACAAAATTCGCAACCAACGCGAAGAATGAAATAAGTTTGTACCTGAATAAGTCGTCTGTATCCTTCGTCTATATCCTTGTTTTAACAGTATTAAGAAGATGATTAGGCATTTAATTTTTGTAGGCTTATCTCTACCAACAGACTCGATACAAAAATTAGTAAATTTTATTGTGATTTTCCTGTCCCATGAAAGGACAGGATGGCCAGTGAACTCGACACGAGAAAAAGCCTAGAGTGATGTAGCATCTATATATATTCAAGCAAATGTAAATGTGGTAAATATGTTTATACAAACCTATTTCAAAATCTGGATCAAGAACTTTTATACGTTTACTTTGTTTTTGAGTTTAAAGAGCTTCGATACAAAAATCACAATTTTCCCTTTTGAGAATACAAAATGAAATATCTTTTCTTTCTTTGACATTTTCCTACAGATCCATCCTACAGATCCTACAGATCCTACAGATCCATCCAAGAGATATCCGTGACGCGCAATACTTAAACATTCCAGACGCGTGAAATACTTTGACTCAGCTCAATCCAAATTCAACACACAACATTTCTAAAAAAATCTTGGCGAAATACAATCGGTAACCAAGACAAAACTCTCTGTTCATAAAATTCAAAGTTTGTCTCCTTCTAGCAAAGAAAGGCGAGAAGTTGACGCTACGCGCACGAGCCAAGTGCTCAGTTCATTCATAAAAGTAACGAGCGGCTAAGACGTGCGTTGAAGACGGAAGTGTCTAGTGGTAGGATTGTCTTTCTGGGCGTAGCGTTGTTCCCAAGCCATGTCTGTCCTGTTTATAGCTTTAACGCGAGACGGTGGGTTATACAGAATAATACCCATGCACTTTACGCCGTTCAATACTGGTAAAAGTGATACCGTGATATTGTTATTGATTCAAAGTGGATGCAGTGTCGACTCTGGTCTGATTTCTCTAATATCCATGACGATTTATTTATTAGAAACATTCCTTTATTTATGAGTGGGACATTCCGTCAAATTTATAATTGTAAAATCTTATTATGTACTAAGTTCTGTGTGCAAAATTAAAAAAAAAAATTAAATTCATGTTTGTTTGTTCTAAGAGCACTTTGTTCGTTACCTAAGGTTAGGTATTAGAGGGCCCGCTTAATATTTAGCCGTTACTTTTTGTCTCCTTGGATACCTCGCTTCTGATTGGTGGTTGCAACGGAGAGAACAAGTTAGCGGTGGGATTTTATTTAGCGGGTCGTCATAATACCATGCATAAGTATTCTTGACAACACATTTATGTGATTACTTTTGATATGCGTTTTTTTTTCTGTCGATATGAAGTTTTGGTTTTTGCACGTTTTGTACCGGCGGACTAAAAGAGAATGATTCGCAAAATACAAGATTGGGATCACGGTCGCCCACTGCGAGGGGCCGTTACTAGGGAAAACTCGAGGTTATCGTGGGTAGGGTCTGCTTCAGTGCGTGGGCATCAGTTTTCATCCTCGCTTTCCCGGGGCAAAGATTATAAAGTGTTGCCCGGGGCTTCGCTACTTTTCCATGCCGGCAGATACAATATCATCGGGGGTGTTGTAGACATACTCGGCGCACACCTACTCTGCGTGCCAACCTAAGAAGCACCCTGCCTGCTAATCACTAATCTCAAAGGGAGGCGATATTATTGTGGAGATCATAAATGTCAATCATCCCCATTATTCATCAAAGCACTCGCTTTCTCAGCCGGTGAGAGGAGAGATGATTGGTTAATGGGGCTTAACGTCTAATATTTTTGCAACAATGGCTAATCGAGACGATGAGCAAGTGATAATGAAGATGAGAAGATGATGAAGAATAAAGCCACATCCGAATCAGAGCCATTGTAGGTCGCGTGGGTCGTCATACGGGAGTCCAGCAAGGGTGGGCAGGGCCAAGTGGGAGGTGAAAGATTCACTGGGACAGTGGGAGGGAAGGGACAGGGTCTCTTTTCGTCGCCTCTGACGACTCGTCTCGGCCCGGGGTAGAATAGGCCCAGAGTGATTCTCAGCCGGTACCGACAGCTGAATGTAAAGAATGTCGCCTCGACTCGACTACGGACAGTATCACTCCTTGTAAATAGGAGAAGGTCCCCTTTTTGTAATTGTGTGTCCACTACGTTGACTGCCGCTTGAGATTTCAGACAAGATTGACATTTACAACTGTCAACAAAGGAGGCTGACGGCTTAGTCGCTCTTTGTGTGTAGTGATTGGCAGATTGCTTCTTAGGTTGGCACGCAGAGTAGCTATAGTTGATGACGCTACTTAAATTTCATCTTCATTCTTATCGCTAGAGATTATATCAGTGAATACTCATTCATCACTAAAATATTGAAATCGTAAATGAAACTAGATATTTCTTGAAAATAAATGTTAGCATAATTCTTATTTTTGGTGTTGATAGTTTGAAGTTTTTTACTTTCGTTTTTAGCTTAACTTTGAACCACTCTGCTGCTTTTATATAAATTTAACGCCAGTGAGAGACGGTAGCTCACAGTTATTTCTGTGTTTCAAATCATATTTACATGTTCAATTACGTATATTTAAACAGCAACGCGTTTTGTTGTTGTGATTTTGGGCCCCTTGCGATGAACTGACTTGGAAATTCGAAGCGAATGCAGAGATCAAGTAGACCTTTGTCTAGAAAACCCATCATTGTCTAAATCCTTTGTCAATGTTCGGTTCGGATATTGAAGGCAGCGAGATTAAAATCTCAGTTCCTTTGTCTTAGTTTGAATCTGACTTTCTAATTTAGAAGGATGTTTATGTTCAGTCAACATCTCGTTTATATTCATCCCCTGGAGCGGGGGCTCGTTTTCCACCCAATTAGGGGCGGCCGGGTGAACAGCAGCTCGGGGGGGGGAAATATTTTGATATTACGAGAAGTTAGAACAAAGATTGCGGCGATAGAAAAACACTCCCTGTCGTTTGAGATTATACTCGCGGTAATCGTGGGCAGTTATTCAGGGATGATGAATTATTATTTTCTTGTAAGGACATTTCGTTTGAGTTGCTCTGTTTGATCTTTTTCTCAAGCTGAAATTCTCCGAATAATCATGAAGTCAATAAGGAGATATGCAGGTTGTTATATAAGTTCCTACTTTGATGAGATGGTTTGTGCTCTAGGCTACAGTCTTAATATTAGGCTCTGCCTATGCCTGAATATGGCCCTGTCAATGTTCCAACTTATTAAAACCCACTGCGGTGAAGATAAAGAGGGGGAATGGGCCCGGGGGAGGGGGGAGGACGCCTCACAAACCTCTCATTACTCATAAAATTTGACAACCCCTTTGACGCTCTTGCATCATTCGTTTTTTTGGGGAGCGGTGGTGATAATTGGTACTTTTCATCAGAAGTAGGCTGCATGCCGGCGTATGAAAATAGCTTCTTCACTATTATTAAACGTGTGTACCACCTGAACACCATTTAAATGTCTAAATTATACGTTTTATATAAATGTGTAATGTTAAAGCCTCACAGAGTCTTATTAACTGGTGGAGAGATGGAGAGAAAGAAATTCTCATTTGAAGTAATTTCTTTTCTTTCACTTTGTGATTGTTTCAACATTAATCTCTATAAAAATAAGTCTCGACAGACTAATTGGCCAACGAAATTGGACGTTGAAAGAAAAGAGCAATTGTACATTTTCTCAAACTTAATAACGGTCCTGTAGTTTTGATTTGAAACGGAAAATATAAGCTTAAATCAGATGAAAAAAAAACACAGACCAGAAAACATCTCCGTCTATTCAATTTACATATTTTTGAACTTTCCAAGTGAGAAACTCGATACAATTAATTCTTTTCACCTCTCTGCAAGGATGGAAATGGTAATTCTCAATGTTTCAAGCGAACATTGCGGCAATTAAACAGCTCTCGGTCGTTTTCTTAAAAGCCGATTTACATTTTCCATTACCCAACTAACACAATTAAGACGGAAATAAAATGCGTTCTACTCAAGTTTTTAATTCTGTAATTGTATTGGCATTTACAAAAAGGGCGTAGGCGACCATCGTCACCAGTGAATTGACAACATCTGAAATGTTATGCAAATTAAATTGATGGAGCCGTCAAAACTAGCGTTTTGCAGAGCACGAGCATTTCGAGTCTATTAACGTGGTCGTAGGTTACCGGTTTGGTCTCAGAACACAAAACACAACTTCATCATAACGGGAGAGTAATTTAATTAGGGAGTCTAACAGGGGGGGGGTGGGGGGGGGGGAGTGATACTTTTGGCACCGATCGTTTCATCGTCGCCCATCATCGTAATGTGTAAGTTTCGGGTGAAGTTTCCATCACACCACTTTATACCCATGGGTGAGTAAAGTCGCGTTCACATAAATGACTATTGACTATTGACTATTGATTAAGCAATTTGAACCATAGGCGATACGTGCTGACGTTCACACAACTTTACTTTTGACTTTTGATTATTGATTATTGACTAACGAATTGAAAATATTTCAATTCCTTGGTCAATCTTAGTCACAGCCAATCAGCGCGCAGAAATCTCATTCGCAGCCAATGAAAGGGTCTTGTTGGTTTTGTGGCTTAACTAAGAAATAATCACGGTGGGGTTGTAGTCAATACTCAATAATCACTAGTCGTTTATGTGGATTCAACTTTAAACCCCTGAAAATTTGTAATTTTTATATCTATTTGTTTCTGGACACTATTACACAATGAAATGGGAACAATGTGTCTAATAATACGTGCTAAATCAATCATGCAACACTTGCAGAGACAATTTGCTGTGACACGATATATACTCGCAACTTTGCCCTACCAACCACTCATCATAATTATATCTTACACGGATATCTAACGTGATAAACGAGACCTCGAGGAAAATCTCGTAGATGACGCTAATAAGTTTGATACAGACTTAAGTTTCGTAACTTATCTGGATAGGATTACACCATTACCCTACGTAAATCAGCTCGGTGGGTGTTGACGGTAACAAGTACGCGCCTGTCGTTGTTAATCGGGTTGTTCCCGGGTGATGGGGGTAGCTCCACAATAACAGACTTCACGTGGGGGTGATTAATTACTCGCTGAGGAAGTCTTAGCAAGACGGATACTTAAGTCTTGTCGAATTAACTTGGAAGGTAGTGTCGTCGTGGATTATGTAAAGGCTGGTCCACACAGATTTTTAAGACATACGATTTAAGGTGTAACGCGTAGTCGTAAAGTTGGATCATAGGAAACACGTACTGGCGTTCACACAAAGTTTTAGTTTTTAACGTTGTTTTCATTGTTGTTTTTAAAACAACGTCTTAAAACCTTATGCATTATGTCTTCAAAATCTGTGTGGACCAGCCTTAACAGTGAAGTGACACAAGTGACAACTATAGTTGAATCACTATACTATCGTGGTTTTCCGGGTACAACCGTGTCAAAAGGCGGAACCAATCCAACGTTTCACCCATATTGCAATGGGCTTCTTCAGGGACCTTCGTGGAGTGTTGATACTGACACCAACAACTGTCACGAGAGGGAACTCTGGACAGTGATGCTACCGACGATAGTATAGTTGACTCCGGCCGTGAAAGCCTCCGAAATAGTTACAGTTGAATCTCGTTCTATTGTCTCATAGTGGTCGTACAGCAACCTTTCTCATGCTTTCGTCACAGGCGAGGAACCCCCTCCCCCCGTAGCCTATCAGCATCAATTAGCGAGGGGTTGTCACGGGTGACGTTCGCTGATTGTCTACGAGCTTCTCGCCTGTGACGAAAGCATGTGAAAGGTATTCTTGGGGCGACTTAAGTAATAATATCTCTCGTCTGTTGTCAGACGTGGTAAGGTCGTATTCCAATCACGGTAGTGATACGCTAGAAGCTGAGGATTCCTTTTTACGGAGTGGCCACTTGTCAGTATAGCTGAGTGGGTCTTACTACACGTTCATACATGTAACAATATATGGAAATATTTCAAATCTCTACCCGTCGAGAGAGGGGGGAGGGGGGGGGGGGGGGGTGCACGTTGTGACCGGTGCACACAAAAGGGGCCCATAGTGCAGTGTCACACTTTGCGTTTTTACCGCTGCGGATAAAAACGGAGCGGTAATTGACAGGATGGTAACAAACAACACACGGTTTTAATTAATGAGAGGTGTCAGAAAAACACTAGACGATTTTCAGAATTGATCTAGAGAGCCGTGATTACTTCTATCTTACTACACTATTCCAATGTCTTTGCTATCTAAGTATCTTTGATAATTTTCAAATGTTTTGTTAAGGTGCATTTTTCAGTGTTGTACATTGTTGTTATTGAAGATCTAGAGGCTCGTGATTAATGCTATCTAAAAGGGTCCTAGATCAATTCTGAAAAGGATCTATTAAGTTATCACAACAATAAAACTATCCATGAAAAACTCATTTGGATCGAAAATGTATTTGAAGTCTATCGAAACAACGATATTTCTCCTACCAACATGAATCGCGGTCAAACCACAGGATGCAAAATGGAAACAATGCAGCTAGATTTACAACCCCTGGTGGTGTGAGGTAGTATTCGCAATCTCATTGGTTTGTATCCGTCCCATGTAAAGCGGTGGTCTTGCTCCAATAACTGGGCATTGTACGTTGTGGCTTTTCAGAGCGCACTCAATTGTTCTAGAATGACCCACGAGCTGTATTTATTCAATCAATACCTGCGCCATTTAAACGAAAACTTCCAGGGAAACCATGGACAAATTTGTTTGATTACATTTCAATTTTTAATTTTATTCAAACTACTTTATAGTTACTTTTGTTGTAGACGATTCGATTTGGGCTTTACGTCTGATTTATTGGCAACGATGTTAATTGCGACGATGAGTGGGTGATTATGAAGATAAAAACGTAACATATAACTAAGGTGACCAGACGTACCGGTTTGACCGGTGCAGTACCGTTATGGGAACACTTGTACTGGTGTCCCGAGAGATTCATTGAAAATACGTAGTTTTACCGGATTGTAATTTTTGGGGGAAAGGTGTCCTGGTATTCTGTCATTAAAGACAACGCGGACGATTGTAACTTTGGGGGGGGGGGGGGGGGGGGCTTATAGTTGCTAGCCCTCGACACATGCGGTCGCATTCGCAGACGCTGACTCACACACTCACGCACTCACTCAACTCACAGTCAGCAGAGGTTATTCCGTCAACCGGCGGCTGGCGAAATACGACTGGGCATAAGCCTTATATGCCTACAGAAATGTACCCACATTCATTTAAATACTTAATATGTATTTATTAAAGTTAATATGAATAATAATGTAAATTGATATTTCTTTTGTTTTATTAATTAATGTCAGAGAGCTGTTTTCTGGGCATTTTGCACGCAAATTTCAATTAAAAATGTTTCGTCTCTTTCGACTGACCAGACCCCGTGCTTGTCAACATGGAGTTCGTATCCTTACACTTTGTTTGGCCCGATTTTTAATATTCAAAATATGGTCACCTTAAACATAACATCCATGGCCACAAGCCAATATACACGTTTTGGGCACATATTGGCATAAATGATACTTCATGAACTATTTTAATAATTGGTATATATATATTATATATGACTATATACTCACTGTTCTTTTTTCAAAGTAAAATTCAATTTAATATTGCGAAAACTCTTCGGAATTTCTTCGACAGATATAGGAACAGAAAGAAATCTGTCATCCGTCTAGATAAACACACCCCCCCCCCCCCCCCCCCCCCTCCTGCAAACGACCAAACTTTAAGTATACTCGTTCTTGATTTGGAACTATAACAGCCAATTTGTCAATTTGTACATTGAAGCCACATCCTTGTGAAATGTTCCGCTGTATCAGGTGTTTCCTTCAAGTGTTGAAAGTTTAAATTATTTTGTTCGTTTCCGAAGCTCTTGCGCGTTGTAAATAATCGATTCGCCCATTAAAGACAAGAGCGGTCGGTGATAGTAATGAGTAGTTAACGTTTATAGCGTGCGCGTTGGCTAAAGGGTTAAGAGGTGCCTCGGTATATAGCATCGCTATAGCATCTTGGAACAACGCCACTAGGTGTAGTGCAGAAGTGAGAACTGGATCACATGCGGATGTTGTAAGCTTGGGCGGGATTTTGTTATTGCTGCCAAAACCACAATTATCCCTATTTCAAAACTTTCTAGACTGCATTTAAAATAATTAATATAGTTCTAACTATTAATATAATTTCAACGAAAATTTCTCGACAACATTTTAAATATTAATATAATTTCAACTATCAAAATACAATTAGTTTTGAATACCCTAGCGGTTAAGGTGGAGGGGTAGTACCACTGTATAAACCGCGCCAAATTAACGTGTTTTAGTTATATTTTAAGAACGATGCACATAAAATTGAAAAAGTGACAAATGAAGTGTATGTGGTTTTGTAAGAACTCAAAACTGGATTAGGAAAATGTCAAACATTGCTATCGTTACGGTCGTCATTAGGGAAACTAATTAATTACTAACTGATTACTTTAAATCGTCCGTGGTATGGAGGAATACTATTGACTATAGGTGAAAGTCAACTGGAAGGAGACAATAGTAGAGAGACCAAGATTGGTACGTGATGCAAGGTCAAGGTTAAACACAAAACACAACCAGGATATGGGATGGTTTTACCTTGGTTTTACTATAACATTGTATTAATGAAAAGAATGGCAGAAGAGAAAAAAATATGTAGATACTTGTTTCAAACCATAATCCACGGATTGAAAACAAGAAAGATACTGAATAGTGAATAGTGAATATTAAATGAATAAATTCAGATTATGTCTTTATTAAAAAAGAGACAAATAAAACGCAAATGGTGTTTTCAGTTAGGCCTATTTCTCTATACCCTAAGCTGGGTTGCGAAACGATTTGAATTTGCGAAATGAAATGCATGAACCGCAAAACGACCCATAAATATCAACCGCGTGCATTTGCATTTCGACGTTTATCTCTCTGCATGGGTTATTTCGACGTTTCGAGTATTTCAGTCGGTCAATCGTAAACTACGTCGGGAGTGTTGAGAACGTGTGAGAACATGCACAAGTGATGGAGATTACTATAATGCGCTTTTACGTGCAGCCGCCCCAGCTTTATTACTTATGGTAATAATATTACCCCTCTCTTCCCCTCTCTTTCTCTCTCTCTCTCTTTCACTCGTACTACACAGGCAATCGAACTCTTCGATCGCTTCCATACGTGATTGGCAGGCAATAAACTTGTTGATATCTCTTGGAATGCACGGGTAGTATATTTGCGGTGATGGAAATTGGAATTTTAAATAGCTCGAATTTCAAGTTTAGAAATAAGAAATCTTTCAGGCAGGCTATTTCCACACCCGATTAGATTGTTGTGATAGGGAAATTGTGCTTAGTTGGAAATCATAAATTGAAGCCCTATAACTTTTCTCCGATGAGACAAGATTTTGACGATGACGATGACGATGACGGAACGAGGTATATAATTGTTTCCAATCAAACTTTTGTTAAAGTCGCGGTACCCAAATAAGTCAGATAGTTACTTTCTTCGCTCTCAACTTAACAAGCACGAATCACTAACGTTATTCCCGATTATCTAGTACAAATTGGTTGCGGTAAGTTTTTGGACGGTAACGTACAAGAAAACGTGCAAGCAGGTTTCCGTCAAAAAACTTATCAACCAAATTGTACTAGATAATCGGGAAACACGTTAGTGTTTCGCACTTGTTAAGTTGGAAACTAATTCTGGGCGGTCCTGACTCCCCTGACACTATCTTACTTCTTGGTGTGAGAGACCTTTTTTTTTATAAACTACGCAACAGTATTTATACCACAATCCTATGAGAGAGGAGCGTAGAGTCACCTTGTCACCTACGCCTAAACAACCTAAATCTATTCAGTTATACAACTGAATACAAAGATTGATAATAAATACAACTATACAACACAGAAACACTTGCTCTTCATGCAGACAGTTTTATAAAAAGGCATGCCAAACGTAGACGAAGGGTGTGTTGGTTTTGGATATAATAATTCTGAATGAAAACTAGTTTAATTTGTTTCCTTTAAAACAAAAAAACAATGTTTTCTTTATCCGTGTTTTCATTTGCATTTCCATTCACCGTTCATTATCTTTTGTACTCCGAACATGCCAGACAATCCTCCCTTTTTGTCTGTCTGTTTTGTTTCCGTCTACTCCATCTGTACACACTTGTGTGGTGAAATCCAGAAATTAAAAAATTCAACGACAAGAGTGTATTTTTGAATAAATATTTAAATAAACAGAATTGTGTGTTTTAATTGACCCCCGGGTTTATTGCGAGGAGTGAAACAAAGACTGTGTATGCGCGGTTTTATAAGATCAGAAACAGATCCACCGAGTAAGAGTATAAACTTACAAATAATCCTGCCTGTTTGTACTCTTGATACTTGTAGGAGGATGGAGGGTTCAATCAACGCTGACACAGGTCTATATCTATAATACTCCACGTTGTTCGGTGGTGGAACTAGTGGTGGTGGGACCCACACACCATTTAGACGCCATTTTGAATCGTGTTGTCGGTTATTTCTGTATTCACTCTTTTGGGTCGATTTTAAAACAAGTATGTGTGTATATTTTGTTTTTAATATAAGAAGATATTGTACTAAACTTCTTGTCAATACGTGTTTTCTAAAGTTCCCTCTTCACAATTTTCTTGATATTATTATGGATTTTTTCAGAAATGAAAAAGCTGCTGTAACCTCTTAAAGTATCGTTATTTAAATGTTTATAAACTTATCTAAAATTATAACTTTCATGTTCAGATTATTTCTTATTCAATTCCGCTTCGGAAAAAAAGTTACATCGAGTTTTTTCTTTCAATGTTTCGTTTAGAAATCAAATTTCTGAAGGTATGTTCTATAAGGAAGTTAATCTTGCTTTGATGAAAGAGTTTATGTTCGGTTCATTTCATTCAAACCGAGAATTCGTGGGAGTTGAGGTGGGTTCGTAGTATTGAGAGAAATGCCAAATAATTGTGAGACTTGCTTAAAGGTTAAGCGAAATGTCTATTGATTCGAGTTACATGGAAAAGCATGTCGTTAAAACGTAGATGTCAGAAGGTGGCTGACTTGGCGTTGATGGGGGGGGGGGGGGGGGAGGTGAAAGAAGAACTAACACGTTTTATAATTAGGGTGACAGAAGGAAATTCGTTTACATAATTGTGGGGTTCAAAAATCCATCATACTTATTCTTGTACCTCTAAATTAAGGAATTAACTCAAATTGAAAAGATCGATAAGGCTGGCTCAGCAGTAAGACGCGAGACTGATTCGGGAAGTCGCCGGTTCGATTCCGCCCACCAGCCGCTCTGACTGAATGTTTTTCCGATGTTTCCTCAGTCGTAAAGGCGAATGATGGGATTGAGCCTACTATAACAGCCTTCGGACATTCCTTCCGAACTATCCAAACGCCCTAACAATCGTAGTTAGTCACCTGAAGAGGGGCACATCAGGTAAAGCTAGTGTGTACCCTACTCCTACGAAAAATTATTATTTTAAAACATTGTAGATGTATGTTTGAAATATGCAGCAAAGAGCTTATACAGTGGACCCAAGATTACTTTACACCTGCTTTCGTCACATCCGGGGCAGTCGTAGCCAACCGGCGAACCGCCTGAGACACACCTACGCCAATACCGATCGCTGATTGGCTACGAACCAGTCGCCTGTGACGAAAGCATGTGTAAGGTAGTCTTGGGACAACTATACGTACGTAGTTCGTCTTTTACCAGAATGTTACCCTTCCTTTTTATCATCGCCCTTCTATATTGTCTGGATTAACCCGGTGACAAAACACGTCCACACTTTTAACACGTCCTGATTGGTCGAGCACGAGAATTAAATCTCATTCTAAAGGGAGACGAAGGGAATCCAGCTAGTTTTACCAGAACACGAGCCGAGCACTCAATTTAAAGAAGATTGCGTTTTGAAATTAAAGCAAACCCCTTGGGCCCGTGTGAAGAGAAGGGATGGAAGGGAAAATTACATCGTGATTGTAGAAAGCTTTATGCTAGATTAAAAAGTAATTTTTTTTACATTTTCATAATCATAAAAACCTAAAAATGTGATTTCCCTCACTTTGATTTAAGAAATGTAATATTTACCTTGAGAAGATTAACTTTCTGAATAACTCAAACGAAGTTTCTTCAACAACAACACAATGTTGTGAATGGATAACGCTGAGTAAGTAAATCGTGAAGAAAGAAATATTTTCATGAATGTGCCGAAGAAAAGAAGATAGAAATAAATTTTAATCTCCTCAACACAACGAGTTATAATTCTTTCAAATAAAAAAAAATGTATCTGTATTTTGTTATTTTATTTCATGATGCCAACCCAGCATCTAGACTAGATGTTACCGCAATCTATAAAACGTAACTAGAAACTCAAAACTCAATATAGACAAAACTATTAAAAAGTGAGCTATCATAAGAACGTTACATTCTTTTATTAGTTCTGTATATTTTCAGAGTGATTTCCAAATAAAGTTTAAGTTTTATTATTTGATTTTGATTCACATTTTTAAATTTTTTTTCGTTGTATAGACCTTCATTGTATGGCTAAATTAATTTACCTAGTTTATAAATGTGTTATAACCATGAATACATCTATAAGACAGTAAATATAGAAATAGAAATTCCTACTTTCTAGTGACTACTAGGTATATGATTGTTATTTGGCTCTTTGGGTCTCAACGTTATTGACATAAATAATTACTATTTAAATTACCTCATTTTATATTAAGTACAAATCATCTAGTTCTTATTCAACTCGTCCCGCGCCACAAACACAAACAAACCAATTAGCTTAAACGTTGTCTACTTAGAATAATCTCCGCCCAGACGTGGACGTGCTTGTTAGTCGGACTGCTAAACAACGTCACGTGTCACGTGCTTCTGTCACGTGATAACACTCACAGCTGTGACACGGGTGATGGATGGACAAGAGAACAAACTGTATAGTATTTAATTTGTTTTGACAAGAGATGTTGTAAGACTTTACCGGAGTGAAAACATATTTAACTTAATAACTCTATGAAATAACATATCGTCGTTCCACAGTAACCTTGTGGACGATGACGTCATAGATGAGTAAAGGATTAGCCATGCTACCAAATGTCAGTAAAAAAAAAAAAAACACCCTGTGATTGGCTACGATTCGCTCATAATTTGACGTCAGCATTCAAAAAGTTGCTGTGAAATCACTATAGAATAGCGATTGTAAAGTCTCGTCGCGTTAACTTGCAAGGTGGTGTCTTCATGGACTATTTTGTATAATTAGTGAATTGACGCATGTGACAACTACCAACATAAATCTAGTTTCATCTTATTCTCATGCCTCGGGTATTGTAGTGATACTATCAGTGCGACAATTGGCAGGAGTTGTGAGAGCACATTCTTATCACGGTTGGTACAGTCAATGCAATGAACAATAGCAGGCAGGTGTTGAGAGATCCCGCGGTGAATACCGTTGAAATAGACCGCGTGGAGCGACCGTCTCTTCTGAGAGAGTTTAAAGGTTCACCTTGCTAAACTCGCAATACCCAAAGAAGACATAGTTACTTTTTCGTTCTCAACTTAACAAGCACGAATCACTCACGTTTTTACCGATTATCTAGTACAATTTGGTTGTGGTAAGTTTTTTGACGGTAACGTAAAAGAAAACGTGCAAGCAGGTTTCCGTCAAAAAACTTAACGCAACCAATTTGTACTAGATAATCGGGAAAAACGTTAGTGATTCGCACTTGTTCAGTTGGAAACTAATTCTGGGCGGTCTTGACTCCCCTGACACTATCTTACTTCTTGGTGTGAGAGACCTTTATCAGTGCAACGATTGGCAGGAGTTGTGAGAGCACATTCTTATCACGGTTGGTACAGTCAATGCAGTGGACATTAGCAAGCAGGAATTGGGGAATCCCGCGGCGAATACCGTTGAAATAGACCGCTTGGAGCGACCGTCTCTTCTTGCTATTCTGCGTGCCAACCTAAGAAGCCAATCACTAAACACAAAGGCAACTTAGCCGTCGCCTCTTTTGTTGACAGTTATAATGTCAATCTTGTCTAAAATCGTAAGCGGCAGTCAACGGAGTGGACACACGGTTACAAAAAGGGGACCTTCCCCTATATACAGGGAGCGATACCCGTCCGTAGTCGAGTCGATTCTTCACATTCAGCTGTCGGTACCGGCTGAAAAGGTGAGTGCTTTGCTAAATAATGGGGATGATTGACTAAAATCGTAAGCGGCAGTCAACGGAGTGGACATACGGTTACAAAAACGGGACCTTCCCCTATATACAGGGAGCGATACCCGTCCGTAGTCGAATCGATTCTTCACATTCAGCTGTCGGTACCGCCTGAGAAGGCGAGTGCTTTGCCAAATAATGGGGATGATTGACATTTATGATCTCCACAATACCATCGCCTCCCTTTGAGGTTAGTGATTGTCAGGGTGCTTCTTAGGTTGGCACGCAGAGTAGAATATTGAAGCGATGACGCTGTTGGTATGGGTGACCTAGCGAGATAGCGCGCATGCGCATGGAGACACGGCTACACAGCGTTGTTCATTAGGGACACTCTAGCCTGCTTTGATTACCCCCTCAAAGGAAATTATTCGTGTTATTGCATTTTGCATGCTCCGTTATTGGATTAGTAAATTCACGATGAATTTTAAATGTATGCGTATGCGAACTGTGTATAGCCTACTTGGTCCGTATAAGCGCCGAGTCCGCGTTGGAAAGTGCAAGTTAACCTAAAACCGACTGATGAGGTATCTAGTGGACCTCGGATTGAATTGAATATAGATGTTTAATTTCAGGGGTGAATTAATATCCACTCTAAAAGCCGTCATACACGGGAAAACGTTTCGTTCAACTTGTTGAATTCAATGAGTTAAAATTATCCATTCAACTTGTTGAATTCATAAGTAATAAACGGAATAATTTGATGACGGAATTGTAAATGACATTTTATTGACTATAAATTTGACTCTTAACTAATTTTACTTCAAGTTGATGCAAACGGACCAATCACAGTGTAGACTATGCATGACTCGCTACCCAGTTTTAAGTTCTTACAAAACTACACGCCCGACATGTGTCACTTGTTCATTTCAAATATTGTGTAGCGTTCTCAAAATGTAACTTAAAAAAAGTTAATTTTGCGCGATTTTTTCGGCGTTTCTGTAGGTTAAAATTAAATTGTGAAAAAGTGTTTTGCAACAACACATTACAAAAGTTTAATTAGGTAATTTGATAAACGGAAAAAGTTATTGGAAAAAATACACTTTGTAAGAAAGAGCATTTAATTTGTCTCTAGGAATGACATATTTTGGTCTAGTTTTGACATTTTTAAAGCAATTTTAAATTGACAGAACATTTTCGCATTATTAAGACAAGACTGAAGGTGGTATTATCGCTCTGTCGTCTCCGGCTAAATTTAAGTTGCTGCTCTCGAGTATGTATGAGGAGATGACATCATCTTTCCTCTCACTCACTCACTCACTCACTCACTCACTCACGTCCCGCCTGTCTTGAGAGGGAGGCCTAATGAACAAACTAACTCACTTACTGCGGCGTTACAGCGATACATGGATATTAACATGGCTGGCGCATAAACCTTGCGTTAATCTGATGGGAAATGGAGATTTTCTTACTCGACAAAGTTATTAGACAGCGTACGTATACGTGTGGTGAAATGATTAGATTAGCGTAGCGTTACATCTTAGATGTTATCATCTATTTAGTGTTAATATCACGTTATAAATGCACAGCAAATCTTTAATGCACATAGTAAAATAGAGCAGGCTTGGTTTTCATCATCAAACTAATAGAATCAATTCTCATATTTGCCTTGTAGCATTGAGTTTTTGTCTTACAAGATCAAATTATTTATTTCATAGTATACACTGTACACTGCTAGGCCAGGATTCACAAGAGGTCCCAAGTCATTTTTTGGTCTTAACTCTATGACGGGCCTAACTTTGAACCTCTTGTAAAACCATGAAAATATCTTAGAACAGATTTCAAAACATATTATTGGAATGCTCATTATGTCCTTGTTCTCACCAGGAATTAGTTACTTCTTCATGTAACCTGGATCTGGTTTTACAAGAGGTGCAAAGTTAGGCCAGTGTTAGAGATAAGACAAAAAAGACTTAGGACCCCTTGTGAATCCGGGCCCTGGATTATTTAATGTTAGTTTTGTATGTTGTGGTTAAAGGTCCGTATTCATAATCGTTTCCTACCCCTCGGGGCGCCCGTTGTTGCTAAGAATTTGTTACCTAAATGAGCAATAACATGCATGAAACTGTGACCTGGCAACATCGGGCGACCCTGGGAGTAGGGGACGACTATGATGTGGACTCTAGTGTGCTTATTGTGTAAAATGTGCTTATTTGTGGTTGTGCTTGACTTATTTTTGATTCCACCCCTGATATCTCAAAAATAATTACAACAACGATATTGATTAAAGTAAACATCAAATGATTTATTTTGATGCGTTCTTCTTTTTCTTTTCGTCATAGAAATCTCTCTCTGTGAAAGTATTTTGAAAAGTTCGCCAGTATCGAAAGTCTGTCTGTAACATGAATCCTTGATTTCATGTCTAGGTTTTGTGACAATTTTCAACACATCTCGTCTCCTCACTTTCACATTTACAATATTTTTATTCGGATGAGCGTCTCGAACATTTGTCGGCTATTGACGAAGGCTGGCGGAACACAACGAACGCGAAACACCTCGCGTCTTCCGCCCGAGCGCAACAGAATCACATTTGGTTTGGTTTTATTCGCTCCTAGAAGCCGAACAGACGAATACAATCAACATAATGCGATTTGAGATCGGAAGAGCAAGAAACCAAGATATATTGCTAGGGAAATGGTAAATCCGCCTTTTGCTGGGAATATCTTTTGATATTTTCACGTATAGATGATTCCTTGACATCGAAACTCACGCGTGAAAGATGCTACCTAGCTTTTACAAAATTCTTTGATGTCTTTGGTTTTTTACGCAAACAGCCAATCATGTCGAGTCTGATACTAAGTTCTTTGATATATTTGGTTTACACAAACAGCCAATCATGTCGAATTTTTTTTTCAATATAGTAACATTCATGCTTGAATTTTATTTTGTATGTCTTTTTAAAAGACCGATATCTTATTTTAAAAAAATATAGTTGTCTTTTGTGTTTTGTGAAATCGTTCATTTATGGAAGTTAGTCTAGCACGTCAGTATGGTGGGAAAACAATCAATTACGGCACCGTGTTATAGTGACGTTTATCAGGATTCTGTTAGGAACAAATCCGTTTCAAATATACAAAAAGAAATGCTATATTGCGAAACTTATTGGCTGGTCGGTACTTAACTATTTAAATAATTATTTTAATAAAAAATACTTTTACGAACGCTATCAGTAACCGGACCCCTATAGTGTGCGTTTAAGCAGTAAAACATATTAACATGATACCACACTCGCTTTAGAACGGGTCAAATGAACTGAACACGTTGTAATTTAGTTAATTAGTGTAATTAATTAATTAATTACACAGTTAAATTAAACTGGTCATTGAAATGTATCGGTATTCATAAAGGCAGTAGCGTGCAGAACTTTAACTTTAACTTTAACTTGAACTTTATGTGAGCTTCGGTAGGGTCTGCTTACTCACCCACTCTCTCATACTCATCCCCTATGTTTATAATGGCTGGAAAAAGATAATGTTTCAGCTGGGACTATCATATGGGCAAAATGAGAACTTTATCGTACGGCATGATGAGGGGGGGGGGGGGGGGGGGGGGAGATCTGAAGGGCGAAGCGCCCCCAGTCTTTGCAGACAATTTTTGAGCTAAGGGAATCATCAGTGTTTATACACACTAGTTCCCAAACTGAGGTATAGTATACCGTAGCTGTATATAGTTCATTGCAATCGATTAGTTTAGGATAGTAGCTGTAAATAAAACATGTCAGAAAAATAACTACAGTATTATAGTTATAGGTACCCCGAAGGGGCTAGACACCGAAATTTGATGTCGGCACGCCACTGCATTTAGATATTTTCATCTCGTGTATTATTGCGGCTAAATAGAACTATAGAGCATCGTTGGAGACAAGGTAAGACCGTGCATGCGCTAATGATTCATCGTTCAAGACCCCTCCCCCCCCCCCCCCCCGAGAATGTGTCTGCTGCTCAACGGTGGACTTTGCACCGTGAAGAGTCAAGAGTTTCGGCAGATCGCGGACGATCAGACCTGCAGAGTAACCAGCAGAGATATCAATGGATCATGAGAAACAAAATAACTTCCTTTTGCATTTTCGCAGCATTACAAGATGACTGCGTAATAATCGTTGAGATCTATTCGTGGTTCTTTTGTTTTCACGTCTCCGTCACCATTATTCACGCATACGTCACTGCTAGCACATCTTTTCATTTCAAAGCTCTTTGTATCCCACAGTTTGCATTCCCCTTTCTTTGCATTGCATTCTGCACATATTCCACCTCTTGAAATGAAATGAGCAAAATGTACACATTTATAGTTGAAGAAGAGCCATCAAATAATAACACATTGAACGTTTTGCCGTTCTTGTTGCGAATATGTTAACTTTTTCAGGAATGAATGAATGAATGAATGAATGTCTTCTTGACTTTCCTAATGAGTGTTTTCATTTACAGATGGTTTAGAAGTTAGTCAAAAGACTCGACGGAAGCTTTGAACACACGATCTCCCGTATAAGCAAACAGAGGTGATAAACTTCAATCCAACTTAACTCATCTCACCACACGACACAGTGTTTACACTCTTAGAAGAGATGTGACGAAGTTCATAATATATAGTCAGTGAAAGAAATAAAAGGACAATTTCTTCGAACAAGTTTTCCAGTTTCCACCTACAATCTCGAAAACTTCAAACGGTTCAAACTAAATCCTATAACAATTCTTCCAAGGGCCGGTCTTACAATCTCCTTATAAGAAAGTTATTTGTAGCAATTAAGCTATTTGGAGGATTTCAAGGGTTTTGATTGGTGGTTGCCATGGAGACAACAAGCTATTCGAAAAATAAATAGTTATTGGGACATTGTAAGACTAAACCTCAACAAAATAACTAGTTCTGCTGATTTTACATCGAACCACCACTGCAGAAACTACTATACACTACACTACTACTACAAGGCTTGGTTTACTTGGTCTAGCAAACAAGTGCTCAAGTACCCAGCGATTAATAACTCATTGCGATGAAGCTAATTACTTCCTACCGTCTCATGTGTGTATTTGTTTAAGCAAGTATGTCGGCGTTAATTAATTATACCGCTATGAATACACGTTTTTGTTTTGCACGGCATCTTATACGGTATTCTGATTGTGTAGCCAGTCTTTCAAATAACCATCAAGTCTCTAATTTATCACAATCGTTCTTGAATCTAATTTAAAACTAATTAACGCTTCTACTTTGATGGTAATTACTTTTTAAATGTCAATTTTCAACGGCCTTTTCTTAAAAAATATGTAGCTATACCTCTGCAGACAACTTAAATGCTAATTTGTTTTAAAATTTCCTTTTTAGTCATCAGCCTACCCGTATTCACCCAATAATTAATTAAATAATTAATAACTTTCAAATATTACTCAACAGAAGTTAAACTTTGACAGAAAGTAATGTACAGAGACAGTGTAAAGCCCCAACCGAAATTGTCGGTATCGGGATTGTGATCGCCATCCGGAAATCTTGAAAAAGTTCACTTACATGCTTCTTATGGCGCTGTTCACAATAAAATCATAATATCGTAATGATTTCAGCATAGGAAAATGTACGATTGCGATCCCGATCCCGTTTACGATCACGATGCCTACGATAGTGGTTGGAGCTTTATACACAATGTTTTAATGAACGGACAGTAACTAAAATAGTGGATATCATCATACACTATTAAGACTGTAGGAAGGAAGTGGACTAATTAGACGAGATTCACACAGGGGTGTTTTATAGGTGACTCAAACTAACAATAGATAGCGCTGCTAAGCTACCCCCTTATCCGCGCCATTGACGGTTTCAACAAATCAACGATGAGTAATCTCCCCCTCATAGAATTTTATTTGCTTGCCACCAGCAGATTGCATCTAGTCTATTTTGAGCGGCCTATATATCTAGATTAATGTTAGACCGTCTCTTTGGGCGTGATGTAAATCTGTTGTACTTATAGGATTAAGCTTTATCGTTCTTGGGATTATCCAGCTTCCACCTCTTGGGATAATCTCACTTAATACATAATTATCCAAGATGATCGGATATACAAGTAGATTGCCTGGAGCGATGCGGAGAGCCAACTAAAGTGAACGTAAGAACCGACTCCGGTTGCTCAGTCTTCGTTCTCATGGATAAAGAGTTGCCAACGTAATAGAAATGGGATTCTGTACATTTACGGCAAACATAATTGACCAACGAAAAACCAGGACACTGGATTTTAAATCAACTCGGATTTGAGTGGGTTATACAAGAGATCTGGGGCAGAGCCCCAGGTGACGCGAACATTTTACAGGGTAGTTTCATCCTGAGAATAGTTTTGCAAGCAAACTTTGCGCTTATAGAATAATGTATAAGAGGTATTGTTGTTTATAATTATGAACGCAAAAAATAATTAGGTTACTATGTTAGCAGGGATATTTAAAACAAAGTATATTATATATTTCAAGTTATAGTAATGACGATTTTCTTGACTTATGTGTTGTGTTCACTGGAATGAAGTTTATAATGCACTGCAATGCGATTTTTTTTTTTAACTAAACTTTCACTTGTCTGGAGTCAATTTTAATGTTGAACAAACGTAAACAAGCATTTTAATATTCCGCTTCCTTCAAATATACTCGCCCTGTTTTATTTACATGTTTTGTGTGTGTTCTCCACGAAGAGTCTTTCTTTATAGAGAGGCAACTGGGAGCACCATATTAAATTCCTCCGAGATGTTGTTTTCACCCCCGCATAATCTGTAGATTTAGAGGCTCAACTCTCAGATTAACTAGTAAGTCTGGAGATTACGCATACTCTCTATTAGCATCTGGCAAACAAAGTGCCCGAGATACAGTTTCGAGGGTGCTTCTTCTCCTTATCCACAGAATGAGAACTTGTTCCAACTGGCTTGTCGTTTGTAAATAAAGTAATACTTAGGTAGTCTGAACCAAACCTGAAACTCGAAATCGAGCCAAAACGCAATTAATGTTTGTATATTTGCAATTCTCTCGTATTTCGTGGTAAACAATAAACATATTCGTCTTATACAGGGAATATTTTTGTGTTGACATTTGCGAACGAAAACGCTAAAAAAAAGAATGGCTACAAAATAAGCCGCAGTAAAATTGCGTTAGCGGTAAAATACATATTAAAATTAAACAAGGGACCAGCAACTACCACAGACCAGTAACTAAATTAATTAGAAATCAGTATTGGACAGGATGGTAGAGAACACTACATAATATATAATCTGCGTAGAGGGTTTCCTGTCTAGTGGTGATTCACTGCCTACGTGACTACTGACCCAGCCCACTCTCAAGTGCTCTTTACGAAGTAATCAGAACCCTGGTTAATATTTTACCCCGCGGTTGTCCGTGTCTACGCCCAGTCATAACTTGATGCCATCACTTGTATATTGTATAATTCAATTACCCCACGAGGTCTCCGTGTGCGATATTTATCAACGAGTTGCGCGCCAGTTATCAAGAGTGACGTTCAAGCATGTGTAATGAAGGGCGGGGGTGAGAGGGCGCTGGGTTCGAGGCTGTCTCGCAACAATCAGGTGGCGCTGGGCTCGAGGCTATCTCGCAATCACGTGGCGTAGTGTCCGCCCACGCGTGGTATGACGGGAAGCCCTCGGGATAAGAGAGATTGTTTGAAATTCGGGACTCGCAAGCGAGGGATCATCACCCCCCCCCCCCCCTCCCCCCTCTACCCACCACCACGACCCGGTGTGGTTCGCTGCCTCTGTGCGTATAATAGATGGTGCTTCGTTTTTATAACTGGGGGTAATTGGTTTCATTTAATCCTACAATAAAATCGTACGGTGTTCTTCGCATGGAATATATCATTTTCAAAAGTATCTAGGTTCGTATATTCATATAGTCGTCTCTTAGCTACCTATACTCTTATGCCCGGTTTTTTAAACCGGTCATTAACGGGGTCGTTAGCTGACGGTCCGTTATCTGCATAGATAACGGGGTTGGGTTGTAGATAACGGACCGTAACCGATTGAAAAACCGGGCCTTCATGATCGCGATTTAATAAGTTACACGATTAGAATATGAAACACAATTTTATAAAATTGTCCCAACCCATGTCGACCTCAGATTTTTATTTACCGCCTTTTCATGCACGCTGTTGCAACGAAAATCAACATTATTAGAGGCGCTATAGTGGACCCAAGATTACTTTACACCTGCTTTCGTCACATCCGGGGCAGTCGTAGCCAACCGGCGAACCGCCCGAGACACACCAGCGCCAATACCGATCGCTGATTGGCTATACGAACCAGTCGCCTGTGACGAAAGCATGTGTAAGGTAGTCTTTGGACAACTATAATATGGCCGCCACCCTATACGTTACCTAAGATGGCGGCTCCAGTGAGCTAAGTGTTATTCTGTAATTGATACTTGAAATGGTCCAATTAATCATCAGCGCCGGCTAAGAAGGGTGGAGAGAACAAACTCCACGTCCTACTAGATACAATATAACGCGGCGACGCCAATTAACGCGGGGTGATGTGAGGTGGCGTTGTACGCTTGACGCGGCGCGCTGACGTATCGTGGGGTCAGCTTAATTAGGGACCCGGCTCTCATCCCCCCCGGGGAATGTTCGGGTGGGGCTCTCGAGTCTCTAGAGGTGAAACATTATTATTTTGTAATATGTTTCTCAAAACACGTATGTTAATCATGACATTCTTGTACAATTAGATAATGTTTGTATAATAAGTGGACTACCATCATCAAAACTACTGCCGAACACTCATCAAAAATAATACTTCAGTATTTCAAACAAGGGAACCTGGCCCGGATTCACAAGAGGTCCTAAGTCTTTTTTTGGTCTTATCTCTAAGACCGGCCTATCTTTGAACCGCTTGTGAATCCAGGAAAATATCTAAAACATACTTTAAAAGATATTATTGGAATTTTCATTGTGTCCTTGTTCCTACCAAAAATTAGTCACTTCTTCACGTGACCTGGGTCTGGTTTTACAGGAGGTCCAAAGTTGGTCGGTCTTAAAGTTTCGACCAGAATGACTTGGTACCTCTTGTGAATCCGGGTCCAGGTCTTGAAACAATCAATATATCTTTTCAGGAGGCTCGTGACACTCAAGTTGTCCTCTTATTCGTAAAAAAAAGAACGAAATAATGCATTACGAAACGAACACACTTTTTCAGAAAACAAACGATTCGATAATATTTTTAATATCGATTATCGAAACTTGATTGAATATCGAATTCGATTATCGTGTGAATCCTTAATTTTTGAAACATAAACGGAAATATTTTACTCAGGTCCAGTACTACAATGTCCCAACTTATTCGTCGAATAGCTTGTTTTCTCCATGGCAACGACCAATCAAAACCCTAGAAATCCTCTTAATAGCTTAATTGCTACAAATAACTTTCTTATTAGAAGATTGTAGGCCCAGCCCTAAATGTATACATATTTGAAACCGTCATAGCAACGAAACGTTGTTCATTATTACTGTGGTTTACCGCACTTCAGTTGGCTCTTGTGAGTGTGTATAGAGTAGAGTGTTTTAATTGTGACTATAATGAGTTGTGACAGCAAACAAGACCCATGCTGAGAGCCAACAGGTGCGCTTGTCAATCACTACTAAACCTTTCACCAATATAGCAACACAACGTTTTGTATTATACGCCGGTTCTACACTACACCAGTTCAATTTAGAGTTTCTAATTGGAACTGGTAAATCATAATCTGAACCAGAGACAACGTTGGTTAATGATTGTTTACAATTATAATTATGATTTATATTATGATCATAATTATTAATTATAACAAAACAAACGTAAATCCGTCATCGATCGCTGGTAATTAATGTAACTACTATACCGGGGTTTAAGAAAAACTAGAAGGTGAGGAAAGAAAGAAATTTTAAGAATCATCAAGTTATGAACCATTTAAAATAGTATTCAGTCGTTATAACATTTAACAGCATAATTCATATTAAAACACGTTTTATTAAAATTATGGAATTTATTAATATTGAATCCTATAAAATATAAATTGACTTAATGTATAAATTAGAACCAGTCTCTCTAGAATATTGTTCAATGAGTGTTATGTAAAGTAGTAGTAGTATAAAGCTTCTGTACTCGAAGCTACATCCAACCACTTCCACGTCATTGCCCCCTCTTGCCTTCACAATATTATGTAGATGCTAACCCATCTTGCATAGTATTACCATTGAGTCTGTTATTACATTTGATTTCTATCTTCCATGTTTTATCGCTAAGAATGTTCACTTGTTCTGCTAGGTTTTTGTTTGTTGTATTTACACCGTCTGTCTGGCTGATGGATGCGAGCAGGGAGTATTATAATATCTTTGGATGCGAGGCAGCAGACGACTCTCGTTTGCATACGAAGCAACGACGAGATAGGTGGCTTGTTTTTGTACTCCCGGGACGGATGATGTTTGCTGACATTGATTGTCAGCTGTCTTCGTCGAAGGCTGCCTAGCCACAGGTGTTTATGTGTATGTAACCACCTCATAATCATGTCTCTGTTTATTACATTACCTCCGTAGTCCACCCGTCTGGGCCCGGGAAAGAATAGGCCCAGAGTGACTCTGCTAGTCGTAAGAGGCGACGAAAGGAGAATCGTCTCGGCCCGGGGTAGAATAGGCCTAGAGTGACTCTGCTAGTCGTAAGAGGCGACAGAAGGAGACCCTGTCCCTCCCCCCCCCCCCAGGCACTGTCCCACTGAATATTTCTCCTCCCACTTGGCCCTGCCCTTCCTTGCTGGACTCCCGTATGACGACCCACGCGACGTACAATGGATCTGATTCGGATGTGGCTTTATTCTTCATCATCATCTTTCTCATCTTCATAATCACCCGCTCATCGTCTCGATTAGCCATTGTTGCACAAATGTGAGACGTTAAGCCCCATTAATCAATCAATCAATCAACCTCCGTAGTCGATCCTTGGTTTGAGACTAACTGGGATAGTCTCAAAATTCTAGGGCCAACGGTTTAACCGCGGTCGCTTAGCCGGTTCCCATACGAACACCGAAGTTAAGCAATCTCGAGCTAGGTCAGGAGGTGGATGGGTGACCACTCGCCTCTGAAACACTAGTTACCATTGGTTAGAGCAGATGGGTTCGAAAGCTTGTGTAACAACTTCGTTCTTCTCGTCAACTGCTCGACAGTCCAGGTTAGTGGAGGAACCTACATGACTGGTGAAAGTTACACAGTCCTTTCGGACGGGACGTAAAGTCGATGGTTCCCTTAGTACTTTTCGACAGGAGTAGGCTACATGCCGGTACCAGGCATCTTCTCCTCCCTTCCTTATTATCATTCATCAATCATCACTCATCAGGCTAAAGAGGGCATTGGTGCCCTACACTGGTCTTACTTACAATAAAATAAAATAAATAAAAAAGTGCTAACGTTACAAGTCTCATATATCCCGACTTCCGATCCTTATCTACTGCCCTTTTCATGCTCGCTGTTTCAACGATAATCAACATATTCCTGGCCTTTTTTCTATTCTATACTCCCGCAAAGAAAATACAAGATACATTGTAATGGGGTTACCACGATATTATTTCTCTTATGGTTGCCTTAGTGTTAATTAAGTACCCTCACAATCATTTTGAGTGACTATACAGTATTCATAGTTCCCACGTGACGTCACAGCGGCCATGATTGCGACACAATTGAGGAGGACCAATCCTAGATCATTGGCAAATACTATTCAAACTTAATAAATAAGCCTAATTTAAAACCTAAAAAGAGTAAACATAAGTAATAAACAAATAAAATATTAACACACATACCAATTTTATCTCAAAAACAGACTGATTTTTTAAGAACTAAGAATTTCTGTGTTCTACCACAATAGCCTTCAATTGTCTCTCCATGGCAACGTCAAAGTTTGGTCACAAATGTGGCCGCCTCGTGCACAGATGTGACGTACGTGCAACCTATGAATACAGCGCCCAGAGTCAAATTTTCTATTTCTAAAAACAAGCTATGTGCTATCATATAAACATAGAATATAATGATCTGTCTAACAGGCGATATTTTTGTATGTTGAACTGTTGTTGCATATTGACCGTGATGAGTTGTTGTGCGTTATAGATGAATCGTGTTGTTTAGTCTCACATCAATCAATGTCATTCTGTCTATAGCGTTACTCGGGCATACAAGAGGAATGTGTATATTGTAGCCACATTTATGCGAAATGTGTATTCTTCGTTTAAATCACACTCGCACAAATAACCATGTTGCTGACGTGGCCTTAAACAAGTATCAATAAATTATACAATCTCTCTTTTTCTCTCTCTTTCCCTCTCTCTCTTTCTGGTTCAGAACCACTAAATGATCACTCTTTTTCTGTCGAAGACTCCACTACAGGATTACATTGGAGTTGGTCAAATGGGAAGTGTGGTCAATCACAGACTAAAACGAGTAACAAATCACCATTGAGTTTGTTACCCTACACTAACAAACTCAATGATATCACCCTACAAATGTGCAGTTATGCATTGTTACCAATAATTAAAGGACTCAGTTTACTTTTTAATTTGATTCGATTATATAATGTTAAGCATGATTATGTTTGGATGTTTATTTACCAAACTGTTCGAATAAACACACAAACAAAACTCTCTCTCTCTCTCGCTCTCTCTCTCTCTCATCTCAGTACACATTAGTGGTGTCTGCTTTAAACACAAACACCTAGTGAATAAAAACAAACCAAACGTTGATACGAAAAAACTTAACGAAAGAAAGGAAGTTAAAAAAACTAATTATGATCTCCTAAGACACAACCTTAGCTTAGAGTCGTGGTTTAAAGTACTTAGCGACAACAACCCCGACTCCGCAACAAATACTTTTGTCAAAATCCTGCAAACCCAAATCGACAAAGCCACTAGATCTGTCAATACTAACTCAAGTTCTAAATTCAAAATCAAACCATGGATAACAAATGGAATCATTAAATCCATAAGAACCCGGGACAAATTACACCGAAAAGTATTACTCAATCCCAACAATACTCTGATAAGCGACCATTACAAAAGATATCGAAATTACCTTAACCTCCTAATTAAAAAAACAAAAAATGACTACTATAGAGACAAACTTAAAGCAAACAACGGTGACAAAAAAAAACTGTGGCAAATCATAAATGAAATCACCAACAACAACACTAAACCAGCTAGCATTACTAACATACTCACTGAAGACGGTACCCTTACAACAAAAGACGCCCCACGAGAAGTAGCAGACACCTTTGTAGATTACTTTAGTGACGTAGGAGAAAAAATGGCATACAATATACAAAATAAAAACGTTCCCGACGCCGACGGCCAAGACGATGATGAACCCAGGAATACCAATTCTATATTTATGTCCCCTGTCACTATTGAAGAATTAATGCAATACATAAACGAAATGGATCCGGCAACTGCGACTGGGCCTGACAATATTAGCACCAAGACTATACAAACCACAAAGGACTTGATTACAATACCACTTGTGCACATAATAAATAAAAGCTTCGAAACAGGAATCTATCCAACGATTTTCAAAATTGCTCACATAAAGCCAATTTACAAAAAAGGTAAAAGAACACTAATTAGTAACTATAGGCCAATCTCCCTACTAAATAATTTATCAAAGTTACACGAAAAGTGCATAAAAACAAGAATCAACTCATTCCTAGAAACCAACAAACTACTTTCTCCTAACCAATATGGGTTCCGTACCAACAAAAGCACTGAAGATGCCACGTTATCACTGACTACTGAGATCTATAAATCAATTGACGGCAACAAAAAGCCCCTAGCCATATTTCTAGACCTAGCAAAAGCTTTCGACACCATATCGCATCGACTGTTATTATTAAAACTGGAGAATATAGGAATCCGAGGTATTACTCTAGACCTGATCAAAAGCTACATCCAAGACAGACAACAATTTGCTAACATTAATAACACAATCAGTAAACCAAGAGTAATTAAATATGGAGTGCCGCAAGGGACCGTCCTCGGACCACTATTATTCTTGATCTTTATAAATGACCTATGCTCTCTTAATGCAAACTGTAAAATAGTCACTTTTGCCGATGACACAGTCCTTCTTTTCTCATCTAACTCCTGGCTCAATGTTCACTTGCTGGCAGAGCTAGGGCTACGCAAAATTTTCCAATGGCTTAATAAAAATTTACTTACACTTAATAAAGAAAAAACTACATACATGACCTTCTCACTTCAAGCCACCTCTGAACCCGATGGACTAATACTGAAACTACATGACAGTGACTGTAAAAGCTGCAATCAACAATGCGACTGCCACAAACTAGCAAAAACAACATCAACTAGATACCTAGGAATACAAATAGACCAGCATCTCAGGTGGAATGAACACATACAATTAATTACTAAGAAAATACGTTACACCATGACGAGCATGTACAGTCTAAGGAACATTTTAACTTTCGTAAACTTAAAAATTGTATACTTTGCTCTAATTCAATCCATCCTTCAGTATGGAATTATCGTTTGGGGAGGTGCATATGACACCCACATGCAGCAATTAATGTCTTTACAAAACACTGTACTAAAAATCATTCTAAAACTAGATCGGTATCACCCCACCAACAACCTCTACATAAATACCAGAATCCTAGAAATTCGAAAACTATATGTACTGTCCCTGCTTCGCAGTATGCATGCAAATAAGATATCTCTACCTCCAGACCCTACACAAAGCTATAAATTAGTCACTCGTTCGAGAAGTAATAAAGAAATATTTAATCATAGGGTAAATAAAGGAATCCAACAAAGACATGCCACATTCCTAGGACCGAAACTATACAACATCTTACCAATACAAACTCGAAATATAAAGTCAAAGCAACTATTCAATCTCCACTCAAAGAAATGGCTCCTTACAGAGTCAATAAGCTTTATAAACAATGTTATAAACTGTAAATCATTCACTAAGTCAATATAAAAACACGTGATATATGTCTCGTAAACTACTGTAACAAAAATACTGTTCATCACACTGAAAAAGCTAACTTTAGGGATATTTAACTATAATTTGAAGGAAAGTTTTAAATATCTGGAACTAAATATGTGTATCTAATGCTCCTGTAAGCATGCCACTCTAAAATCTAAACCTGTTCATAACCTACCAATATTTACTATGTTTCCATTTAACACTTATAAATGGTTGACCGTTAACTTTAGTTAGTTATTAATAATTATTTTTAAGATTAGTTATAGTTTGCTGTACGTTAATCTATTTTACGACAGAAATGACTATAGTAATATGTATACGTTAAAATGTTTGATGTGCTACCCAATTACCATTATTGTTCATGTATTGTTTATATTCATAATAAGAAAAAGTATGCTCCGCCTCAAGTGTTATCTTATTGGAGCATACAAATTTCATAATGTATCATCCATGTATACACAAATGGGAAAAATAAATAAAAACTAAAAAAAACTAAACTTACATATCACATGAATAGTATTATCATTATTATTATTGTGTTTATTATTATTGCATACTATCTTCTAAGGTTGGATTGGATCTAATAGAAGGGCTAACTGGCTGAAAATACAAATAACTTTCTCCCCCCCCCCCCCCCCCCCCTGCAACCAAAGTGTGTCTATCTATATAATAACGGAGTCTCGCTAGGAGGTGAGACCGACAACACAAAGGTATCGCCCTAGGCCAGATTAGTTTCCTAATTGAACTAGATGAAGATGAATTATCAATGTAATTGGATTGAAGACGAGGCGACGCCGCGCGATTGGTTTAGGGGGGGGGGGGGTACATCACCTCGAGGGTGTGTTGTTAACACAGGCGACAATTAATACAGTGTTTTACATGAGTTTAGTGACGTCACTACATTCTAGGAGGGCTTCGTCGAGGTTGATAGGTAATTAGAGTTTCATGATTTATTAGTAAATCAGGATATCTACTATGCATGCCTAGCGATACTCATGTAAATCAATTGGGTAAAATACCTTTTTCAGAATGAATCTAGGACCCTTAGTTAGAGCGTATCACAGCCCTCTAGATCTTCAATGACAACAATGGAAAACAGTGAAAAATGTACCTTAACATAACATTTGAAAACTAGTTGTTTTTGTTGAGCATGTTGAGCAAGGACCAAGGAGGTTGGCAAGGACCAAGCAAGGTCTACTGGATTTACTCCTAGCGGAGTAATTGCGAAGCGCAAAGTAAGGTCATTGAATGAGATCCAAAATCGCCATTTTGGATCCAACTACAAAAATCGCATTATTATTTAAATTATCCTCACCAATAATGTGAATTTACGCGTAAAGTATTACAAAATATATATATATATAGAATGTGAAGACAAAATCTCATTACCGATTGTCATTTTGTCTTTTTGGCCCATAATTTGTTTTGGCAGATCAATTCATTTGTTTTTCTCAAAGATTAGACAGGTTTTTCTGAATGATTCTCCCATTTGAATAACAGGGGATTTTTAACATTATGGAAATAGGTTAGATGACCTTACTTCGCGCGCGCTGCGCGCGCGCTACAAGCGATCTAGTGGACCTTGGGACCAAGAAGTAATCACGACCCTCTAGATCAATTCTGATAATCCTCTATTGATAGTTTTTATCATTTAGATTTTTCTTTGAAAATAAATAAATACGTGTTTTATTATTTACTGTACCACTATTGTGAACAAAATCCTGAAATCCACGTGAGCGAAGCCGCGGCGGGCATTACTGCTAATCAAAACATTACATGTATTATACAATACGAATCATGGAAGGCTGGAAGATACGCACAACATTTTATACAGAGTGTTCAAAATCGTCAATATTTGACAATACATTAGACTATTCCGTTATGTTTTCCGTTAGCATAGTTATGTAACTATGTATTTTATGATATTCCGCCGTAGTCATCAAAACGTGTCTAAATGTACTTGGAAAACAAGAGAATCGTTCCTCATTAAGACCGATTCACAATTGAAATAAGAGTAACAATATGAAACAGTTAAATACTGAAATAACAAGCAACTGGTTCACAACCGACGACTAGTTGCTTATTTCAGTTCAAAGCAGCGCCTTAATTGTGTACTTACTATCATTGACTATAACAGCAAAATATCCGGTGCCACTGTTTTTGTTTTGATTTCCGTAGTTGACCTTCTAGTATTGCACTTCTGCGTTCTGATTGGTTCGTCATAAGGTGCGTCATGGGAAGTTGAAAAAAGAAATTAAATTGATTAATTTCTTATGACTATTTCAATCCACTGTGACGGATGTGAACCACAGCATTGTTATTGTATGTTCCAATTCGCTTAAACCTTATTGGTATTTCACTAGACCAACTCTTTATTTCAATTGTGAACAACACTTTAACAATCGCCCCCCCCCCCCTTCGCCCCCTGCCCACACACACACACACCCAACAAAAACACCTCATTACCGAGACAATCTCCTTAAGCTATGAGTCTTAGAACAGCAACATGTCACCTTAATCACGCGTTTGTCTAGTGACGACGCTTGAAAAACAAAGAATAAGAATAACTTCCGTTGTGTCAGTCCAAGCTCAGCTTTGTTACATGAGACAACGGGAATAAATACTATTACTTGTTGGTAATCTATAAAAGTATTCCGACCACACAGGTGCCCATGCAGCTAACACGTGCTTAGACAGGACAAAAAAATAGTGGAACGCAGTATGTTGCTGTATTTTATTTTTTGAAATTGCAGGTTTCAAAAATATTATTTAAAAAGAATGTGAATTTAAATTTTTTAAGTGTGTTCGACAAGTACATTACAGAAGTTGAAGCATTCGTGATAGTATAATCAGTATCGTGACCGCAATAGTAAATGGTGACTTTGGAGCCGTCCTAGCAACGAAGCACTCAATAAATTCAAAACTGTTCTGAGTCGGCCTTGTTAATTCTGGCATTTTTCCACGGGTGTTCGCACTGTCCAATCACTGATTCATATATTTCATATTTGAAATATAGATCTTTGATTGGTTATCGCTCACTCGTCGATGGTGTTTGGATCCTACAGGGTTGGTTTAGTCGCTTTAAATCAAAGTCTCCCACTGAAAATCAGTCTTGTTACTGAGTGGGTATAGACTCTAAATGTGAATTTATTTATTTCATTTATTTAATCGTACATTTTCTCATGCTAAAACATTACGATATAACGATTTTATTGTGTACAGCGCCTTAGGCGAACCATGTACGTTAACTTTTTCACTTTTTCCGGATTGCAATTGCGATCCCGATACCGACAATTGTGGGCAGGTCTTTACTCGTTATACAATATCTCGGGTTATTTCGGGGGTGCGGATATGTTGACGCTAGTAACTCTCTAACAAATCCCCGCTAGTAGCGCGTGCAGACAACGCCAGGGGATATAGATACCCTACATGGTTAAATTACACGATCCTGATTATATATATATATATATATGTACAGTGTACACTCTTTTAATAGTCATGTTTATGTCCCCATATAACACAAGGTCACGTAATTAATTAAGATAATGGAATAATAAACAAGGCGTGACGAGCCCTGGGGAGCACTGCGACATGTCTCTAGTCAGTCTCGACCATGGCTCGCTCGCTATGAGCTGAGATAATGCCGACCGGTCGGGGAGTGTCGCAATGTCGGGCTCGGAGCACGAACTGGAGACTTACAGAATGCTGTCACATTTATGTATGATTCTTCACGCTCTTATTGTAACGAATGTTGAATGAAATGAATTTATGAAAGGGTGGCAGAGGGAGGGATGAATATGGGTATTGTTTTTGTTTTAAGTTGCTTTCCTAGAAAACATTTGTGATACAAAAGAAGAATACATGGATTTTGTTTATAATTTGAGTAAAAAGAATTTCCTCGGAGATGCAGCAAACTAGTAGGGCTACTCTTCCTCAGTGGCGTATCCAGGGATTCGTAATGGGGGGGGGGGGGTCGAACATGCGAAGCAGGTAGGGGGGTCTGTGGCGAAAGAAAACCTCAGCCGCCGGAGGCCAATTCGACTAAGGCAGTTTTCTCTCCACATATGACGTTTTAAACGCCTGTAAACACGTTTCAGATGCGGACAATGTCATAGAGTAGGTTTCAGAGAATGTAATAATGATTACAAATTAAATTAAATAAGTTAATATTATTTTTATACAGCTTAGTTAATATTATCAATTAAATTTTAAAAAGAACAAGTTTTCTACTCCCTTCTCCTTTACTTCCTTCTCTCCGTGCACTTTTTTGGCATGTGGGGGGGGGGGGGGGTTTGAACCCCATTACTCCATAGGGGTATGGACTGCTCTTCCTATCAGTGTTGTCTATAGTAGAGTATATAACTCAATGACGAAGTATCTGTATTACATGAGATGGGATGGAGTTCTATCGTAACATTGCAATTAAGATGCCCTCTTGGGGACCGTGCAATATACGTCTCAATATCGTTGCAACATCGTCAGCTTTCATGAAGTAATTTGATTACGAAATCTCCTGGGTTCGAGTCTTCTCCTTGGATATTGTAACTTGCACGGCGATATTGCTGCATCGCTCTTGTGGAACACTCTGGCAATCTTCCTATAACACACAATAATGATATTGGATATGATCAGTTTTGTATGGAAATTATAACTAAGAGGTTATTTCAGTTCTGGTAAATTGTTATGTTGTAGGCGATGGAGTTATCTTGATAATCTAATCTTATAGTGTATCTTATAACTATAGTACGAGCATGATTAGATTCTACCCTAGGATATTGTATCGCACGGCGAAAACGGTTTCTGTTTAATCAAGGAAACGTCTTTAGAGGTTACCAACATTTCTGAGTAAAGTGAAATAGTATCTGTTATGTTAATTACATACAAGTGTTTAAAGTTGATTACAAGTGTGTTAAGTTGATGATGCAAGAGAAATCTGATGCTCCACGAAGCGAAGGAATCGGTTTATATATTCATGGAGTTGAGAGTCCCTTTGATGGAGGCCAAAGCTTAAACTTAATTAATGCAAATACAGAATATCTGTGTTCAAGGTTTGTCAGGTAAAATTTCGAGATGAGAAATCTTTCGTGTTATTACAATATTAAATTATGGACTTATAATAGTAACTTCGTTACTGGACCTGAATCAGGTAACAAATCAATGTACCAATTAAATAGCCACGGAAGAAGGCGGTGGGCAGCCATTTTAGCCCTTAAGTTTCGGATTGTGACATTGTTTACATTGTTGTTGTGACTGTTGATGTGTAATTGCTTAGTGATAGGGGCTAAAATGTCCGAGAATGTCAAAAACCGGAAATGAGAATCGCAGACGCGTATTCCAACCATGTTGCACATCCAGATAGTTGTAAGTTCATGATTTGATGTTATGGGACTGACTGCTACCTTGTCGTGGTGGGCAAGTTTGTTTATCTGTTTAGTATAATGTGTATTGGTCTTGTTTCTACGCCCACTGTCACATTCAAGAGTAGAAGCAGATGAGTAATTATAGCGATTTACCAAAGTAAAAGCTATATTGACCCGTTGTGCTTTGACTGTCTTCCATCACAAGTTGGCGACACTTCTATGTTGACGTTACTCTCGACAAAGTATCACGTTGCAGTGCTGTTTGGTTTCGAAGACAAATAAAGCAAAGATCTTGATATCGGATACTCGTCTGAATGGCGAAGTACTTGAAGCTGCCACGGCGCCCGGCGTGAGTGCGCTAGTGTCGTTCGCGCGGCGTTGCCAAACTTGTCTTCGACTGTCGACACGCTCCAAGCGGGCACAGCGAGAAGCTTGCATTGTACGGTACACATCGACACTTGGCACGACCTTACTGTTAAAGTATTGATTTCTAATGTATAATTTAAATTAAACTGTAGCTAGTTTACATATCAATGGTCGTTATATTGATTACTTCCAAAGCATAGACAAAAATGTTAACTTTTTATAACAATTTCCACACCAAACTTGAAAAAATCAGCAACTTACTACGTTGGTTTTCTCCACTTAAATTGACGAAAATCTTACGATCGTATTTGGAAGAGAGTGCCTTTAAAAAATACCTATAGCAGTTCTGATACATCCACATGGATTTCCTCCGCCTTTCTGACACGACTGTACTCGCGGAAAACCTCAATAGTGTAGTTGACTCCGGCCTTGAAAGCCACCAAAATAATTTACAAAAAAAGATCTTATTTGTTTGGTTATAAGATAAGAATGAAATAGTTCTCCTCACTGAACGATGTTCAAAAGACAACTTCTACACAAACTGTGTCTGAGAGAAAACCTGCTACAACTACAACTAACGACTCACTGAAAGAATGAGGTTAGAAAATAAAGAAGAAGAAGAAAAAGCGTCATCCTCCTGAGTGTTCTTATCTTTTAATTCCTTTTTCGAGAAAATGTAACCTGACGCCATCTTGTTTGAAGCTTTTAGGAAAGAAGTTAGTCAATATCAGCCTCCGTTCCTCTCTCTGCGCGGTTTTTATTTCCCTTTGATTGGTTTCCGAAATAAAAGACGGAACTAAATGGCTTCGACGTCTATGGTGAAACGATCGTCTGCAAATACCCCGAAAAGTTGTTTGCGAAAAGTTCCGACAGACGACTCTTCCATTTCTCGATTGAATATCGGTTGTTGTATATATCCATCTAGACCTGATTCGGTTTACGAAGTTGTTCAAAGAGCTTCTTCTCGTATTTGGTTTTCTCTATGTGTGTTTGTATCTTGGATGGCTTCGACAAGAGCTTTGACTTGTGATATCACGTTTCACACATAGCGTAATTCACATGGCTGAGAGCTTTCACAAACAATAAAGAGACTTTGTGTCGGGGGGGATGGGGGGGGGTATTCAGCCTAGATTCACTCAAGCATAAAGCTTATCTATCGTGGTACGAAATAGCTTTACTTCTATAGCTATTTGACAACGCAGCACCAAAGAAAAATATATAAACTAAATACATATATTGAAATATATGATTTTATATTGGATATGATGAGAAGTATGCTGTATATCTTTATTGAACATTTGAAATGAAGCCGCTGTTCACTGACTAAGAAGTGATTCGAGAACGTGTTTTATTTAAATAAATAACGTAATAAATAGATTCGTATTTATAGAGTCGGCCCTCTCAGTAACAAGACTGATCTTCAGTGGGGGACTTTAAAAACTTATAAGATCGAGTCACTTAATCATTTGTATCTAGTATTTTAGCTAAAATAATGTATGAAACAATTGTGATTATTTTTAATTGTGTTTGTGAAAGATATATGGGTATAAATTAAAGTATGTCCGATTATAAGTATAATATTAAAGGGAGTCATTTTAATAATGAGTGTATAACAAATTTGAATTTATAAAATGTTGAGTGTTACCGTCCTTTGGCTTCTTCGATGACCGTATTGTATGGTAACCAGCTAGACGGCGTTGCTACATTAATACTAGAAAAACGCTCCGCGTTGCCAGATGAGCGATTTTTTTTCAATAAATCAAAAAAATCATTTGCATATCATATTACTCTTACAAAATAAAAATACCTTCATAATAAACATTTAATTTGTTTACAAGATGGCGGTTTAGGTTTCAATAATATCACTGTTTATGGAAATATAGCGTCAAGGAAGCAAGGAATGTGCAACAGGACAGAAGTACCCTTAAGCGCCTCATTGAAAAAGTGACATATATTTGGTTTATTCCATGTTTATTTTCAACTCACGTGACTACACCAATTAGGTTAGCGCATAGCTTCCATACTAATGCCCATAAAACAGCTCTCATGCATTCATGCAAGGCATACTGATGTGTGTTTTACAATATGTGTAAATTATGCAACTCTAATATTCATTTCTTATAGGTAGCGTATATGTGCATGAGGGAATGAGGTTAACTATTTAATATGCACGACATTTCTGCGGCTATATTAAGCTTAATAACCCAGGATTTTATATTACATTCTCGAGGCCTGTGCTCGCTCAGCACTCACTATACTTTTCTTTTGTTGTTTTATTTACATTAATCAAATAAAATGGACAAATACTAAAAATACAGTACTTATTTATTTGCTATGCAAACTATACTGTAGTTTGTATAAAATCCTTGGAAACCCGCTACGGGCTCGTTTTAAAAATTGGTGGAGGCGTTTCCAATTCAACCGAACATTCATTGGCATGTCGAGTTCGTCACAATCAATTGATATTCTTCAATGAGACTATCAACCTAGTAATTGGACTAACACTGTTCCTAGTCAAGATAAAAACAATTATACAACTAAAACTAATTAACTTTACTAATTAAATTTTTATTTAATTACATTTAAAAAAAAAAAAAAAAAAATTAACTAAAACTAGTTATACAACTCTGATAACTCTTGCGGTTTTAATTGTTTTTATCTTGACAAGGAACAGTGTTAGTCCAATTACTAGGTCTTATAAACGTTTCTACCTGTTCTACTATGTTTCCGTTTTAATTATCAACAGCTGGTTGAACGAAACATGGCGTCGTTGACAACTCTCTCCAGTAGTGTAGAGTGCGGACTATAGAGCGCTCCACTCTCCCGCTGCGATGACAATCACTTAGGATTGGAACTGTGCCAACTATAAGAATGATAGCCGTGATCCGAGGCCCGGCGTTCTACAGGTGTTCAATATAGAAACACTTGTTGCCTGCATTGATGGGTGGGCTCGACGCTTAGACTAGAGACTTCCCCAACCTTAGTAATCTCATCCTTACAACACAGCCTACTCACACTCAAATGGTTAACACACAGCCTTCTCGAACGTCGGTTCAATCCGCGATTTGACCCTTCGAGAAGGCTGTGGGTAAACAACTTAACTTCCTACAAATACCTTACTAACTAGCTGCGCTAGAATACTGGACACTGCCGTGAAATAGTGGCGAAAAGCCGACACTAGCGCCACTACCGGAGCGGTTCGATAGAAATTGATTGCTTAGGTTCAAAGCAGTAGTAAATTAATGTGCTGGCCCCCGCACGTGACTTTTTTCCCCGGTCTGTCGCTACAGTTTTTGGTGCCATGTCTTTGGCTACACGTGGGTATTTTTTTCGAGTCTGTGTGTCAACCCCTTTTCCACCCCCGACGTGTTTTATCTCGCCAAGTGTGCGTATTTGACGCTCCGGTTTTGCGGGAAAAATTGTAAAAAATTCAAATGTTTTTTGGGGATTTTTTCGATGCTTGTGATCCCAAGTCAATTGAATGGTGCATCTTTTGGTGTGCCCTACAAGAATATATATTGTCCCGTTCAAAAGTTACGGACACCCAAACACGAAAGTTTTACGAAAACTGAGACCGGAAACGGAGGCCGGATTTGGTACGTTTTTAACGCGTCACATTCAAACGGCCCTGCCCGTCAAACCAAACGAAATATAACGTTCGTTTTTGTTTCGTTACCAACGCTTACCATCTAGGTAACTGGGATTTGGAAATTTTTTGGATTTGTCCCGGAACTTTCGTCAATCAAATTGTGTACATTTGGTAAAGTGCGTTTTTAAAAAGCGCGTGTAACACTTTTTTTCCACATTTTTTGTTTGAAAACTTTCTCGACTTTTTCATTTTAAAAAATAACCACTAATCTTGATTACTAACGAAGCGATTTTTGAGTTTCGTCCCGGATGCTTAGTTATGGGCACTTTTCCATTTTCTCTACACGGTTTCAGTTTTGATTTCTTTGCGTCAAGTTGGTACTTTCGAAATGGGTTTTTTTTCTTTGTCCCGATACTGAAAGCTCTATCAAGTCATCGTACAGGGGCATGAAAAAACATTTTCAAAAAGTCACCCTTACACTGAATGACAGACGTTCGCGCAACGCATTTTTCACGGCGTTAAGAAAACACGCATACAAAAGTTTTCTCTTTGTATATTAAAAGTGTTATAAATACGTCATATAACAAATAATTGTGTTTAGTATTAATAAATGGACATTTGTCTATTTGAAAACATTACTTTACAATTAGACTTTACGGGTGTCCGAGTTATGGTGCTTTAACAGATTTCATCCGTCTCGTATTTTTGCCGGTATTTGTCTATGAGAATTTTTCAATGTCTTAAAAAAGCATGTTGGAGTTTTTTTAAATTTTTTTCGACCACTTTTATGACATTTCAAGGCTATTGACAACATATTGAACGTACCCGGACGTACCCAGCACGTACCGTCTTTGACATGATTGATCGACTCTGGATATTTGTGTAATTTTGTTTATTGATTTTTAGTTTTGAACGTCCCCCAAATGTCCCGTTTTGAGCTCGGACAACCCGTTTTGGTATCATATGAAAGTGCGTTCTAATACCTTTCAGAACATGTGCAGTTTGTTGACGATACACGTACCGGGCCGTACCGGGAAGCTTTTGAACGTGCAAAATTCAACTTTTTTGTTTTTGACCGCCTTAAGTACGAATTTGTTATGAATTTTTTCGGATTTTTTCGACGGAATTACTTTTCCCTATTCTTTATTAAATATGTTTGGTTTTTAATTTATCGAAAAAGCTCAAAACACGACGACGGGGGGGTGCCGTGTACATCGATGTAATATGAAGAAAATCAATTTCGACACTCACTTTTGTCATTGATGGCTTATTGTGGGCGACAAGTTTGACTTACAGACTTTGTGTTAACTTTTTTAGAAAGCGTGATTCAATATTAAATATTCGAGCTCTTTAATTCACCGAAAAAGCTCAACCCGGACTTTTTATAGGCGCCCGTGTTACACGATGCTTAACGAATAAATTGCCCAATGTTGTAGCATAGTATATAGAGTTCAAGTGTCCAGTGCCATATGGGTCCGCGATTCGAATCCCACAATTTTCAAGTTTCTCTCTTTACTTAAGTATCCCCGACAGTTTTACATGGTATATGTACTTTTTGTACTTTATTTTTTTTGTACTTTAATTTTTTATTTCTTTTTTCAAAATCACATAATTTTCAAGTTTCTTTCTTTACCTAAGTATCTACGACAGTTTTACATGAAATGTACGCAGACATACTCGAAAATGTTTCATCCACTTTAACATTTTTCAACATGACAATTTTTTTTTCGTAATTAATTGTTTTTTCTCTTTTCCACAATTTTCAAGTTTTACAAACGTGACTGATATAATAAGTTAATATGGCGGTAACCTATATTTGGCCCTGGGTAGAATAGGCCCAGAGTGACTCTGCTAGTCGTAAGAGAAGTCCCTGGGCAGGCACGCGGGTTGAGATTTTGTACAGAATATTAGAAAGGTGCAATTATGAGTGAAGCTTATGCTATTGAGAGACATGTGGCCTTCATAATAATATAGGGTTAATTCAAGTAGATACATTTATTTGCCTGTATTGACAATTCATCAAAACCTCCCCCCTCCCCATTTCACCAATGGCTTGGTCCACCCACATACCAGCAATAAATAATGAGTCGATGATCATTCCGCCTACAGAACGTATAAATTATGCTTTCATGCAATACACATAGTTTGTTGTGGTTTCTAGTTAACCTATATATATCTCGGTCTTCTTAAGTAGTGGATCAATGAGAATGTTTGTTGTAATGTTCCAAATTAAAACGTAAATGCCGAGCTCGCGGACGCAAAGGTCAAACCATATGCTACTTCGCTGACTCTTATGGGAAGCGCCATAGTAAATTCATATTTGCCGCGCAGCCATCGAACCGCTCCGACAGAATGCGCTACTTTCGCCGTTCGCCGCCTTCTTACATGCTAAACACCGCGATTGTCCTGTATTCTAGCGCAGCTGGTTACTAAGGTATTTGCTTCCTACTTCTCTGATTCCTTTCATCTATTGAAACAACTCCATTTGGGGTGCCATTCCTATTGAGATTTAGTTAAGAATTAATTAAGAAATCATCTCATATTCGATGTTTTGATGAAAAGAAAAAAAATAGATACTACAGAATGCCATAAATTTAAAATAATTAAAGCTAAATTTAGAGACAGGAGACAGTTAAGAACGAAGGATACCTCTACGTCAAATATCGCAGAAAATTTTCATTTTTTAACTATATCTCAAGATTGAAACAAAAAATCGAAAATCTGAGAAATCATAACGCTGTGGTTTGGTAAGCCCTAAACACTGAATGATAAATGTATTTAACGTTATAATCAGTATGACTGTGATAATTATTTCTTTAAAACTAAGGAAATAAGTATCACAGTCATACTGATTATAATGTTGGATACATTTATCATTCTGTTTGTAGGGCCCAAACCACAGCGCTATGATTTCTCAGATTTTCGATTTTGTGTTTCAATCTTGAGATATAATAAAAAAATGAAAATTTCCTGCGGTTTTTTACGTAGAGGTATCCTTTGCTGTTAATACTAAAAAGACGTATCTCTTTATGTAAGGGATACATCATAGATACTAATGCGTTGGTATGGTTATCCGGGCCACTTGTATAAAGCTCTATCCTCGTGTATCGAGACAGTGATTGCTCGTGTCCCGCGCGACTACAGCGCTACAGGCGACGATCTCAAGCGGATCATCAACGAACTACACCATCCCTCTATTGGCCCAATTAACACGAGAACACGGTCGAAGCCGAGTTTTAATCGACCTATCGATACATCTTCTACTTCGCGGTGGAGAATCGTGCCCGATCACTTCTGAGTTAATAATAAATAACAAGGGAACACTGACGAATGAATGTGTGCTACATTTCCAACTAGGTTACGATCTGTCAATCAACCATGTGTACAGTGTACACACTGAGCTATCAATATCTAATAATAGCTTGTTATGAATCCGCTCTAGGGTGTTTAACTTACTATACATCATGGCTTCATCATATGTACCCCTCTTCAACTGACTATCTATAGGTATAATAGGATGTTTGGATAGTGGGGAAGGATTATCCAATGACTGATAGTAGGAATTAATCCAAATATTTTTCAAGTGACTGAGAAATACCGTTCTACAGAAGTTTCTTCTTGTGGTATACATAAGTTCTTTTACTAAACATCATTATCCATTATCTTTTGTATTGCCTATGTTAAAATGTTATGAGCTAACAAATCGGGTCACATTGTCTAATTTTGTATTGTTTATAATTTATATAAATAATAATAGTATAAACATAAAGTATATAAAAATTATGTATTCTACTGATCGGGGGAAATCTAGGGTCATCAGGATTGATGGTGATTGGTATCGAACCGAACCCGGGTTCTTCCTAAATATCGCATGCTACCGCGCTGAGCCACATATATCAGTGGTATAATATTTAGAAGGTCCATTAATCCCGGGGGGCTCGTCGAACTCCCAAGTAAGGTCGGCTCATCCATTTCCACAAAGTTAAAAATCACACGTTAATCAAATGGGAGAATCATTCAGAAAAACAAATTAATTGACCTGTCAAACCAATTCTGGCTCCAAACCGCATTACATCTAATTGAAATAATTTAATTATACTTGTAGTCTACTTACATTTTTAAGTGAAGTATTCTGAAATCAAATGTTGCATAACAAATGAGTAGATTTACGTAATGAACCAGTTTTTGTAGTGGGCACGAGAAAGACGATTTTCGTGCCCATGAGAGGACCTTACTTTGAGGTTCACCGAACCTCTGCCAGGGGATCGACGGACCTTGTCATATTTAGGGGTGGTTTTATTTCATTTCGAATTAATGAAATTCCTAAACCGCGAGATTCCAACGAGTTTAAAATGTCTGTGGGCGAAACATTTCCCACTTTGATTGCGTTTTAGTGTCGAAAAAGAACCCAACAAATCTCTCGGGCTGGCCATGTGTTGACTCTAGCGGTCAGCGGAGCAATTAGAGCCGCCGCTTCTCGCCGCTGCCAGACTAGAGCGCTAGTGAGCTGCGTGACGAGGGTTTAATGAGGGTTTAAAAGTAACGGTGAGCTATGCGGCCGCCATCAGTTGTGAGCGATGGTGTTTTAAATATACCACTGACCGCCGACACAGTTGTTTAAGAGTCCGCGGTAGAAGATCGAGAGAATTTTTAAGGGTTACTGTTCGCATCTTTAAAACAAATTTTAAGATTGAAATTTTGAGAGTTACACAAGGTAGATGCTATCACAGTCTATACAGATAAGGGATACAATATATGCATTATAAATTATGTCATTATAAATACGTAATGTCACACATAGTATCGATTTGTAAGAGAACCTGAGTTTATTCATTGAATTTGATTGCTTATAATTAATCTGAAATACACCTTCTTTAAGCATATATGAACATACTTGCGTGACATACCACAGATTTCATGGTATTTACGTAATTTTCAGTGCCTGTCATTATAAATTACGTAAATACGTAATGTCATACATTGAAGCGATTTGTAAGAGGACCTAAGTATATTCATCGAATTTGATTCCTTATAATTAATCTTAAATACACATCATTTAAGCATATATGAACATACCTGCGTGACATACCACAGATTTTGAGACAATTTACCCAAGTTTCAGGGGCTGTCGATCATTGGGAAATAACGTAATTTCAAACAAAGTATCGATTTGTAAGAGAATCCGAGTATGTTTATTTAATTTGTTTTCTTCCAATTAATCTAATTACCATCTGTTTTAAGAAAATATAAACAAACCCGCGTGACATACCACAGCTTTTGAGATTATTACGGAAGTTTGATGGGCTGTCATTATAAACTACGTAATTACGTAATGTCACACAAAAGCGATTTATAAGAGAACCTGAGTATATTCATTGGATTTGATTCCTTTCATATACTCTCAATTACATTTGTTTTAAATATATGTAAACAATCCTGCGTGGCATAACACAGATTTTGAGATTATTACGGATTTTGACTGGCTATTATTATAAATTACGTAATTATGTAAGGCCACAGATGGTAGCGATTTGTACGAGAACCTGAGAATATTCATTGAACTCCTTATAATTGATCTTAAATACACCTGCTTTAAGCATTTATGAACATACCTGCGTGACATACCACAGGTTTAAAGAAAATGACGTAAGTTTGACTGGCTGTCATTATAAACTACGTAATTAAGTAATGCCACACACAAAAGCGATTTGTAAGAGAACCCGAGTATTTTCATTAAATTTGCTACCTTTCAATTAATTACAATTACATCTGTTTTAAGAAAATATAAACAAACCTGCGAAACATACCACAGATTTTGAGATAATTACGGAAGTTTGACGAGCTGTCATTATAAATGACGTAATTACGTAATGTCACACATAGCAACGATTTGTACGAGAACCTGAGTATATTATTTGAATTTGATTCCTTATAATTGATCTTAAATACACCTTTTTTAAGTATATATGAACATACCCGTCTGACATATCACAGATTTTGAGGTAATTACGTAAGTTTCAGGAGCTGCCATTCGGAAATTACGTTAATTCAAACAAAGTATCGATTTGTTAGAGAACCTGGATATATACTTTTAATTTGATTCCTTCTCATCAATATCAATTACATTTATTTTAAGGACATATAAACAAACCTGCGTGACATACCACAGATTTTGATATAATTACGGAAGTTGGACGGGCTGTCATTATAAGTTACGTAATTTCACACATGGTAACCTTGTTCAACTTCAGTCGTTACTGTCTTTTATAATAATAATAATAATTATTATTATTTTTATTTTTATTATCATTAATAATAATATTATAATTATTACCTCTCTAGTAAAAAAGAGTACACAGAAAATCATAATAATATAATGAAAAATAATGAACAATTGATTGTTATATGAAAAAGTACCCGGCGCCTCCACCAAAACTTTGGTTTTATATGTGGCGATCTGTAAAGATGTCTCTTTCAAACATATGCACCGGAAATGCCATTGCAATCTCAAGCTCAGTAATATTCATTTAAATTAAACGTACATCCACATTTATATTTTTTGTTTACTTTATTTATTATTTATTGTTTGTCACATCATTTATAAAACATATAAAAAACAGAACATTATACAACCAAGCAATACGTTTTTAAATGAAACAATATTAAATACTCGCAACGAATAAAGTAAGATAAGACAACAGCAAAAACAAAACATCTATTAGTTAGACACTTTGGGTTTCCAATTGGTTCACTATGAATACTGGCCTGAATCTTGCACAATTGAAATCACAACTTGAAACCCTTTTTAGTTTACTTTATAATATTTGTTTGTGTCTAAAAAGCAGCAATCTTGCAAAGAAAAGCTACTCAATACTACTCCACATTTCGGCTTCAATTTAGGCATTTGATTGATATTGAGAAAACAAATCAAATGCGGATGTAAATGTTAAAGATATACACTTTTCATTTCATTTCATCAAATTTCCTCGAAATATTATTTCAGAAATTGGTTTTTAGCCAAAATGTAAATATTATGTATTTATTAACTGGATTCTGGGAAATGTTATTTCATTATTTCACAACCTTACATCAAAATACTGTGAATGAAAACAATATACAATCGAAAGACAACACAACGAGATTCATACAAAACAAAATGTACATTCGACTCAAAAACATACTTCACTGAAAATTCAACTTTTGTGGCCAATTATACCAGTGTTATTTACTTAGAATATTGGTAATCAATATGAATCACGCAACCGCATTTTCTCCCCTGTAAGCAGAAACGCATTATTACTCGACATCAGCATTGTTTTATGCTGATATCGCTTGATTATGAAGCAATTTATATTTGAAAGCAAGGCAATATCACTACCGACATCATAGTTTATGTTAACCAATTCATTTCTCAAAGTAAATAGTGAAACTCACTGCTCATATATTAAACATAAAATGTTTTCTCACAATTTCTAGGTCAAACATATCTTAATATTGAAAAGAGTTTATTAGACGGTAATAGTTCCAACCAGCGTGTCATTTTTTTAGTCACATTTTCCCGATTCCTTCGTGGATTTCCTCATGTCTACGCATGATACATTCTATTGCAATACTAATTTGTTGTTTTTAGCAAATTTTGATTCAAATAGTGGGGGGTCTGTGGGGCGACAGCCCCCCAGGGCAAAATAAATAACACCTTTAAATTATATCAATACTTTGATGGCTATGAATAGATATTTGTAAATGAATCGCAGTCGTATATATACTTGGCAACTTTTGATTAAAATAATGAAGGGTTTCTCACTTATTTCAGCATCCACAATGTGTTGTTATTAATGTGACTCTGTGTGTGTTTCAGACATTCAGTGAGTGAGTGAGTGAGTGAGGTGGGCTAGCGAGCTGGCCATGGAACTAGAAGACTTGTACAAACGCTACTGCGTGAGACTGAAGCACTCGCTGTTCCTCAACTGTCTTCTTATCACTACGGCGGGGTGCGGCTTCGTTCTTGCCGCACTATGCACACAAACTGAGGTAAGCCCGTTTTGATATCTCATTGTTTCTATTGCGTTTTCACACACAAGTACAAGCTTAAAGCGGCTGTTACACTGGAAAGTTAGAGTAGTAAGTACAAAAAATTAAGGAGGCTTTATATTTTTATATATTTATTTTTACCGTGTGATTTGTACAGAATACAAATATTGGTATAAACTTTACAAAATAACTATACATACAAAATCAAATATACAAAATTAAAAAAATACAAAATACGTTCAGAAATAAAAGTAAGGATGGGTCAGAGAAACGGGAATTTAAGTTGTTAATCTTACTCCGTGTGACAGCAACGTGAAAAGCCTCGTGAGCTACTCGCTATCTTTACTATAAAAGAGTAACTTTTTCTCTTTTCTTTTTGCTTTGTACTTTTCTAACTTCCCAGTGTAACAGCCGCTTTAAGACTTAATACCAGTGTTCGCGTTTTGACCTAGAAACAAACACATTGAATGCAGTTCAGTGACAGGATAACGGTGGCCATAATAGATCCATCACAAATATTTTGATTTGTATAATACACATTCTGATGGTGGCTAACGGAAATTAAGAGTTCCCTCCTAAAGTGTACCCATGTTCACATCTTGAAGTGTCCGTTCTGCCGTCACCGGGTCATAACGCGTCATCACTACTTCCTGTCGTATAAGCAATAACACACATGTACACGTTCACACGCTTCAAGTAAAGTATTAGATCGCTTCGCACCTTTGTAATTAGGTTCAGCTAAATGTAGACTAGGCTGCGTGTATATCCGTGCCAATTTATTTAAGTGTATCGCGCACTGGTCTTGTGGGTGTTTCCGTCTTTGATATCTAGTGCGAATTGAAGAGGGACATTCCAAATTGTACTATAATTTAAAATTGATTGTTGAACAATTCACTTTTACTGCCCATGACTCAGAGCAATGTGGAACACATCCACGTTTAATACAATTACTTACACCGTCCTTTCGGATGAGACGTAAAGCCGATGGCCCCCTTGGTGCTTTTCGATAGGAGAAGGCTACGTGCTGGTACCAGGCTTCCCCTCCTCCCTTCCTCATTATCATTCATCAATCATCACTCATCAGGCTAAAGAGGGTATTGTGCCCTACACTGGTTTTAATTACAATAAAGTAAAGTAAAGTAAGTAATGACTAACCGCAGCTCGCACTGCTTTCTCGCAGATAACTTAAAATGTCTCTAACGTTCAATAGGTCATATTAAGGTATGTGCGTTGATAATTTGATGCGTTAAAACTTAAAAACAAAATTTACGTTATCTGCTTCGACGCATGTGGGTTGCATTCGATTTGAAGGATTTCACTAGTTGCTAAATATTTATAACACACTTTTACCATTTTGAAATGTCACTTACATTCACCACGAGTTTCTATTATCGGATATTGATTCTGGCTGATTAGCTTCTGTGTATAACAGACATTGTTCATCGACGAAGCAATTTATAATTAATTCTTTGTCATATAAATTATTCGCCACTGTTTTCACAGGTATGACGTGTTTGTGTGTGTGTACCCACGTGCAACGTATATCACACAGCTGTGGCGAGTATAATTGATATTAATGCGATGGTATAGAGGATCTCCACTCGCATCATGTTATATTTATGGAATACTAGATGTTGTTTCTCTAGCTAGACTGTGTTATGGAGGTGGTTTAGTGGTTGCATGCGGGACTGCGAGGGGATACATTAATAAAGACACAGACCCGCGGCCACAGGGTTGCAATAAAGTAGCGAGGTAGTTTTCGGAAGCCCTTCCTCTGGTGGTGGCAATGTGCTTGATGAAGGACGCGAAGGTATCCGAAAAATGTACTGTTTTATAGAAGAGAGTGTTCTCGATGTACATGAGCACTTAAGCATGTTTATCGAAACCACAAACAATTTAGCGTAGGACCAGGAATAGTGACTGAATGTTATTAAAGCCTAAACTTAACTTTTTTTACTTTCGATAAATAATCTCATAGAATACAAACTTGGTGGTCAGGTCACAAGAATTACACCCTTAGACATCATCTTTGGCTTACAAATTGATTATTAGCGTAGAGTAGGCCTATTTACCACAAACTTATTTACCAAATTTATAACACATCTCTTATTTTTTAATCAAACTTAATAAACACATCAATAATCGTGGACGTAAGATTTAAAACGCACTTCTGCAGTTTTACAAAATTCTATAATGAAATGAACGGTCACACTGTTGGTGATTTAAAAAACATTTCAAATTATTAAAGTGTGTAACAGACTTCTTACAATGTCCCAATAACTACTTCTTTGCCGAATAGCTTGTTATCTCGATGGCAACGACCAATCACAACTCTTGAAATCCTCCAAAAAGCTTAATTGATACAAATAACTTTCATATTAGGAGACTGTAAGACTGGCCCTTACTATTTTTACAAGTTTATATTTAAACAAACAATAATATAGTAAAATACTGGCTATATATGTGTATGGTGTGGTATGATATTGATTACAGACTATGTTTCAGTTTTAATATTAAGTACGTACACACCTATATGAACGAGCTATGAAGGGGTTGCAAAATATAAAGGGGTTGTTTTCTTCCTCCGCGCAGCCCCAAACACTGCCCGTGTTGACTCTCTCGCTGATGACGGGCATCGGGCTACTAGTCTTCGTCATCTGTCAATTCCCCTGCGTCCTACACTCTGACGTCACCGCCCTGCTGGCCTCGCTAGCCGTGACGTCATCATTGGGCACGTGTATCCTGCTGCTGGGTTGGTCCAGCGCCCCCTTGCCTCTGTTCGGGCTGGTGTTGGCGGTGCACACGATGCTGCCCGTCACACAGGCGGTGGGTCTTGCGCTAGCCGCCATCTTGACGGGCGTCCATCTCACGCTCGCCATCTGTTGCCGGGACTCGGCCGCGCCAGACTTCTATAACCAGGTGAGTCACGTGAGATGAGGTCACTGGGTCTTGCGCTCGCCGCCATCTTGACCGGCGTCCATCTCACGCTCGCCATCTGTTGCCGGGACTCGGCCGCGCCAGACTTCTACAACCAGGTGAGTCACGTGAGATGACGTCATTGGGTCTTGCGCTAGCCGCCATCTTGACCGGCGTCCATCTCACGCTCGCCATCTGTTGCCGGGACTCGGCCGCGCCAGACTTCTACAACCAAGTGAGTGAGCTTAGATACGCTTCCTAGCGGGAATACTTGTCCCTAGAGCCAAGGAGTACTGACGTAGCGCGCTCTCTATGGGGAGGCGTAGCAAGTATACAGATAACGTTGCGAGCGATCCGGCCAACAGTCAGTGAATGTTGGATACACACAACTTTCAATAGACTTCATTGGAATCTATGTATATTTTTCCAATCGTAATTAGTGCACTGCTTTCTAAAGGGGTTTTCGGTGACTTCTAGCAGGCAGAGCTCAGTGGCCGGAACGCTAGAAGCACTGCAGTGTAGTCATTTGTTGTACGCCTCCCCATAGAGTCCGCCAAAGTCAAGGCGGGAACCCGTTTCAGTGCAAAGCCCGTGCACTGCCCATTTTAAATAACCCGTGGTGTTTTTTCAAACACCTATATCTCAGTAAATATACATATTTAACTCATATGTTCTATGTTACGTGCATCACCAACTCTCTATTGAGGCATTATACACAACCGAACATCGACAAACTTGATAGAATTTAAATAATTACGATTTATAACTCCAAATGTGCGATTACAACGTTGCAATTTAAGTCGGAGAGACAAGGTTCTGGCGCACGCCAGAGCCTTACATCGCACCATCTGGCGTCGCTGTATTAGATGTTGCCAGACATCGTCTTATTTGTTATTGGCTGTTCAAAAGCTCTCCCCACAGCCTTCTCTACGGGTCAATAGGGTAAATATTATTTTAAGACAAATTCATCAATAAAAACAAAGGCTAACATACCGTAAATAACAGCTACGGATGACCTACCCTTGTCTCTCCACATGTTGTCGTATTCTAAATGCACGGGGAACATATATTTCTACTCTGAAAGATCTCTTTGTTATGTTTTAAGTGTCAATGTTTCTTGATATCGGTAATAAGGTTTCATAAATAATACTACAAACTAAATCAGTCGAACACGCCATATTTCCCTGCGTGAAATTAACTTCTGTCAAACACGATCCCGGTAATAAAGACAACTGACCATCAACTGACGAAGAAACACGCCAAGTATCCTAGCAACACATAGAAGTCACCGCTTTGTCGTAGTGTGTTTTTATTTTGACAGGTGGGCCGCATTTTTCAGTGCTGCGCTCTGGTGGTTGAGCTTTCAAAGATCCCCATTGCATCTGCAGTCCTTAGAGTGCAACTTTACACGTGCCTACTCTGTAAGGCATATCGACCTCGGTCAACTAGTTTCGGTTCTTCTTTAAAAAACTCAAAAATTGTTGATAGCAAAACTGCGATGATCACGAATCACGATGTAAACAACCCACACAACAATTAAAAATCAGTTTTCAAATGTTATATCAAGGTTCATTGATGCATACAAGATCATCATCTACAAACCTTGATTTTATGTTTTTAATTGTTGTTTACTGTTGCTAATAAAGATTTAGAGGACCGTGATAGGGAATATTGTAATATCTTTGACCGTGATGATAACCATACAAAGGGTCCTAGATAGTTTTTGAAATGGTCTATCCCCTGGCGGCGTGTTTTCGAACTCGCTACTAGCGATCTAGTGGGCCTTGCCTGCCGCGATCCTCTCTGTGCGCATGCGCGGATCTTCTTTCTCTGTTATTCACGAAATGGAGTTTTCTCTCTCTTTGAAATTGGCAACGTTGTAATCGCACATTTGGAGTTATAACTCGTAATTATTTAAATTCTATCAAGTTTGTCGATGTTCGGTTGTGTATAATGCCTCAATAGAGAGTTGGTGATGCACGTAACATAGAACATATGAGTTAAATATGTATATTTACTGAGATATAGGTGTTTGAAAAAACACCACGGGTTATTTTAAATGGGCAGTGCACGGGCTTTGCACTGAAACGGGTTCCCGCCTTGACTTTGGCGGACTCTATAGCTTTGTGCGGATTTGACGACATTGTACTTGTTTGTAAACAAAGACCAGGTGAGTGAGCTTAGATACGCTACCTAGCGGGAATACTTGTCCTTAGAGCCAAGGAGTACTGACGTAGCGCGCTCGTCTAAAGCTGTGTGCGGATTGGACGACATTGCACTTGTTTGTAAACAAAGACCATCACAAGTACTCTTTGCAGCCGCCATCTTAGACGATGACGTCATGATAATCTGTCCTTGAGATAACGAATATCCTCATGATAATGGCCGCTATGTGTTGGAACTGCAATCTTGCCCAGGGCTGATACAATAGACCATTTCGCAAACTATCTAGGACCCTTTGTATGATTACCATCACGGTACTCTAAATCTGTATGCACAACATAAAATCAAGGGTATAGTGGATGATGATCTTGTATGCATGAATGAACCTTGATAGAACATTTGAAAACACTTTTAATTGTTGTGTATTGTTGTTGTTGAAGATTTAGGAGACCGTGATGATACTCATACAAATGTTTCTAGATAGTTTTTGAAACGGTCTATTAACAGTAGAGCTTCAACAAGACACCATCTAGCTGTATCATTTCAACAGTGACTTCCCGCTCGAAACTAAACAATCATGTCGTTTTGGCAGGTAATATGGCCGCGATACGCATTGCGTGAACACACCCTGGACGCATCTTGATAAATCTTGAGCCGATCTAAAATATTTCTCGCCCCCGGTATTTCCCAGGGGTTGTGAGCGGTCGAGTTCGCGACGCCCCCACATTTCCATCCCCAAAACCTCATATTGATGATTGAATAATGTGTATAGAAATATATAACGTGGGGGGAAATTCACCACGGCATTCTAGATACCGGTGATTGAACATTTCCACGTGTATAGGAAGGGCTAACAAAAGACCTCCCCCCCCCCCCCCCCCAAACCCCGTGAAGCCGTAAATGCTGGTTTCCTACAAATAGAGCTCTCCACTCGATCCATTCAGCTAAAAGCGAAATAAATCGATTAGAGTAACACAATGTATTATTAAGGCTTAGTAGTACGAGTGAGTGAACGAGTCCTGAAGGCGTGTGGGATAATCGCCTTAAGGACGCGAGGAGAAGAAAGGAGTTGTTTTAAAAGTTGGGGAACTAAAGCTTTATATATAGTGAGCTTACGAATGTGCCTTAGGGCGAGATAAGTGACTTAAAGGGGAATCGGTTTTATTTCATCGGTTACTCTATATTATATCTCTCGAGAAGTTCTTGTTCTAGAAGAAAATAAATTCGCCTACATATTGTTGGTCAATGTTCGCATGGTGGCCATACCGGGTGCCACAATGGCGTGTGAATGGTAGTTCATTGTTACAGTGTTTCAGATGGCGTTTGATTGAAATTCAACTTAAACTCTTTTTTCTCGATTACTCTCTTAATCGCGTTTACAAGGATGTATTAATTGTATAATAAGTTTCGCAAACTTTATCGGGGGGGGGGGGGGGGGGGGGGGGGGTAAGCGTGCTAAAAGTCTCATGTTTTGTGGTAAGCATAATATTTCAAATGCTAACATACATTTTGACGTTTTTGATATTTTTTTCTTGACATTTTTCATCCAACTTCTCGAATTCAATAACAAAGAAGCATCGTTAAACATCGCTATTGTTGTGTTTTACTATATCGTGACTCACTTTTATGTGCTTTTGTCATTGAATTCAAGTTGGATGAAAAACTTATACGCGTGTAATACAGGCTCTAATGTCCGTTGTGAATACTAGGGACATTTTAGTCATGTTGGCACAACTGTCGTCGAGATCTCCCATAGACATATTAGAAGTGGACTGAGTGCGCGCCTATACCTGCCGGGCTAACCTTTGCAGCCAAGCAGCGAACATTTCTCGGAACTCGATGGCGGCACTGAGCATGCGCATTGCGCAGCGTACCGCGTGGCGGTAGGATTTGAGCTCGTATTCCGCACACAACTGTACGTCAAGACTCGGGAAAAGATCCCATAATATCGTGTAGAAAACACATTACGCCTCCGTTATTTATTTCAGCTATTTGGAAGGAACGCAATGGCTATTTAATTTCTTAATTATATAGCACATGAATATTGAATCTTTAATAATATACCTTCCTGAGATTGTATATTTTTAACAGTATTTAATAATAATAATAATAATAATAATAATAATAATAATAATAATAATAATAATAATAATAATAATAATAATAATAATAATAATAATAATAATAATCATGATGATGATGTTGATGTTGATGATGATGAGGGGGGGGGGGGGGTATAAAAACATCTTTAATACATTTCGGCATTAATAGGGCAATTCGCTAGGAGAGTTAATAAGATCACTGTAATGACAATGAAATATCTATAACAATTTAGGTGATTAAACTGTTCTTCATTTCAATATAACAAAAGTACAAAACAATTGCTTGATTAAATTCCAAAACGAATGTTTTCACATAAACTTTAAAAAACATTGTTTAAGTCCCACTAAAATAAAAATACTCGTTACCGATAAACGATAATAGGAATAGGATACTATTATTCCTTGTAAATGAAAGAAAGAAACTACTCGGAACTTACTTCCCACAAGGTGACTAGTAGTAAAGTATAACCACATAAATCATATGATATTGTAACGGAAAACATAATAATACCCTTTTTGATAGATTACATAAATAATAATACATATCACACCTTTATCACAAAACAAGGTGACTAGTAAGAGAGTAACAAAACCACATAAATCATATAATATTGTAACGGAAAACAAAATAATACTCTGTTTCATAGATTACATAAATAATAAGAAGTAACACACATACACACTCACCTTTATCACAAAACTAAATGTGTTTATGAAATAAAAGTGGTAGAGTTACCTAATACAAAAGTAAGGTACATTTTACTAAAACTGTAAGGAGATAGCGCTACTAAGCTGTACCATTGGCTGCGTCAAAAATTGACAGCTAAATGTCGGTTTACATATTTTCCTAAGGTTTAGCATTTTAAAGGACACATAAGTTTCCTTATTTAAGAGCTAGGACGAAAGTTGTAACTATTTCAACTTGTTAGCTTGTATCCCTTAATTTCTTAGCCCAGGCAATGACAGGTGGCTTTTCATAAATCTGGCCAATGGTAGCCAATTCCTTTTTATTTTCCCTTCTCTTGCTGTACAATTGAGCGCGGAACACGATCTCACCATGTTAACTTTACCGCCACACGGTTCGCTACGTAATGCGCATGATCAGTGCCGCCATCGAGTTCCAGGAATTCGCCCGAGGTTGGCTGCACGGAAAAGTCCGAACGCTCACTCCACCCCTTACTAACTCTATGAGATCTCCTCGCATCTAGTTGCATCTATCCATCCACTCACGTGACGTGATAATTGTGCGGTCAGTACGCTGATGGTTGTGCAAACCTAGTTATTCACGGCAAATAGCCATCGCCGCAAACCAGCCAGATTCCACTGCCGGCTAGATTGCTACTCGTCTGCATGTAAGCGCGGCTGCACGGTCCGTTGGATGAGCAGTGCTGCGTGCACTCACTGCATCTTTGATCGCATAGCTAGAGGGCGTATTCACGTGACGTCACATAGGCCATATTGGAGGCCATTTTAAGTTTCATTTAGCTGTCAAAATAAAACGAATAATATTGTTTACGGGGAAATATGACAAATTGAACACGTATATCCCCCGATAAAGTGTACGAAAATGATTATGGTATGCTTTTGTAAACGATTAAAAGAGTAATCGAGACAAAAGAGTTTGTTTATGTTGATTTTAAAGGCTGGTCCACACAGATTTTTAAGACATACGATGTAAGGTTTAACGCGTAGTCGTAAAGTTGGATCATAGGAAACACGTACTGGCGTTCACACAAAGTTTTAGTTTTAAGACGTTGTTTTCATTGTTGTTTTTAAAACAACGTCTTAAAACCTTATGCATTATGTCTTCAAAATCTGTGTGGACCAGCTTTAAGTAATAATAGCAAACCAAAGTTAGAAAACAATTGAATTTGCATCAAACGCCAGCTGAAACATAGTAACAATGAACTACCAATCACATTCACATGCCATTGTGGCCTCCAATGTGGCCACCAGGCGGAGATAAAAAGGTTAAAGTCTAACATCGCGTTTAACAGTGGTGAGCATTGTAAAAGCAATCACCAGTTCACCATAACATTGCCTCATTCAAGGGTTGTACGTAGACTAATACATTCTACGTCAAATCGGATAGAAAAGAAACTCAGACATTCACATTTTTTCTAATCAACACTTTTTTCTTCGCGCGTTTAATTTGTCTTCAAATTGAGCTTTCACGAACACCGTTTTCACATCGGAAATTGATTTCTCTGCAAAAGGGGTGAAATATTTAAGAAGCGCAAAGTGGAAATTAAAAGTTTCCGGCAGTAATTCGTGTCGCGAGCAGAACTACGTACAAGAGGTTTAACTATTCATGTGATGTGACGTTTCCAACTGTAAGCTGCTCAGAGATACTCTTGTAGAGAGGCTTGACAATGCTGCATTGTCGTTTAGACCCTCCCCCTCTCTAGAGGTCATTAATGTCAAACATTCGACTCTGACGGGAATAAGCGGTATTAGAAATGCAAAAACCCGCGCGCTTTTAAATGGTAATCAAATCTGACATCTTGTACGGGTAGAAAAGAGTACCAAATCCCTTGGTGTAAGGTATTTTGATTAAACCCTGTTGAATATAATAAGTTTGAAGAATCAGCATGTCCTGGCAACTAATGATTTTTATTCGTTTTGAAAGTAAACAAAAGTGAAAATAAAGAATGTTGTAGAAATTACATTAAAAAATACAACTTTTGGAATCATGCTGGCCCGTATATCATCAAGATATTCCAATATGATAATACATAAATAATGGTATTGGTATAAATCGGACAGTGTCATTTTGCTACCTCACTTTGTGAGATGGTATCTAAACAAATGCAAATAACGTTCATGTATCTTAGATCTAGAGTCTAGGTCCTTGTATAATTCCCAAAATTTGAATTTAAAATTAAAAGATACCAACAATTTTTTAATTTTATTTGCACAAACAGTTACCTGTGCTAAGCTCAGATGGTGACAGTTGGCGATAAGTTACTATGTCTTGTGTTGCAGCTGGCAGCGGAAACTATGTTCCTACTATGCGCTTCGGGCACTGGCCTGTACTATAGACAGATGACAGAGGCCGCCCATCAAAACACCTTCGTCGGCACCAGGACCTGTATTGTACTGACTATGATATGTCTTGTGTTGCAGCTGGCAGCGGAAACTATGTTCCTGCTATGTGCGTCGGGCACTGGCCTCTACTATAGACAGATGACAGAGGCCGCTCATCAAAACACCTTCGTCGGCACCAGGACCTGTATCGAGTCACGTGTCAAGCTGGAGTGTGAGAAGGAGCAACAAGAACAACTGTTGTTGAGCGTCATTCCCGCCTACATAGCCGCGGAGGTGAGTTGCTCTTGTTACTTACTACTTAAGTTATAAGTATTGTCCCCTCCTCCCTTCCTCATTATCATTCATCAATCATCACTCATCAGGCTGAATAAGAGGGCATTGTGCCCTACACTGGCCTTAATTACAATAAAATGCTTGCTTTCCCATTCCGTGTTGTGCATCCATGGAACAGCTTGCCCAACGCCCTTAAAGACTGTCAAGTAAGCCATTTCCCTTCCATGTGCAAGAAGCACCTGTGGCAGACTTTTAAACCTTTGACGTGTAAGTGTTAGTTTAGTTTAGTTTTAGTTTAGTTTTGGTTTAGTTTAGTTTAATTAAAACGTTAGCGTAGTATTTAGTGTCTAGAAGACTCTTCGCGGCACCAGATTTCTTAGGATTTTAGTGTTTTAGCATAATGTTTGCTAGCGTTGACGCCGTTTCTTGGCAAAACTTTTAATTTTTCTGTTTTGTGATGACAAGAATAGACAGTTAATAATTATCATAAAATAAATAAATAAATAAACAAGTATTTGTATACAAAGACGAATACCAGTACGTAAATAATGCCAATAGCCAATGGTTTAGACGCGATCGCGTAGGTGGTTCCCATACGAACACCGAAGTTAAGCAACGTCGGGCAAGTTCAGAAGGAGGTGGGGTGACCGCACTCGTTCGACACACCGGTTATTAGAGAAAATTTGAGGGTTCGAAAGCTTGTGTATAACAGATTCGTTCTTCGCGTCAACTGCTCGGCAGTCCAGATTAGCGGAGCAACCAATGTTACTGGTCAAAGTTACGCCGTTCTTTCGGATGGGACGTAAAGTCGATGGTCCCCTTGGTACTTTTCTACAGGAGAAGGCTACGTGCCGGTATCAGGCTTCCCCTTCGCCCTTCTTCATCATCGTTCATCAATCATCATAAAGTCTATTAAATTTGCAATTGTGGGAACTCGGTCCTGTTGCTGATACCAAATACCTTAGTAACCAGCTGCGGCTGTTAGGGCCGGTCTTACAATCTCCTAATAAGAAAGTTATTTGTAGCAATTACGCTATTTGGAGTATTTCAAGAATTTTGATTGGTCGTTGCCATGGAGACAACAAGCTATTCGACAGATAAGTAGTTATTGGGACATTGTAAGACTGGACCTTAGTTAGGTATTTGCTGATACAGATGTAGAGGGAGCATAGCTTCTCGCAACCTTGTTCTGCATACATTTGCTTCCTACAGATATATTTTGTCTACCAACGAATAAACGTTCAATTTTCTTCCAGACGAAATACAATATTTATAAAACGTAAAAAAATGTTCGTTTCATCCATCCCGCCTTTCTTTGATATTAAACCTAATATTTTATTTCTTTTCTATCGTGGAAATAAAATTCACGAGTGGAGTTCTCCGTCTTTCATTCATTTCGCTTCTTGATTCAAAACTCTCTTGCTTTATGCAAATCCGATTTACACTTTCCCCCGGGTGGGAGGGTTGTTGGGGTGGGGTGGGTAGCGACCGAGCGGGTGCCGAGCGCGATGTCTAAATGTCTAAATGTCTGTGGCTCTCTGCTCTGGGTAATACCTCGAGCTAAATCTATTGGCTTCCCCGCTGGAAGAACAAAATAGATCTACAAAGAGTTTATTTCTTTACTAGAAGGGAAAAGTTGGGTATTGATTATCATTCACTTCAGAATAATGTGTTTCGTATAAATGACCCTCCTTTACTTTTATAAATGACAGCAGAGTTAAAACACGGGTGTGTTAACAAGTTGATGCTGTTACTTGTGACTGTGGCAAAGTCTGTTAAAAACATGGCCCCTCTTTTATGGAGCCTGTATCTACACACATTCAACACAAATACGGTATTGCCCAGGGACTGTTTCCTTATCGTGAAGGGCAGGTTTGTGAGCTTTTCTGATCCTCACCGTCTGGGCCTGGGGAAGAATAGGTCCAGAGTGACTCTGCTAGTCGTAAGAGGCGACGAAAGGAGACCCGTCTCGGCCCGGGGTAGAATAGGCCCAGAGTGACTCTGCTGGTCGTAAGAGGCGACGAAAGGAGATCCGTCTAGGCCCGGGGTAGAATAGGCCCAGAGTGACTCTGCTAGTCGTAAGAGGTGACGAAAGGAGATCCGTCTAGGCCCGGGGTAGAATAGGCCCAGAGTGACTCTGCTGGTCGTAAGAGGCGACGAAAGGAGATCCGTCTAGGCCCGGGGTAGAATAGGCCCAGAGTGACTCTGCTGGTCGTAAGAGGCGACGAAAGGAGATCCGTCTAGGCCCGGGGTAGAATAGGCCCAGAGTGACTCTGCTAGTCGTAAGAGGTGACGAAAGGAGATCCGTCTCGGCCCGAAGTAGAACAGGCCCTGCGTGACTCTGCTGGTCGTAAGAGGCGACGAAAGGAGACCCTGTCCCTTCCCCCCCACTGTCCCACTGAAGATTTCTCCTCCCACATGGCCCTGCCCTCCCTTGCTGGACTCCCATTATGACGACTCCCACGATATACATGAACGTGATTCGGAAGACGTCATATGACCTAAGCTGTCGAGTACGTCGTTAAACATAACCAATCATCATTATTTGCTGATGCCGGTGGAAGCGTATGCTTCTGGTAGAGCCACCCTAGCCGGACAGGTCGAGGAGGAGAAGCAAGACGAAAGACAATCCACGTCCTCCCCTTTCCCTCTTCTCTCCTTTACGTTATACTTGTCATTTTCCTCGTACGTGATATGACCTAGTTGTAGAGTACGTCGTTAAACAACAGATAACCGACAAGGGTGGTCGTCATTTTCAAAACATGCGCGTGTAAATAGACACGATCCACCTTGGGCAGAGCTAATTGCTAAGTTTCTCTCGCGCACAAAACATCAACATAGACACTTTAGTCTTCTTAACCCGATTACAACGTGATAGCGTTATCAGAGATCCCTTATGTACAGAACGAACTTTGTTCCGACACCGCCGGTAAGATAGTAACCTACATTATACGTGGATGCACTTGCGCTTCACTTTGTAACTATATACACCGTGTTGCCATGGGTATTGTGTTTGTAACTACGGTGAAACTGTGGAAACTCATATTTTGTTGACCTTATTTAGTTATAAACAGTGATGAAAGTGGTCACAAAGAAGTGCCGGATTGATTGATATTTGGGTTAAACGTGTCATATTTTTGCAACGTGGTTAATCGAGACGATGAGTGGGTGAAATATGAAGATGAAATAGGGGGCTGTTTGGAGGAAAGGGTCAAGTAGGAGGGCGGGGTGGATAGAGGAAGGGGGAGGAAAAGGGAGTGGGGACGAGGTTGTGGACTGAATTTCGTCTGGTCAGTGATCATTTTGCCCCCCCCCCCCCCCCACCCCCATCAATCGACCAATAACGTGAGAAATAAATGAGTACAATATATAAACATCCAAACATTACAATCTGAAGAGGTTTTACATTTTTTATTTTAAAATTTTATTATTGGATAATTTTCTGTATGTTAACAAATAAACATACCGTGAATGCAACGTTGCCACATCGTAACAAAATGTCGCCTCTGTATTTCCCGTCGTCTCCCGCGCGATGAGACGGCCCCTAATGACGCAGGCTGAAGACGTCGTGTGAGCACTATGACGTCATAAAAAGAGGACGAGGACGCTAACAATAAACATCTCTCGAATGATCGACTCAATGGTATAATATACGATTGTTTGCAGCACAAAGGGTTGTGAGGGGGGGTTGGTATGTGGGCTTAACCCCCCCCCCCCCCCCCCCCACAGAAGAACGTGAACGAAGCTCTTGATGGGAAGACGGCTTCAGGCGTAAAACTCAAGTAGTAGGCAACGAAATCAACTCGGATCAATTCAATCAAGGAGAAATGAAATTATAGGAGGGTTGCCTTCCTTTAAACTCTGCTGTTGTTGTTGGTGGAAATAAGTATTGGATTTCGATAATACACATCTGTTTCAACTTGATGAAGGCGGTGTACAATGTTTTTATGCGCAATATAGTCACTTTCACAGTTTACAATCCCTAGAATGGTTAATATTAACACGTTTCATGTGACAACACAGTGGCCATTATGCTGTCATTAATGATTTTAAGACTCCTACCACTAGAGGAATGAGTTTTAAGTTGCATAAAGGCAATAACCAAAAGAAGAAAATTGTTGTTGGATTCGTTCATAATCTGACTTTTTTATTGCTGTTTTTGTTGGTAAATAGTGTTTCGTGGACTTTTAACAAAAGCTCTAAATCCATCTCTTTTCAATCTCAAGGCGGACAAGTACTTAATAAGTGTTTAAGAGTTTGTTTCTATTGCTGACATTTAATCAAAGAAAAAGAAACCAGATTTTCAGTTCACAATCAAGTATATAGCAATCGTCGTTTTTCTACAAGTCCCCGTGGCAATTATGTAATTCTCAGCACTTCCAGATTAACTTTTTTCACTATTTTTCCCATCATAGAGACGTCTGCTACTATAATTAGCTCTTTAGTCTCGACAAGTTGTGTTGAAATGTTTTTATACGATTGAAACAAATTCCACTTAGACGGACGAGGAAGCTGCTTTTGTTTTATTCTATTACTAATTAAAACTTTGTTGTGTATCTTGGCTGAGTAACCCTCGATTGTAGCCTATAACGATCTCGGTATAACTTAGTTATCCTTGGGCTAACCATGGCAATCACCAATCAGAAACTCTGTAATGTTGTTTATCCCGAAGATATATCTTTCTTTTTTTATTATTATTTATTTAAGGGTTTCTATAAAGCATTACAATTTGTATGATATTATTTTTACTATTTACATGTAAAATGCTTGATGCCCTACTATGACTAAACTAAATATATAAGTATTATCTAAAAACTATGCTAAAGTACAAATCAGTTTAATTACTAAGTGGGTAGACTCTAAATGTGAATTTATTTTATTTTTTATTTTTTAAAATAATTCACATTTGAATATAGGAACATAATACCTAATTTTACAAACAAACATACAAAATATGTTTAGAATTATTGTATACAAATAGTTAATAGTTATAAAATAATATACATATTTTTATGTTGTGGACAAAATAAAATAAAACATACCAATAAAACATACTTGATCTAGATGTTTGTACTGAGATCGTACAACCGGACCTTAAACTGAAGAGGAGTTCATAATTTACAATGCCTTAACCACAATTGTCGGTATCGTGATCGTAATCGGGGTCGGGATTGTACATTTTATCGTGGTAAATCTTTACGACATTACGATACAAACGTAATGAGTTTTGTATTTATTTTGATTCGTTTTCTGTAGACCAGCTGATAATGTCTATTTGCATGGTATATCTACCCACAACTTGGATTTTAAAACTGTTTTAAAGATACGAACGGATAATCGTAAATTATCCCGTTTTATCAGCTTCGACTGTCGCAGACTCTTAACATAGTTCGGTGATTTCGGTCTTCATTGGACCAATCATCGGTTGTGTTAGGGTTAACCACTTTTAACCTGTATCACACACAGATTATTCCTCTCTTGAAAGTGTCTCTCATCCAAATAACAAAGTTTCTTGAATCCTACGTTCTTATTTCTAATTAGAAGACAAAAGAGAAGATGAGAAACTTTGGTATAGAATTGAGAAATTATATCACGAATCAAATGAAATGAAACGAGTCTGCCAGATACGATTCTATCTGCTAATTGGGAAGCTTAGCAAAGACGAGGGAACTTAAGTAATGGCGACGAGATTCCGAGTGGATTGAGTCGCCTGAAGGGGAATGTGATGACTAGGTGGGGCGGGGGGGGGGGGGGGGGGGGGGGGTAGGGGATAATAGAGAGATATTGTTGGCTAAACGAAGGGTTGATATATCAACTCATTTAACACCACTTTTTACTTTTGAAACGAAATTTAGGAAAAAATAAAACCATTTTTGAACACTACTCATGAGTCATTTTCTTCAGCACTCATTTCATTCACAGCTGCTTCTTCCTAATAAGCTCTCTTGTGCACAGTTTCAAACTGTGATATCGATCAAGCAAATGTTCATTATGGAAAAATGTATATTTATATTCTTACGAACTTTCAGGGCGGCGAATAAATACTCGCTGTAGATTTGTACCTAAATTAATCCCTTAATTCAAAAAAATTCCAATGCGTATTTGTGTGTAAGCTGTAAATAAATGTAGAAGCCTCTTCAAACACGCGCCACAATAACTCCATGTGCCATCACCGCCGCGGTGTGTTGACTCGGGGAATAGAGATAAGCAAACAAGCAAGGCTTCGCTAGCCCACGGAAACGTTTACCGAGATGTGTGAAACGAGCTCTGCTACGTGACAAGTTGTCAGTGGTTGCGCGCGCGTGTGTACGTCTCGACTCTTGAGTGTGGTCGGAGAGCTTTTCAATCAGCTGTGACGCTGCTGCTGACGGCGTCGACAAGTAAACACTCCGCGTGAGAAAACGAACAGGATTCGAACTACGCGGGCGTTACTTTGAATGTGTATTTGTATTAAATTAGCTTTGTTCGTTTGTCCTGTGATCATTACTCCAGGAGTACGGTATTACGAAAACCCCGTTTTTCTGTCCTGGAGTAAGTGTGATGGGAGTAGCTGCGACAAGTTCTTTTGTCCAGTGGTAACTTACTACAACTGTGATGGGAGTAAGGTTTTTACACCTGCTTCCCGAGTAGGAGTAGGAGGAACAACTGAAACGATCTCAACTGTGACAACTCTGTTTTTTTGTCCAAGTGGGAGTAACTGTGATTTCTTTCTACTCCCATATCCGTTACAATCACGTATTTTTGGATTACTCCTGGTGTAAAATACTCCTGTTGAGGCAAGACAAACGAACAAACCTATTGTATATTTATTAATTGGTTCAGTTAGTGATTTTTTTTACATACAAATTACAAAGAATAATCTGTACAATATTGAACAAATTCTCAACCCGTTTCCACACAATGAGAAGAATATATAACTAACATACTAAACCTTAGGCCCGGTTTTTCAATCGGTGATTCACGGGGCCGTGAGTTGACGATCCGTTATCTGCATAGGGTTTTTTGGGTTACAGATAACGGATCGTCAGCTAACGGCCCCGTTAACGACCCGTTAACCGATTGAAAAACCGGGCCTTTACCTAATAACTAAATCGAACACTATATCCTCATATCCTTTACTCTATAATCCATCTTTTGCATTTGTTTCTGAACAAGACCATCCTTTTTTTTGTTTAATATCCGTTCGTAAGCTGTCATATTCTTTTAACCCTGCATTAAATAAAGCTCCTTGTCACTTCCTACTTTTGCACTTATTCCTATATGAGTTTCCTGCTTCAGCACTCCTGCCTGGTATCAAAAGTATTTTTTTTTTTTTTTTTTACATGTTACCTTGTCCACCAGATAAATCGGCATCCTCCAATTTATCACATTATATATGAACACTAACACTAATGTATGCGTGGACATTTCACGGCACAGTGATAGTTCATGTGTGGGAAATACATTCGATGCAATGTAAACATGGGATGTGCGATGCAACGTGCATGTTGTGGTTGACTTGTCGACTTTCGCGGCCCGAGTCGCTGTTAAAACCTTAGACAAATGCATTAACTTAGAGTAACGGAATCGAGGCTAAGTCCTACGGATCTATATAAATAAACAAAAGACGGCTTTAAAAAAACGAAATAAAGAAGAGAAGAAAGGAATAGAAGGAGAGAATATTGATTTACACTTCAAGAAAATCAACATAATTCAAAACAAAATTCTAGCGAAATATTTATCATTTAAAGGCGGGTTCACACGAAATGACTATGACTAACGATTAGTGTTTAAGACTAACGATTTAAGGTTTAACAGGGTTGAAGTATACGATTTATGTCCAAGCGTTAACAAACTTTTATAGTGATTAGTGTTTAAGAACGAGTGATTAAGAAAGTTGATTTTCCATTGTTGGCATTGTTGAAATACATTTGGGGATGGATGTTTCCGAGTACGTTGTTTTCCCAAGGCTTAATCACTCTATTGTTAGTCTTAGTCCATAGTCATTCTGTCTGAACGCGCCTTAAGGCGGGTTCACACAAAATGACTAAGACTAACGATTAGTGTTTAAGACTAACGATTTAAGGTTTAACAGGGTTGAAGTATACGATTTATGTTTAAGCGTTAACAAACTTTTATAGTGATTAGTGTTTAAGAACGAGTGATTAAGAAAGTTGATTTTCGATTGTTGGCATTGTTGAAATACATTTGGGGATGGATGTTTCCGAGTACCTTGTTTTCCCAAGGCTTAATCACTCTATTGTTAGTCTTAGTCCATAGTCATTCTGTCTGAACACGCCTTTAAGGGTTTAGGATTAACAAAATCAAATCAAGCCAAAAGTATTATGGTGTTTACACAAACCATAGCAACGTTAGCTCTTATACCCTCTTAATTCCAGCCAATGAGGGGCGACTTTTTATAAATCTGGCCAATGGTAGCGATCCTAAGTAAAACAGTTAGGAAAATAAAATCTTAAATCTTAGATAATAGTGTAAACCGACCTGTAGCATGCGTGTGTTTTTATGATTGATTTTTGTTATTAAAATCTGAAGTTATTTCGCATAGTTTGCGATATTCGTTTGTTTGTTGTGTCGCAGTGTTGCAAATCGTTTATGTATTCTACAATAATAGATGTCAACTACGTCAAAACGCGCTAAGCTTCTCTTCATTCGGAAATAAAGCTAAAGCCGACATCAGGAAATGAGTAGAAAATTTCATTTCCACCCTACGGAAACTTTTCCAGACCAATTTCCTCCGCTGAAGAAGTCGAACTACGTAGTTTGTTTTTTTATTTAGAGATTTATGCTCATTCTTGACGTTCAGAAATGAAATTTGAACTTTAAATTGAATCGCGTCAACATATTTCCTCGGGGTGGTGGATGGGGGTGTTTTGTAAAACTAGTTTGTAATAGTGAAGCATGCTGACGTGGTATGCGCGGTGAACCTCATGTCGGTATTTGATTAAAGTTTCCTTTAAGATGTTCGATGCAAGTTAAGTATAGGATTTGTTGCTACATGATTTTTTTTATTACATGCTATTTTCCATAAGAAAAACCATCCCTCCCATAGCAACCACGAACAAATTCTATACTGAACTCGACTGTGCGTAAAGCCGCGTCCACACAAATGACTAGTGATTATTGACTATTGACTACAACCCTACCGTGGTTATTTCTTAGTCAAGCCACAAAATCAACAAGACTCGTTTCATTGGCTGCGAGTGAGAGTGCTGCGCGCTGATTGGCTGTGACTAAGACTTGACCAAGGAATTGAAATATTTTCAATTTGTTAGTCAATAGTCAAAAGTAAAGTTGTGTGAAAGTCAGCACGTATCACCTATGGTTCAATTCGCTTAATCAAAAGTCAATAGTCAATAGTCAATAGTCAATAGTCATTTATGTGAACCGGCTTTCAGTGTAAAGGTTATACAGGATAATTGGATAAGTAACTTCGATTCATCAAGAAACTATTTCTGTATATTGAAAACGAGACTTTACAGTTGGACATTGTTTCACTTTGAAGTAAAGCAACCAAGCGGTTAGAATCCTCCCCCCCCCCCCCACTGTGCTACCACCTGTTAACAATTAACACGAAGGTAATGGGGTCTAGCACTCACCATTAGCTACAATTACTTCTAATTGAAGATCTCGCCTGTAGCATTAGCACAAATTAACTGGAGAGGGCAGATCCAGTATTAAAAACGTCCGGAATTGAATAATATAGGCTACACCACATGGAAGAAGTCACAAACAGGTCTTGTAGGCCTACATATACATATTTATAATATTATATTTAGTTTGATTGTTGGTTTAAATAAATGAATACATGCATTTGTATTTATAGTTTGTACTCACTCACTTACAAGAACAGTTACAACTCAGTTCAGTGGGGGATATTTATACGTTTTATTATAATATGTGCTCCGTTGCTATGACGGCTTCAAGTCACAATTAACATGTACTGTACATTAGTATCAAATAGCGAAGCTATTCCTATTAAGGTATTTGTTAGTATCAAACAGATAGATTAAAGTCAAGCTACAAAGTAAAAAAGAGCCACGCCTTACTGGGATACGTTAATGTATTCGAAATATTCAACATGATTCGCACTTCCCTTTAAGTAAATTGGAAAAAACATCTGATATTTACAATATTTCTAACATTTTGTACATAGTATTTAGTTCTTAATGACCCTAATTGAGTCAATTGTCCACTTTATCGATGTGGTGAAGAATTGTTGGGATTTGATTTTAAAACAGTAATTTCCCGCGATTTTAGTATATTAGCGCTAGTTTTCCACAGCTTCAGTCATTGGTTGCCGGTGTATTTGCGGTAGTCTTCCGGTAATAATCGGTTTAATAATCAAAATAACTACACTAATGGTTATAATATTTCATTCAGTCTGTAGGGCTTACCAAAGCACAGTGTGGTGTCGACTCAGATTTTCGATTTCGAGTAGCATTCTTGAAATATAATTAAAAAATGAAAATTGTCTGCGGTTTTTTGACGTAGCGGTACCCTTTGCTCTTAAAGGCCGATTCACACACTTTACTACGGATTATGGCTGGGAGTTCAATATACGGAAATGCGTGTAAGCGTTCACAAGACACGACATCGCGACGACTAGCGCTATGGCTAAGAAAAGTTCACTAACTTTTAACTTCAAGCCATATCGTTATCCAGATTCTTGTCCATCCAATCAGAAGCTAGGATGTCTTTTTGCGAAAACCGATCTGATAAAAACTACTGATGTCATATGAGCTTTATTTATTCTATATTAATTAATCAAAATTATTTATTATTATTATTTATTATTATTAAAGTATGGACAGAATTTGTAGAAAGAGCAGAGGAAGAAGAAAGTGAAGAGGAAGAGCCGGAGGAAGTTAACATGAGGGAAGCGTCAGGCATGGCCAGCCGGCTTCGATGTACCTAGGGGCCAGAATATGATGGGATTAAGTTCCTATCCCCTACCCGACTTCATTGTTGGACACAGGGAGCAGATATATAACAAAAAAAAAATAATAAGATAGGCCTTCCCGTAGGCCTATCCTTTTCTTGAAGAACACTGACATTCGTTATTCTAGTTCCTGCGTGTGAACCGGAACGTCTAGGCGCTATTCGTTATCGTTAGCTGATGTGTGTGAACTCCGCTTAAGTGTGAGCTTCTCACAGCGTCACTGATTGGTTGCAGGTGAAACGCAGCATCATGCTCAAGATGGCCGACGCTTGTCAAGACATGGCCAACAAGCAGACACGCTTCCACGAGATGTACGTTCAACGTCACAACAACGTCAGGTAGGTGACAAACTAGGCCTAGTATTCATTTGCTGTGTACCCTACCCCCAGGGGCGCCCGTGCTTGCCAGGTAACAGTTTCACGCATGTTATTTACCATATAGGGAGTATTCACGTGACGTCACATCGGCCATATTGGAGGCCACCTATAGTACTAGTTCAAGTTTCATTTAGCTGTAAAAATAAAACGAATAATATTGTTTACGGGGAAATATGACAAGGTTGAACACGTATATCCCCCGATAACGTGTACGAAAATGATTATTGTATGCTTTTGTAAACGATTAAAAGAGTAATCGAGACGAAAGAGTTTGTTTATGTTGATTTTAAGTGATAAAAATGAGCAAACCAAAGTTAGAGAACAGTTGAATTTGCATCAAACGCCAGCTGAAACATAGTAACAATGAACTACCAATCACATGCCATTGTGGCCTCCAATGTGGCCACCATGCGCAATATGTGAATACCGGGTGCCCTCAGGATAGGGACGATTATGAATGTGGTGTATTCCTACTCGAATGTAGTAGATCCTGGATCCTATTCCCGGTTCGAGCTGGGCTTGGTTTTACATCGAACACTGACTTAAATCTATGTTATTTAAGGTCCTCCTTTGTAAATCAGTTTTTATAACTGAATAGGATAGACATTAAATAAATAAATAAATAAATAAATAAATAAATGTAAACTGTTACTTTACGTATATGTAGGCCTACGACGAAGCACATAAATAATTTGATATCCCTCACAGAAAACCAGTCCTAGAAAATAAATACAAACTTATTTATTTTATTTGTTTCGTGGTAGAAAACATAAAAGTTGTGAACGATGACGAAAGTATCCGTTGTGTCTGCGGTTATAAGATAGATAGCGATAAAATGAATCCACGTTACAGGTGTTAGTTTGACATTTACACTGTTTCGTCTCCCCTGGCGGCAGCGCAAGGAACAATGTAATCTCGGACCCGGCACCTCCACCAAAATCCAAAGAACTTTGAAAACAAAGCTATCACCGGCGTCCGATTCGAATCTTGTTCACTATGAGCACTACCGAGTATATACAAACTCATAATAATATTATACTCATGTATTAAAATATTGCAATTAATTATAAAGCATGTATAAAGCATTGCCACGCAATGTTGATGTTGACCATTCTTTCATATATTTATTTTATATTATTATGAACATAACTTGTATTTGAACTTCTGGTGTGTGAAAATACATTTACATATTTTTTTAATGTTACTTCCACGTTTACACGACGAAAAAAATCTACAGAAATACAGTTTTTACAAGTAAAACCTTTGCGAGTGAATGTATCAATAATAATTTATTTAAACAAGTATGAATTTCATATTTAAATCGCTTACTTTCTTGTTTACTACACTTCATTGTAGTTAGTTTTTAAAGGAACGATATAGGAAGGGTTTGCTCCAAGTCTTATCCAAAGTACTTCGCAAATGTGCTTTTTATCCCTTCATCTTTGCTCTAGGGAACATTTTATAGCTGACGGAGTTTTATTATTATGTCTAAAATGTTTCTTGAATATTTTATACGGTATTTAGTGCAGAAAGCACGTCAACGATGCATCGCTAAAAGCACAGGGTATAAAATAAGGGATATTGAGTGCGTCACTACCAAACAAACTGACATCAAAAAAACATTCACTTCTAGACATTTCATTTTCATGACCCACATTTCCAAAGAATGATGTATTTTTCTTTTTCTTATACCTATTTTAAATTTGTATTTCGAAATATATTTACTTCTCTGCTGCTCTCCAGTGGGCGGAGGGGGTGGGGGAAATATGGTGACCCAGTTCGACTCCCAGTAAGGGGTTTTCTTTATTAATTTATCTCTGTCAAAAGTCTTGGCTGAAGTTTCGAGCTTGATTTTCATATTTTAAAATGTATTTTATTTGTTTTTTGTCTCAACGTTGTCTACAATGAACGTACTCACGTGTTCCACACAAGTTTTTTGAAAACCGTGACAATTATGAGGGGTTTTGTTCGTATATTTAAAATTAGGCTACATTGCAACATCAACTTTTTGGAATGATGCGATGCTGGAAATTATACAGATCGACAGACATTGTCAATACCACCACTATATAAAGTGTATTTGTGTTTGGATAAAATTATACAATTTCAATAATATCTCAAAAATGTTACTTTGAACCCAACGTTATACATTTTTAATAATTCCGTTGAGAATATCCATAGATCTTGATAATATTGAGCACCGCATAATTTCAAACAGTTAATATTTGGTGTCAGTCTAAGGTCCAGTCTTACAATGTCCCAATAACTACTTATTCGTCGATTAGCTTGTTGTCTCCACGGCAACTACCAATCAAAACCCTTGAAATCCTCCAAATAGCTTAATTGCTACAAATAACTTTCTTATTAGGAGATTGTAAGACCGGCCCTAAAAATACAAACAAAACATCGTTAACACACTTTTCAGGCTATTTTCATAGAACACTGTAAGCGGTAAAGGGAGTATATAATCGCGACCATTAAACGGTATAAATTACTTAATTTAAAGTTACGTCATCGCTAAGCAAACATAACTTTGCTGCAGTCCAATATCCTATCAGCCAAGGTCCAGCATTGTTAGGTAAGACCTTGTTTAACATCACAAGTTAAACACAGTTTAAAGTTAGCTGCTCCACTAATTGGTTTTGTTACCACCGTCCATAGTTGCTGCTAGTTTAACACCGTTGTTTACATTCACGCAGATAACGTTTGTTTTAAACACGTGTTAAAAGAATGAGGCTACCTCTATGCGATCAGGAGTATAAACACAACTTTGATCATTGGCGGGACATGCCAATTAAACGAGTGTAGCATAAAGTATGTTAATTGAATTAGTGTAGGTTCTATCTTTGTCATTTTACTGTCGGGAGTCTAATATTTTTGCAAAGATACTTAACGGGACGATTAGTGGCTATTATATGCAGACAATGTACTAAATATTGTCTTTGAGTTCTTTGAAAGGTGATGTACTTAACAACATTGAGTTGGACAGGTTGACAAACGAAGCTTTTAAGTTCTTTGCCGCTGCAATTAAAGGTGATGTGTTTAAAGAACATTGAGTTGGGCATGTCAAGTGTCAACATATGACAAAGTAAGTGACATCGTTTAAGATCTTTGACTCTGTAATTAAAGGTGATGTGTTCAATAGTTGGACGTGTCAACATATGACAAAGTAAGTGATATCGTTTAAGTTCTTTGGCACGGTAGTTAAGGTGACGCATTTAATAATAACTTCTTCAGACGAGTTGACTCGAGATACCAATTAACGAAAACTTCTAAAGCCATCTCGCTTTAATGTTCTGTCAGTCAGCTATTTATAGCACTCATTCATGAGCTAATCTTGAACGGTTCGGGGGCCTATTCATATAGTTCAGTGTCTGGTGATAATTTTTCATTTTATTAATTCGTTCATTACAATCATCTCTGAAAAAAATTGTTCAAACTATTTTGGAATGTATGTATTAATATTTATACAAAGGTTAAGCATTTCTATATTAGTGCAAACAAGTAGTAGTGAAGGAGAGTGGTTAGAGCCAAGACATGATCTGTACGACCCTTCATGTACTTTTGTCGGCGACTGTACATTCATTTACTTACATTGGTGTCGATATATCCGTAAAGTTACTTTCTGCAAACGAATGTATCTTGATCTACGTACAGCGAATTGAAAGGAGACTTCACCGTTGACTCAAACGCTTCAAGTGTCCCTCTATCAGCTTCTATGTTACACAATATTGTGTAACAACCTTCTATAAAACTCACTTAATGTACCCTCGTGTCACTATTCTTGATTAACCTCAGTCTTTCATGCCCGCGGGAGCGCTCAAGGTATATTGACTGTTGATGCTGTTCCGTTTTATGTAAATAACTTTGAACTCTTCAATTTCTAAAAACATGTATAATATAATCAAGATGATGATGTTGTTGGGAGATAGAAAAAGTCGCAAAGAGGGTCGAATCGTACGCGTGACTTCCCCTCCCCTGCCCCTACCCTCCCACACACAAATCGTTTGCTCTCTCTTGCGCTGCTTAGGTATTCTCTAGAGTCTGGCTTTATATCACGGACCACGGTTGAATATTAGGCAGGTCTTTCTAAGACGTCGAAAAGCTCCTTCCAATATAACGCTGGCAGTTTCGCCGTAGCCGCATAGAATGCGCCATGCACACGTTTCGCCGTGTATAAGGGTTTCGTGGCCTGGTGACTTTAGGCGCTACCTGTCGTCTATCTTCTAAACCTTGCAGTTTCGCGTTACTACACAGATAGCGCCACGCGTCTGATTATTACATTCAGGCCTTTCTTCGTTTTGCGCTACCTGTCGAGTCCCTGCTGAACCTTGCAGTTCCACGTTACTACACAGATAGCGCCACGCGTCTGATAAGTACATTCAGGCCTGTCTTGGTTTGGTGCTACCTGTCGTTTTCTTCTGGAACTGCCAACGGTATTGGCTTCATGACAGGCATGAGCTGGTATGACGTGTTGCAAGACGTCGTCCTATGGGTCATAGAATAACTTGCATACGAGCGCTTTGCTTACACCCTACATACTTGTTACAGTCAAGGGTAGTATTGTACACAAGTTGGCCGTATAAGGACAATAGATGGTGACGTTACGTGTGTGTGTATGCTCAGTGTTTTATTGGTTCACTTAGAGCTGAGGATACGCGACTTACATTAAGGGCGGAATGCATAATCGAGTTAAGTACCTATGTGATTTGTTTATGGTTGCTATGGAACTTCTTGTTCTTCTTCTTCTTCTTCTTCTTCTTCTTCTTAAGGAAAATAGCTTGTAATAAGACAATTCCATAGCAACAAGTCCTGTACTTAACTTGACACTTGACTCTGCATACGGCCGGTACGTTTCTGATCTAGAATATTTAGGAGCATGACAAGTAACACATAGGCACGCAACGCAGGTAGGTGCATATAGTTGTCCCAAGATTACTTTACACCTGCTTTCGTCACATCCGGGGCAGTCGTAGCCAACCGGCGAACCGCCCGAGACACACCAGCGCCAATACCGATCGCTGATTGGCTACGAACCAGTCGCCTGTGACGAAAGCATGTGTAAGGTAGTCTTGGGACAACTATAACACCGAATCCCACATTTAAGGCATGGGTGTACTTCATCTTCAACTTTTCACCCCTCGTCTTGTCGAATAGAAACAAGAATAATCGTCTAGCTCGTGTTGTAGGCTTCACCCCTGGGGTCATGCGTGTATATATATATACACCACGACAGACCAGTAGATATGACCTACACGTGTGATATTGGGTCACTTCTAACACGGTCCAGCCCCAGGAGTGAACGACGCCACCGACGCTGTCATGTCGTGCGATACTGCAGAAGTGCTCGCGGTGGCGACAAGTTGAGAGGGTTGTTTGTGCGTCTGTATTCATTCGTAGAGAGAGTTGCCTACACAAACAACGTGGAAAACCTGTGAATTTCAGGTTTTTTGTTCGCATCTTTAAATTGACATTCTATATTAAGATTTGAGTAAAAATTCGGTGCTAGGTAGTATCAAGATCTACAGACATTCTCAATAAATGATTTAGAATGTATGGTTTGGATTAATTAATAGCTTTATATTTTGATAATATCTATATCACCTATATTATAGGATATAGAGAATGTATAAGGGATGTCTTATCATGTAGTTATAATAGTAACTTCTTTACTGGACTTGAATCAGCTAACAAATCAATGTACCAATTAAATAGCCACGGAAGAAGGCGGTGGGCAGCCATTTTAGCCCTTAAGTTTCGGATTTTGAGATTGTTCACATTGTTGTTGTGACTACTGATGTGTAATTGCTTAGCGATATGGGCTAAAATGGCCGACAATAACAAAAAACCGGAAATGGGAATCTCTGACGCGTATTCCAACCATGTTGCACATCCAGATAGTTGTAAGTCTATGGTCTTAAATAAAGTTCAATTCCAGTATGGCATGACCTGGTGACTGCCTCGGTGAAAACCTTCAATCAATATTGCCGGTGACCGTAATCGAACCGGTGACCTCTCGTAATGGTTCACGGTTCGCGAGATTAGTGGCAAATAGGTGAATATACTATAGTTCTATCGTAACTTGTCTCATATCGACCTCAGAACCTTATCTACTATTCATCTCCTGCACGCTATTTTATCTAAAATCAACAGATTCCTAGCGTTCTTGCACACATTCGTTAAGGCGGTTGAGGCGGAATGCTCAAGTCTCATTATCACCTGTATTAGGAAATTCCAGGTAGAATAAATAGAATTCTAAATGGATGGTAGGAATTAGAGAAGTAGAACATTAATTTGGATGTTTTTGAGACGGCTTTTTCGTAAGCATGATATTAGTTAGTTTGGTCAACCTGACAATCAATAAGAGAAGTGTGAAATAAGGTTCAATAAGGGACCCGCAACTGACGTCACATCCGGACTACAACAATGGAACAAATGTATTGAACTGATGGACAAACAATCAGCTGTCAAAATAATAAAATTACAATAAGTGTAGCAATAGTAACTGCTCGCCATTTAAAACTTTTAATGATGGACAACGACTAAGTGAAAGTTTTGTATGTGTATTTGTTTGTTTCTTGTTTTGTTTTCCAAAATCAGAAGAAATTATTTTTTGACAGCTTTGTTTGTCCATCGATTCAATTTATTTGTTTCATTGTTGTCTTTTGGAGTTGCTAGTAATTAGAACAGGTGTGTGATTAAGAAACGTTATTTGACTGTACAATAATACACTGTTCATTGTCAAAAGTTTTAAATAAAGCGAGATATATTTCGAATGCTGATCAGATAGGACGCGTCTTAAGCTGAAAGAGTCGAAGAATGTTGAACAGCATTTAAAATTTTTGGCTTTCGTTTCATAAGTTTTCACTATGAACAGTGTAAGTTAATGTAAAACAAGGGTTTGGCATCGCGTGGGTGCTGCAGTGTAGACCGGCGTAACTGGAATCTTCTGGCTTGCCGCGTTTCCCTGATCCGCGCGAATAAGATCAGCGAGTTTCTGCCAAGTATCCGAGCGCCGTACACCGACCCAATCAACGCCAATCAATTTCCTGCCATCCGAATGACAATTTGATGGGGTTTATCAAATATAAAAGCGGCTTTGGGAAATACAAGTCGAGGAAAGAAAGGAATTGGTTTGGGAGGGGAGGGGGGGAGAGCGAGATTTGAAATTGCAGCTGTGAGCAAAACGTGAAAAACAGGAGGTTACGTTTTAACTTTGAAAGGTTATTGAAAACTCATTTACTGAAAATATATTAAATACGGTTTGGTTAGTCAGGGATATGAATGTTTGTTTAGATATGATTAAAACTAAAATGGAAATAAATTGAAAGCGCTTGAATTTCGTTTGATTAAACATTTTATAAAGCCATTTCTTTGAAATTTTTTATATTAAGTTAAAAATATTTTTCGTTTTTTCTTTCTTTTGATCTTTTACCAATACTTTGTACAAGCAATATATACAAATTCATGGCATACAGCATTCTTACAACAACTAAAATTAATACTTCATGCAATTTAAAAGTGATCTAAAGTCTCGTCGCGTTAACTTGCAAGATGGTGACGTCATAGATTATGTAACAGCAAAGTGGCGCATGTGACAACTACCAACCTAAATCTAGTGACATCTCGTTTTCGTGCCTTGGGATACTATCAGCCCATTTTGTTTTTCGCAAATATATTCCTCTATTTTCAAAAAAAAATTCCAATATATTATAAACCAGTCATTTGGAATCCTGAATACATAACACGATTGTGTATTAATGTAGATGGCGTAAATTCTGTATTTCGCAGCTTTACCGCTAATACCTGACTGGTGACAGCTCTGTGCATATCTATAGGCCTGAGCTTCCACCAATACCGGGGACAGAGCGAAATACGGATTGACAAAACGGAAATTGATTCGACCGCCAGAACAACGTAACCATCCTACATATATTTGTACGCAGAACGATGGTCAGTGGCGTATACACGGGGGGGGAGGGGGGGACAAACCCCCCCCCCCCTTTTGCAAAGGAAACATGGAAAATGACCATTTACATTTCAATAGACAGTATTCAATAGACAGTTAGATGTTTTACTTTATAATTATTGTATATTGTTGTATTTAAAAGCAAAAGCAATACGAAAAATATGCAAATTATTGATTGAGGTTCCTTTTATTAGCGGTGATAAGGAAAAAATGTGTTGCCAGAAACTGAGTAATCTTGTTTCAGTTGGCCGCTGTAAAACGCACAGATTTGCACTAAAATTACCTTGACGAGAATTTTTTCGGGGGGCAAGCCCCCCGGAACCCCAATTATGTTTCGGCTCCACTCTCTATAATATGGGTTGAACCCCCCCCCCCTTTCCCAATTCCTGGATACGCCACTCATGATGGTACAAGTACAAGTATATTACACGTATCCAACATTAATCAATAACATAATTTAATAAGAAATTTATCATTAAATCAATCAGTATGAATAGTAAATTGATTGCGATTTTTTACTTTACAAAACACAAATAAACTCTGTTCATAAAACTTCAGTGATCGTAATCTGTATCGGTATCCCAAACGTACATTTTTCCATGCTAAATAATTACGACATAACGATTTTATTATGAACAGCGTCATAAGAACCATGTAGGTTAACTGTTTCACGATTTCCGGATTGCGAATTCATTCCCGATACCGACAATTGTGGGAGTGTTAAAAGAACTATACGTACTAGTATACGCACTATAAGTTTTGAGTTATTTGTGGCTTAAAAGTAACCGAGTTTCAGGCTACTCGAATTGGGGCCCATTAATCGTTTTAGATAGAATTAATACTTTGTTATGGATCCAGGAAATCGCATTAATAACTCCAGACTGGAAACAATTTCACAGGCAAATCAATTAATGTTGAATCGTTTAGATCTTAAATCGTTTGTTAAACCGGATGTAAATTTAATTGTTTGTATATGTGTTTGGGTTTTGTAACTCTAATCAACATGAAGGAACTTTAAAAGTAAAAAGGTAGTAATAAGATGTTTGTATCATTGTTTTTAATCCATAAGTAAACGTGCATCTTGTGATTGTTAAAACATTCTAATGCAATTGAAAGAGAAATGCCCTCTATTTAAGTACTTTTAAGCAATGCTCTTACTTATTTTATATTTATTGGTAAGTACATAAAGTGGTATAAAGATGTGTTTAGCACTCTAAAAATTGTTATTCATAATAAGATTCAATTATATAGAGTGTAGCCAACTATACTGGCGATTACTGATAAGCAGTTATCCCTTCTTCTTCCGTTGACTTCCTCTCTCTACATCATTTCTTCTTCGTCCAAGATTGAAGACTTCTTCATCCTGTGATAATGGCTGCAGACCACAACCAGGATGTAGAACTCAATGCCTGAAACCGCACATACGTGATTTACTTCAACTAAAATAGTCTAGTGTACATTTTCGTGCAAGCTATAAAAATACGTTTTGAAAAGAGAACATTATTTAATCAGATTAATGGAGGTGTGAATAAAAATGTATAAACACAAACGCTAGAACAGAAAAACCACGAATAAATAGCATTTTTTCCATTACTTCATGTCTTAGAAATACGTAAACGGTGACTTTGGAGCCGTCCTAGCAACGAAGCACTCAATAAATTCAAAGTTTTACTAAATCAGCGTTGTTGATTCTGACATTTGTTCGCACTGTCCGATCACTGATTCATATGTTTCGTATTTGAAATATCGATCTTTGATTGGTTATCGCTCACTCGTCGATGGTGCTCGGAGCCTACAGGGTTGGTTAAGTCGCTTTAAATTAAAGTCCCCCACTGAAAATCAGTTTCGTTATTGAGTGGGTAGACTCTAAATGTGAGTTTATTTATTTTATTTACTATTATTATTATTATTATTATTATTATTATTATTATTATTATTATTATTATTATTATTATTATTATAATTATTATTATTATTATTATTATTATTATTATTATTATTATTATTATTATTATTTTATTGTTGCAATACATACAAACTCGGTCAAAACCGGCATTAACATGTTGTTAAAATCTACTTAGAACTACTTAATATATCATTGTCCACATTATTTTTTCCAACCCGAACTGTGGATGCTATGCACGTTCGTGGCCGATTTGTACTCATTATTATTATTATTATTATTATTATTATTATTATTATTATTATTATTATTATTATTATTATTATTATTATTATTATTATTATTATTATTATTATTATTATTATTATTATTATTATTATTATTATTATTATTATTATTATTATTATTATTATTATTTGTCTATTCTTGTCATCATAAAAAAACATATTAAAAATGTTGTGTATTTCTATTCTTTTTCTGGGGCGAAACAATGCTGCATTTATTTTAAACAAAGTAGTACCTTATATCAGTTCTTAAAAATTAACGCCACAGTTCAGTAATTCACACAGTTATATTAAGGTTGTAGGTCCATGCACCTATCTGCTGAACTACCGATGCGATTTATGTATGTTATTAAAATGCTAAAACGTTATCAAAAGGTAAAACAAAATAGACACACAGATTTTTAAGAGACTGCGGCAGTCAGAGATCAACAGGTAACTGAGAAATTAAGGTTTTCTGTTCACTTTGTTTCATCAGGGTCTGAGATAACGAAACGAAATATATGCAATTGTACTCTCGGATTTTATCCAAACTTAATAAATTTTGAATATTTTTTTTTTTAATAACAGATCGAAATCGAGAGTTCCGCAGCCTAGGTGGACAATGCTGAAATGACTACTTTATGTCCAATGGGTATACATATACTATTACTCGCGTACTTTCTTTTTATAGCCATTAATATCAATGACATACGCCAGGCGATGTATAACACATTGAAAAGCACACCATGTTAAAATGTAAACAAACAGGCAATCATACAATATGGCGGGCATCGAGGAACGAGCATAGGTCCTCGGACCTCCATTCAGTTACATATCTTGGTAACAACATTTATATCTATGGACATACTCAAATCGATGTTTCTTGCTAGTCGACGTAGCGTAGCAGACTAACCTAACAATTAGTAACAATGAATAAAAACAATTGGTAATTGTTATGCTAGTTGGCGAAGTAGGCGAAGCTGACCAAATATTCGAATTGAGATACGCCGGTTCGGTATGCTAGTATACTCACAGAAGATGAGCAAGTTGAGAGCGGCGCCGCCGAGCCAGGCTAGGCCGGGCACGTACAAGGCCAGCGCTAGTGTAGCGAAGGATACGATTCCTTGAAAGGCCATCCCGGCACCGAAGAAGATGATCCAGGGTAGAACATAGGCCGGCTTGGCCTAAACAACACAAACAACACAGATTAACAACACTAATCGAATAATGATTGATATTGTTGCAAATTTTAATTTTGTTTTATCAATTTTAAAATCTAAAACCCTAATCGTTTGCAATGGTCTCCGGGTATTATTTAGTTTCTTAAAAGTTAGGTTGTCTGTTCATTTATATCTATGGTCTGTTTACATCGATGAATCGATTATGATCGATATTGATGTAAATTTTTTAATCTTCCATTTCAATTTTATATTTTTAATATTGAATCGTTTGCAATGAAAACGGTTAAGGAGCATGTTTTTATCTCAACATGATTTAAAATTTTATCAACAATCATGATTATGTAATTTTAAAATTAATTCGTGTACAAATGTGTGCCATAAACACAAACATACAATAGATAGACTTTGACAAAATTCAAAGTTAACAATAATAAAATGATAATTTACGGAATTATTTAGTTTTGAATAAAATTAACAACAATTAACAACTGTTTCGTGAATAATCTAACCACCTACTAATAAAAATGATTCACTAAATTTGTTGTTCATCGGGAAATGACGTGCCGTGATAAGCTCTAGATCTAAGGGTCCTTGATAGTTATGTTAAGGCGCATTTTTCACTGTTGTGTATTTTTGTCCTTGAAGATCTAGAGGGCTGTGATTAGCTCTATCTAATAAGGGTCCTTGATCAATTCTGAAAAAGGTCTTTTAAACCATAACAGCGTTTTACAAACAAATTGATGAACTTTCGTACATGAAAAATGGTTCTTGTGATTCAAGACAAAGGGCGATATTTTTAAAGTATGCTGTCAAACACATCACTCATTGAACGCCTCTGATTGTTGTGTAATTGTAGCCATATATTTACCCATTTAATTCCGTGGATCATCAGGGAGGAGACCAGAAGGCTTTTCACGCAGACGATGGCAAATAATAGCATGGCCTTGGAAGCCACTGCAATCAACAGACAAACATTACATCACATTCACAACCAGGTTTATAGACTTATATGTATTTGCAGTATAACATTTTTAGGGGTGTGATAACAAACTAGGCCTATTATTTCGTACATTTTTAAATAAATAAATTAGTATGGATCATGTCTATATCCATTCATCGTTACAAGATAACTGATCTTTAGTGAAATAATTATGTGCTTCGTTGATATATGATCGTAATTATCCTGAGAACGACTCTAAAAAGCGATTTATTTATTATTTATTTATTTATTTATTTATTTATTTATTTATTTATTTATTTATTTATTTATTTATTTATTTATTTATTTATTTATTTATTTATTTATTTATTTATTTATTTATTTATTTATTTATTTATTTATTTATTTATTTATTTATTTATTTATTTATTTATTTATTTATTTATTTATTTATTTAATGTCTATCTATTTAGTTATAAAAACTGATTTACAAAGGAGGACCTTCCTCCTTTGTAGGAATAAAACTAAGCTATGCAAACAATGAATAGTAATGAAATCATAAATAACAATAACAACAAAAACAAAACAAACTACTGAACTATATAAAATATAATCAAGAACAAGCAAAAATAATTAAGAAATGAAATAAAATCAAATGACCGTCATCTAACGACCCCGTTAACAACCCGTTAACCGATTGTAAAACCGGATCTTAGTACCTATACTGATGTGGTAACCGGTAACCCTTGACGTTAAAAGTGTAATGCGTGCAGTGTAGTGTAGTGTAGTGTAGTGTAGTGTAATAAGTGTAGTATAGTCACCTAGTTCAATAACGTGGACAGTGGTCGCTGTAATCCTGGCCTCTTCTTGGCGTAGCTCGCCTTGCTTAGGTGCCGTTAAAGTGTAATGCAGTGCAGTGCAGTGTAGTTAAGTGTAGTGTAGTGTAGTGTAGTGTAGTGTAGTGTAATAAGTGTAGTATAGTCACCTAGTTCAATAACGTGGACAGTGGTCGCTGTAATCCTGGCCTCTTCTTGGCGTAGCTCGTATTGTTTAGGTGCCGTTAAAGTGTAATGCAGTGCAGTGCAGTGTAGTTAAGTGAAGTTTAGTGAAGTGTAGTGTAGTGTAGTGTAGTGTAGTGTAGTGTAGTGTAGTGTAGTGTAGTGTAGTGTAGTGTAGTGTAGTGTAGTGTAGTCACCTAGTTCAATAACGTTGACAGTGGTCGCTGTGATCCTGGCCTCTTCATGGAGTAGCTCGCCTGGCTGAGGTTGGATCTTCGCAGCCTCGTCAAGGCCGAACATAGCCAGGATGCAAAGCAGAGCACCGACCCCAGACATGATCTAATACAGGACACAAAACACAACGTCACGTGACATTGCCTCGTACGACACGCAGGGCTACACCATGGAAAAAATAAATAACACCTTCAAAATGTATCAACACTATGATTGCTATGAATGGGTATTTTCAAATGACTCCCTGTCGTATACTTTTACTGACAGTATTATATCTTAGGCTGGAACTCATAGTCGCCTTTTATCCCTAGGGGCGCCCGTAGTTGCTAAGCATTTGTTTTCTATAATATGGAAGATAACATGCGTGAAACTGTTACCTTGCAACAACGGGCGCCCCTAGTGGTAGGGAACGTCTGTGAATACGGACCTAAGTGATGATGATTAGGGATTGATATTGATTGATTGATGACGGATTGATTGATGATTGATATTTACTGCACTCACTTACCGCATAGGCATATCCTATGACGAGTGCCCCGGACACCCACAGCAGCATGTTCTCAAGTATTGATGCTACTTACCGCATAGGCATATCCTATGACGAGTGCCCCGGACACCCACAGCATCATGTTCTCAAGTATTGATGCTACTTGCCGCATAGGCATATCCTATGACGAGTGTCCCGGACACCCACAGCAACATGTTGTCTAGTATTGATGCTACTTACCGCATAGGCATATCCTATGACGAGTGCCCCAGTCCTGATAGGACACCCACAGCAACACGTTCTCATCGCCATATTGTCCCCCAAGTATCCGTGTTATAACTAGTGTAGTTGACTCCACGGGCTGCTGGACGCGACTCGTGCTGCCGACTATAGCGAGTGCAAGCAAAACTGCAACTGCAGCACTTCAAGGCCAACAACCGGATATTCCACACGAAGCTATAAGCGAAGATTTACGAACGATGTAATCAAATCACACGAGGAAACTGCGCGCCTTGCAGGAAGTGTGGGTCTGTGTCTTGACTGGATGTGGATATACTCAGCTCAGACTTAACAGATTAGATGTGGGTATCAGAATACCACTTTGCACAGATCACTAAAAGTGTTTTTTTTCTTTCATTTTATTCTTTACAACCTAGCCCATATTATGTTATTTTTAAATATTATTGCTAATTAATGTTGTGAAAGTTAAGAGTTTGTGTCCTTATTTAAGTATTGTAAAAGATAGCTACGTTCAATAAGGTGTTATTATAATGGATAGTACAATGATACTTCTTTACAAGTAGTAGAATCTTTATTAACAATATCGGTATCTGCAGCCAAAGCTGCTGCCAATCCACACAGAATAAGAAAACAAAATATATAACAGGAAAAAACAACATATACTGAATATATTCTATAGGTTATATAAAACAACACAATTAATTCTGCCTAAAAATAAAAATGAACCTACGTAAAACGAATATGACAATAGCATTTGTGAGGCTTGCACTCAGCTTGAATAATTTTGTTCATGTATCTAAAAGTATATTATCCAAAAGTATTGAAACCGATATTTTTTACTTATTGATTTCTAAATTTTTTTTTACAAAAATGCGACAAGTTGAGAAACCTTCAATTCTGTAATCTGTACAATTGTGCAACAAAATTTTGGAGACGGGTGGGCCGCGCAAAATTAATTGAATCCTATTTCCTCATAATTTTAGACGGTAGATATAGTTGTATCATCCGACAGCGTTAGTAGTAATTGCCGACTGTCTGGTACAACTGAAGGTCATGTCAGCTGGAGGAAGCTGGAAACATCTCCAAACTTCTCGACAACAATAGTTATAGTTAGAGCGATCTCCAATCAGGGTCGTCACGTGATCTGAGAGAGACAGTGCGGTTCCTTTTGTGTCTTTAAAACGTGTATCGGGGCTTGGGAGATAGTTTCGCGAGAAACTTTAACTTTAGCAATTATCGTCTATTACGGACATGACATACTTTTGAGAAGTAATTAGAGATGCGTTTTTTTTGCGTTTTAGATTTTAGATGCTTTATCGGTAAAGATGTATTTTTTGACAAACGAACGGGTTCCCATTTGTGTATGAGATATATTTGAGCATTGAATTTCTAACTCTTTAAGGGGGGCCGAATTCACCAATTTTTGTAAACTCCAATAATAGGAGATTATCTATACAAACAAACAGAGCGACTGCCATTGTAAATGCATTTTTAATCTAATGTTTGTTGTTAAATCACGGTCACCAAACCGGATGATTAAATCCGAGCTTAACAAAGTTTGTGAATTCCGACCCTAGTAGCCTAGTGACAATTGAATAGATTTTAAATATCTGCACACATTTTTACGTTTCTTGTGTAATTTACAGCCAATAGGATTGTTACGTATAACTACCTACTTGTCTCAGAATAGAAATTGCAAATTGTATGAGTAAGCCAACACCCAGCCCAGCTGATACAGCATAATAACCTAAGATAACGCATCAGCCTAGCTGACAATGCGGTACAGCGCTGCTCAAGAGTGTTCTACACAGAGCAACATCAAATGGGTTACATTGCAGTACGTCTGTAATAGTTATGCACGGGACTGTCCACCCATCTACTAACATTATGAGAACTTCAGGGTGAGAGATTTTCCCTCTTCCCGTAACAACCAGTGGTAAAGTGAGCCGGTATGAGCCGGTATGCATACCGTTACTGAAAATACCGACGGTATGCCATACCGGTACTAATTTTGATCGATTTTAAGCATATTGACGAATTATGTTGAACGTTTTGTTGTATTTTGGATTTAAATATTTTCTGTTCCAATGTTTTTATAAAGAAAATGATACAATTTTTGTTTTTCCAACACAACAATATTTTTTTAGCACGGATTCTCAATCCTCCGACTTATTTTCAACAAAACACCCCAAAAAAGTGTCTGCGGGTCAAAACTGGGGGGCCGCGCCCCCCATAATTCCCGTTTCCCGGCATACCCGTTTGGTCGACTTTACACAGCAGTAGTGCATACCGTTACTTCTTCGAGTCCTAACAACTTTTAAAATCAAAGTTGTGTGAAGATACACAAGACAGATACTATCAGGATCTACAGATAACGAAAAGAAATCTATGCAAAATTGATTACTTTTGGATAGAATACAATAATATCGTATATTTTGATCCAAACGATTAAAACTTATTTAATCCAAACGTTCCAATGCTGCAGTTTATATCTCAACGTTCTATACTGCGCACCGCATAATTATAAATACCCAATGATCACCGACATATTCAATTCAATTCAATCTTTATTGCCCATCTTAAACAAATACAGATATAACAGATAGATATATACAAATAGATCCCACTACCCATAGATGTGCAGTAGAACTTGAGCGTGGGTAGAGGTTTCTTGAATGGATCCTATACTATAACTTAATCTTTTATATTCCAATCTACTGTAATTTCATCTTACCTAATCTAATCTAATCTGGTATAACTTCATTGTATAGACAAATTGTTTTTTATATTTTTTATTTTATTTTTTTTTATTTTACCTATGTAATTTAATTTATTTTGATTTCTTTTTCATTATAACCATTTGGCATAGTTTTCTAGACATTAGAGTACCACCCATGTTTCCTTGTTTGTTTTAAGTTTATCGTGTTGTTTATTTACTCATTGGAATGTTGAATGAGCCATTTGTCAAGTTCTCTACAGAAACTACACATCTTTCACACTGCAAACTCTTCCCAAGCATCGTGGCATACCTTGGTCTCTCTAGACTGTAGAGATTACTTATAATGGCAATGACAAGCCTGGCACTGTGATATACATTAGCCTAGCCAACAAGGAAACCATACAGGAAAACATTACACGGTATAGATCTCCATCACATAATTCTATATAAGGTTGAAACATAATTGTCGTTTCAAGAACTGTTGTTGAATGAAATCTGAATCAATTTTAGATCATTTTATTCCCACAAATCAAACATACTACCACCAGTACAAACAAAAAATAAACATTAATGAAACATAAGAAAAAAAGTCATTTTCATATTTCCATTTTTGTTGAAATTTGGTATAGTCTTCTTCCGCCCCAGTCTATAGTAGGGACCCTTCTACGTTGGTATATTTTTTTTAATGTAATGTTTCTATTTTTATTGTTCTTGTTTATGTATTTCTCTTCTCCTCTCTCGTTTATTTCTACTTCCGCGTTGAGTAACGAGCTGCAGTACGACTTCCTTGCTCCTCTTTTCCTGTTTGCTAATATGAAAATACGGTTTCTCATGTTAAGGTAAAGTCTCATCGCGTTACCTTGCTAAATAGATAAAAAAAATCACATTTAGAGTCTACCCACACGATAACAAGACTGATTTTCATTGGATGACTTTAAATAAAATAAATAAATTCACATTTAGAGTCTACCCACTCAGTAACTAAACTGATTTTCAGTGGGAGACTTTAATTTAAAGTGACTAAACCAACCCTGTAGGCTTCGAACACCATCGACGAGTGAGCGATAACCATCAAAGACCGATATTTCAAATACGAAACATATGAATCAGTGATTGGACACTGGACAGTGCGAACACCTGCGGACAAATGCCAGAATCAACAAGGCCGATTCAGAACAACTTTGAATTTATTGAGTGCCTCGTTGCTAGGACGGCTTTAATTTAAAGCGATGTAGGCTCCGAACACCATCGACGAGTGAGCGATAAGTAACCAATCAAAGATTGGTACGTCAAATATGAAACATACGTATCAGCGATTGGACAGTGTTGGTAACCGTGGTGTACCGTCATGGGGACGCATGTGACAACTACCAACCTAAATCTAGTTGCATCTCGTTTCATGCCTCATGTATGGTAGTGTTACTAGCAGCGCGTCTGTTGTCAGGCGTGGTGAGGTTGCATTCCAAACACGGTTGGTGCAGTCAATCCATGTCTATTACATTCAATTCATGTCAATTACATGTATCCAGTATGGTAGTGATACTATCACCGCGTCTGTTGTCAGGCGTGGTGAGGTCGCATTCCAAACACGGTTGGTGCAGTCAATCCAACCGATGAAATCCCCCCCCCCCCCCCCCCCCGTGGAGCGACCGTCTCTTCTGAGAATCACCAATTGCTTCTTATTGCGTGGCCACTATAGCAGGGTATCATGTTTTGTTTTTCATTTTACTTGTTTTTGTGTATTCCTTTTCACTTGCATAAACCTCTCGTTTATTTCTACTTCCGCGGTCAGTTATGAGCGCTATACTCATGCTCGCTGTTTTATGAAAATCCGTAATGTTACGATCGAGTGAAGTTAGCAGCGAATCAAATTTCGTTTTCTGTTTCCAGCATTCTGTACGCGGACATTGTCAACTTCACGCCGCTCTCCGAACAGCTGAGCGCCTCGGATCTTGTCAAGACTCTGAACGAACTCTTTGGAAGATTCGATCAGATAGCGCAGGTCAGTGCAAGGTCAAGTTATGTAAGGCACAGACCACGTGATCACTTACCTATGACTTGGGCCATATCTATGCTTGGGCCAACCTAGAACCGCTCATAACTGCTGTCATAACACCAAAAATTACCAACTATTGTAATCTTTGATAACACTGATGATGGTGGCTACAACATCTAAATAGACCTTTTTCAGAATTGATCTAGGATCCTTAACATAACTATGAAAGGCTCTTAGATAGAGCGTATCACGGCCCTCTAGTTCACTTTTGAAAATCATCTATTCAAGAAATAACAGTTTTAAACTGGTATTGTGTTGTCAAATTGCTTTTAAAAACATTGTTTTAGAATTTAAGGAATGGATATGATAATTGTGTTGTATATGATGTTATTGTATATGATAATTGCAAACACGTAATAACACATTCTAAAGGTATCTCACACCAAGAAGTAAGATAGTGTCAGAGGAGCCAGGACCGCCCACAATTAGTTTCCAACTTAACAAGTGCGAATCACTAACGTTCTTCCCGATTATCTAGTAAAATTTGGTTGCGTTAAGTTGTTTGACGGAAACCTGTTTGCACTTTTTCTTGCGCGTTACCGACAACAAACTTACCGCAACCAAATTGTACTAGATACTCGGGAAAAATGTCAGTGATTCGCGCTTGTTAAGTTGGAAACTAAATGTGGGCGGTCCTAATCTTACTTCTTGCTGTGAGAGAACTATATCTACCGTGCTTGTTGTTATTGCTATGTGTAACTTATATCGTCTGAGTTGTTTTGTCTAGGAAAACCAGTGCATGCGTATCAAGATCCTGGGTGACTGTTACTACTGTGTGTCTGGCCTGCCCGTGTCAAGACCCAACCACGCATACAACTGTGTCAACATGGGACTACAGATGATAGACGCGATACGGTAAGACAGTCAGTGTGACTGTTACTAGTCACTGTCACTGTGTGTGTAGTGTGACTGTCAGTGTGACTGTTACTACTGTGTGTCTGGCCTGCCCGTGTCCAGACCCAACCACGCGTACAACTGTGTCAACATGGGACTACAGATGATCGACGCGATACGGTAAGTCAGTCAGTGTGACTGTTACTAGTCACCGTCACTGTGTGTGTAGTGTGACTGTCAGTGTGACTGTTACTACTGTGTGTCTGGCCTGCCCGTGTCCAGACCCAACCACGCATACAACTGTGTCAACATGGGACTACAGATGATCGACGCGATACGGTAAGTCAGTCAGTGTGACTGTTACTAGTCACTGTCACTGTGTGTGTAGTGTGACTGTCAGTGTGACTGTTACTACTGTGTGTCCGGCCTGCCAGTGTCCAGACCCAACCACGCGTACAACTGTGTCAACATGGGACTACAGATGATAGATGCGATACGGTAAGTCAGTCAGTGTGACTGTTACTAGTCACTGTCACTGTGTGTGTAGTGTGACTGTCAGTGTGACTGTTACTACTGTGTGTCACTGTCCGGCCTGCCAGTGTCCAGACCAAACCACGCGTACAACTGTGTCAACATGGGACTACAGATGATAGACGCGATACGGTAAGTCAGTCAGTGTGACTGTTACTAGTCACTGTCACTGTGTGTGTAGTGTGACTGTCAGTGTGACTGTTACTACTGTGTGTCCGGCCTGCCCGTGTCCAGACCCAACCACGCATACAACTGTGTCAACATGGGACTACAGATGATAGACGCGATACGGTAAGTCAGTCAGTGTGACTGTTACTAGTCACTGTCACTGTGTGTGTAGTGTGACTGTCAGTGTGACTGTTACTACTGTGTGTCCGGCCTGCCAGTGTCCAGACCCAACCACGCGTACAACTGTGTCAACATGGGACTACAGATGATAGACGCGATACGGTAAGTCAGTCAGTGTGACTGTTACTAGTCACTGTCACTGTGTGTGTAGTGTGACTGTCAGTGTGACTGTTACTACTGTGTGTCTGGCCTGCCCGTGTCCAGACCCAACCACGCGTACAACTGTGTCAACATGGGACTACAGATGATAGACGCGATACGGTAAGTCAGTCAGTGTGACTGTTACTAGTCACTGTCACTGTGTGTGTAGTGTGACTGTCAGTGTGACTGTTACTACTGTGTGTCCGGCCTGCCAGTGTCCAGACCAAACCACGCGTACAACTGTGTCAACATGGGACTACAGATGATAGACGCGATACGGTAAGTCAGTCAGTGTGACTGTTACTAGTCACTGTCACTGTGTGTGTAGTGTGACTGTCAGTGTGACTGTTACTACTGTGTGTCCGGCCTGCCCGTGTCCAGACCCAACCACGCATACAACTGTGTCAACATGGGACTACAGATGATCGACGCGATATGGTAAGTCACTGTTCAGATCTGCTTTGACCATTTGCTGATGGATTCTACAACATTTCAAGGTTCTAGGTTTCAAAGTGGTACTACTAAATAATACTACTGTAAATAATACTCCTACATTCACCGTTGCGTTGCCAATGCGTTGACAATGTTTTGATAAAAACCATTCAAAAATCGTGTATGGAATATCTAGATAACTTTATGACTAGAACGTTTTTTTTTTTTAATTAGAAGGAAGAAGTCTCTAATTTAGTACAGTATATAGAGCTAAAATTATGAGTGTTTACTATTGTATAACATGGCAGCAATATTTTGAATGAATTAGGACACTCATAGAACAATGCACATTAAAATATTGATGTGAAGAATAAATCGAATATATCATAGAATAATATTAATAAACATTAAAGTAATGGGAAATCATCGAAAACGATGTATGTAAAGATAAAGCGGCCGTCACACGCGGTACTTGGAAAAGCAAAAAGCAAAATGAAAAGCGAAATAGTTAGGCCTACTATACATTTATATTTTGCTTTTTACTTCTAACTTTACAGCGTAACGACCGCATTATGGATCAAACATAACCGTATTGTATAATAACACAGGGTTTATAAGCTATAACCAGCTTTAAGGACAATAATCATACTTTACTGCCTGGGTGAGATATAAACAGCTAAAATGTCTACAAGAAAATCGGCCAATCCACCATTTCACATAAAACATTTCGCTTAAAGTATCACATCATAATAATTCACAAACGGATATAAAAATGTAGCCAAACGTTTTCTGCCAGTAATAAAAGTGAGTATTAAAGCCTCATAGCGTCTCGGTATGGTGTACATGTACACTAAGGGCGCGATAATGTTACAATAACCATTGAAGCACGTTGTATAGCGTGGTGGCAGAGCACTAAACATTAAGGGGGTGGGGGAGGGGTTAGGGCAAGTTTACTGCCATGAGACGGCGCGATTACCAGATTGCAAGCTGGTCTTGGCGATGCAAATACTTTCTCGAGTGTGTCAACACAACAGTCTAAAGTGCCAGGGCAGTCAACCGGTCAACTGTCATTCATTACCATATTGTAGTGTAGAGCCAGTAGTAGTTTGTTTTGTCTGGCTAGTGGCTTGTTTTGTTGAGTTATTTAAGGTCACAGAAAAATATATCTTTATATAAAAAAAAATATAAAAAAAATAGTTTATTTGAGTAAATGCAGAGAAGGTCTACGAAAATTATCAAGGGTTCTAGTTCTGGCTATCGTTAGTTCTGCTAAAAACAATCGGAACCAAGCGCGGTTTTTTGTGTGACCAATAAGAAGAACAGTTACACTATGACAACTATATATTCATTTTAAAACTTTCTTAAATGTATAAAAATAAACATGAATGTAGGGCCTACACTATATGTTTTCTTTACTAGGGTTTGAAAACAGTTACAAAACATCGATCTAGAGCCTCACGTGTTACCGCTGAGCCACCTCTATAATATGGGTATTCACAACGTGAATATCTGAACTAAATTTTATATATGTACAAACATAGTATCTCTTAAGTTCAGTAGAAGATATTAAGTGATATTAAGTGATACATTACCTTCTTTACTTGCGAGTAAGATTCTAGCGTCCACGGAAATAAGGTTCGACACCACGCGCGTATGGTAATAAAATGTGAGAAATGTCATCAGGGAAATCGCGGGAGAGAATTATATAAGATAACTTACGATGGTCGGTCAGTCAAATCAGACATGGACTGATTGAAGACGGAGTACATTGATATATTAGAGCAGGGATTAGGGGAATAGAATCACGAAAGAGGTAATGATGTGTACAAGACGAACTATCTTCTCACGAACACAACGATATATGGATATTGGTAGCAGGGATTAAGGGAATAGAATCAAGAAGGAGGTAATGATGTGTACAAGACGAACTATCTTCTCACGAACATGACGATAGATGGATATTGGTAGAGCGGGGATTAGGGGAATAGAATCAAGAAGGAGGTAATGATGTGTACAAGACGAACTATCTTCTCACGAACACAATGATAGATGGATGTTGGTTGCGGGGACTAGGGGAATAGAATCAAGAGGGAGGTAATGATGTGTACAAGACGAACTATCTTCTCACGAACACAACGATATATGGATGTTGGTAGAGCGGGGACTAGGGGAATAGAATCAAGAAGGAGGTAATGATGTGTACAAGACGAACTATCTTCTCATGAACACATAAACGATAGTTTGATATTGGTAGATAGTTCGATTGTATGTATGTTATAGTCTTGCGTGATTGAGCCCAGTTGCCCAGCTTCTCTTACATTCAACCATTTCAGTTGGAGAGTATAACATTCTAAACTCACATTTTACATTTTCCGTATTGAGTTCACTAGATTGTTCAGGACAAAATATGACACGACTATAATGCGAAATAGTCTCTTTCAAATAATAATCACAACGCCCTTAAAGTGTACCTGTCGATAATTGATGAAAAGGGGGGCTGGTAGGGGGCCGGGGGGTGGGGGGTAAAGCTAGGGGATGGCCGCCTCGTAAAACCTCCACCCGCGTACAGAATTACATCGCTTGCCGCGTATACGCCACCATTTTTAATGACCCCATTATACCCATCATCAGTTTTTACCGGTCGAACATCGCGTAGAGCGAAATGTTGCTTCATTTTTATTTTATTCGCGTACATGCAGAGTGTGTGTTGTAATTACGCGAGTCTACGTGGGCGTGTGATAAAAGATTCACTGCGCTCGCGTCGTCGTGTGGATCGGGCTCTGTTTTAGGTTTTAGGGGCGAGAGTACTCGGTCGGATGCGACTGAGATATTCATGAGTTCTAACACGGCGGCGGAAACTTGGCATCGCTGTACGCGTCCGTCCTCGTAACACGCTACGATGTTGCCAATTGAGAGATTAAGGAAGTGTTTTGTTGAAGATGTCTCCTCGTATCACTTGATCGTTTTATTTGTCGTGAATATTTTAGGGTTGAATACCGATGCACAGATGTCCTCTAAAACAGTCGTGTTAACGTTAGGAGCAAAGTGAATTCATGTGATAACGTGCTATTTTAAGGCCCAGTATAGCGAACTTGCAACTGACGTCACAGCCAAACTACAACAATGTAACAAATGAATCGAACTGATGGACAAACAACGAGCTGTCAAAAGAATAAAATTGCTACATTATGAAGAAAACGAGGTGTGGCAATAGTAACTGCTCACCAGTTAAAACGTTTGATGATGGGCAAACAAGTTGTGAAATTTTTGTATGTTTCTTGTTTGTTTTGAAGATTTGTTTTCAAAAAATAGAATATTTTATTGTTTGACAGCTTGTTGTTTGTCCATCGATTCATTTAATTTGTTTCATTGTTGTAACGCAAGAGCTTGCAAGAAGCCTATTACAATGTCCCTGTAACTACTTATTTATCGAATAGATTGTTTTCTCCATGGCAACCATCAATCAAAACCTTTGAAATCTGCCAAATAGCTTATTTGCTACATATTACAATTAACCCTTATTCCGAAGGAAATATCACCCTGTCACGAAGTCGACTTAGGTTCACTCTTTAGATTAAAAATACATTTCTGGACCAAATTATGATAATTTCCATCTTTGAGCTACTGCTTAACCTGTACATCGCATATAAATTGAACAGATAAGTCCTTATGAACCACCTGATATTCAAACCTTCACTTATTCTTTCCCCATTCAAAAATGTTTTATTAAATGTTTAGGATAATTCAAATCATACACATGAGATCTTATTGAAATTGGGTTTCACAAACTTCTTCGCGAACTTTTCCAATTTCCCGACAAAAGTTTGTTTCGAGATTTTTATTTCTTCTTTGAGTGAACAACATAATCAAGGCTGTCTAGTTCGTTGCCATGTGAAGTGAACAACAAAGTTAGTTCGTTGCCAGGTGAACAACAAAGATACGCAGTATTGTGTGGATGGGGAGAGAGATTCTGTTGATGAGAAGAGTTGAAAGTGCTCGAACAGTGTTTTTATTTTTAAACCATTCATTTTGACGATTATCAACGGTCTGAACTTTGTGTGGCCCGTTGGTATAGTGTGTTAATTCCCGCTTTTAGTGCCAAAATCAAAAGGTATCACCTACATGCCCACTCTCTTATCGTTATCTCGAGGACGAACTATCATGACGTCACGGTCTAAGATGGCGGCTACAATGAGTACTTGTGGTGGTCTTTGTTTACAAACAAGTGCAATGTCGTCCAATTCGCACAAAGCTATGGCGAGCGCGCTACGTCAGTACTCCTTGGCTTAAGGGACAAGTTTTCCCGATAGGAAGAATATAAGCGCTGCGATCGTGATATTCTCTGTAACTCTAGCTAGTAGCTACAGCGATACTCGCCCTAGCGGTAAAAGTTGTAAGCGAGGCTTTCTAAATGGACGTGTCTGACATCGTTCGACACTTTACAGTTGAAGCTATGAACCATCTCTTTACACACGTGTGCGCAGTTGCCACGTGACCTGAAGGACATGGTCAATACACGAGACTTCAAACTTGATCGTCTACGTTTCATTTTTTTATTTATTTATATTCTCAAAGTTTCAAATACAGCAAATGCCTGTTTATATTGAAACATATAACAACTTACAAACAAAACAAAACAACACAACACAAGTAACAAGTGACAAAACGTTAGGTCTTACAGTGACTGCTTACGGCTAATTTGATATCATTTTGAAATTTGGCGGGGAAAATACATCAAGACGAGACAAATCGGAAGATAATTTGTTGAAGGTAGATATATTATAACAGAGTGATTCTATGGGTGGAAATGTGAAAGATGTGGTTGAGACGAGTATTTCGGGATATAGTTTGTCGGGATATAGTTTGTCTATTCCAGCCTTTTATCAACTACGCATGCAAGTGTTTTATTACGTATACTTGTCCCGTAATAACCTCACGGGTGTTTTCATGTTGTATTCTTCCAACTGTTGGTTCGTATAATCGCCTTTTAACTGCCAACCTGAGTAGCACGTTACATTGGCATATTTAAAAATCGATTGTAGCTGTTTGGATCAAGCCATTCAAATAAAGAATTTGTATAGCATTCAGAACGACCTCTTTACGTTAAAACATCCTCAGACAGGCCCCAAAAATCGAAATTGACTTTGATAAATGTAGGTATAGACTTACGAACGTAGAAAAAAGGCAGTAACTCTACGATTGTAAGATGATAATGTCGTAAACACAGGAGGGGTGTAGGGCAGTGAGGAATAAAAAATAAATACATTCACATTCAGAGTATATCCACTCAGTAACGAAACTGATTTTCAGTGGGTGACTTCAATTTAAAGCGACTAAACCAACCCTGTAGACTCCGAACACCATCGACGAGTGAGCGATAACCAATCAAAGATCGATATTTCAAATACGAAACATATGAATCAGTGATCGGACAGTGCGAACACCTGCGGACAAATGTCAGAATCAACAAGGCCGATTCAGAACAACTTGGAATGTATTGAGTGCTTCGTTGTAGGAATATGTCAGGATCACACTACAAGAGACAGATACACATCGTGAGGCTGCAGACATGTCCTATGTGGTGTGTGTGTGACATGACCTATAGCTGTCGAGTACGAAGTAAAACACAACAAATAGTATACAAGAAGATACCTGAGCAAACATAGACGAAGGAACGAGACAAATCGTTGCCGTGTTATTCAAAGTCAATGTTGACATATTCAACGGGGATAAGAACCAGAAACCACCGACACGAATAATTCAAAACTGTTGGTAAATAAAATATAAAGAGAATTCCCAAGATTGAAATCTCTCTGTTTGATATTTTGTTTTTATCCACACTACTACTACAGTCGTATATTTAGAGTTGAAAAAGCAAAATTTCGAGAAAAAGGTTAAATTGTCATCATCATTATCATCATCCACCTTTTATAGGTAGAAGTAGGACAGATCTCAATGCCCAAAGTATAGGCTGGAATTCATAGTGGTCCTCTACCCCTAGCTAGAGCCTAGGGGTGCCCGTTGTTCCCAAGGTAACAATGGCATGCATATGTTTTTTCCCATTTAGAAAACAAATCCGTAGCAACAATTGGTGATCATGGAAGTTACACAGGGCTGTCATTATAAATTACGTTATGTCACACATAGTAGCGATTTGTAAGAGAACCTGAGTATATTCGTTAAATTTGATTCCTTATAATTAATCTCAAGTACACCTTTTTTAAGCGTAAATATACATACCTGCGTGACGTACCACAGATTTTGAGATAATAACGAAGGTTTCAGGGGCTGTCATTCGGAAATTACGTAATTTTAAACAAAGTATCGATTTGCAAGAGAACCTGAGTATGTTCATTGAACTTGATTTCTTCCAATTAATCTCAATTACTTGTATATTAGGTATATATAAACAAACCTGCGTGAAATACCACAGATTTTGACATAATTACGGAAGTTTGACGGGTTGTCATTATAAATTACGTAATGTCACACATAGTAGCGATTTATAAGAGAACCTGAGTATATTTATTAAATTTGGTTCCTATCAATTAATCACATCAACATGTGTTTTAAGTATGTATAAACAAACCTGCGTGATATACCTCAGATTTTAAGATAATTACGGCAGTTTGTTTAAGTTCAACGCATCAAGTTAACAACGCACATTAGTGGACGTGCATCTTGTCATTAGTTACTAGTAATATTAGTAGTTATTAGTTATTAGTAGTGCGGTTAGTTAGAACGCAGTGGACTGCGTTGTGAAAACACAAGCATGGAAACTTAGCTGTGGTTTTTTGTTTTTAAATGGTGATATTGTGTTGTGTGTTTGTTTAGTTTAGTGCCTTTTTGCTGTGAATGTACCCGAGACGGGTAATATGTTGTTTGTTATGCCTGCGCTCGTTTCTCTTCGTGCTGAAGTAGTGTTCCCTTGTGTTGCACCAGCCCCACTCGTGTCGTCACACTTCAACTCTAGCTTACACCGAAACGTGGAGGGCAGCGGACAATCATAATGGTCATACAAAGCCTCGAAACGTGCATGATTTCAAATGTCTCGTTAAAAGAATTGTCAGACCAAAAACTACAGAAAAACATAAGTACAACTTACGACAAAAGTAAGTAAGGGTAGTAATAGTATCTTCTATTGATTGATAGTTGGGTTTTTAGGTATTTTCTATATCAATATATTTTCAGGATAGGCTCCTATAGCTCTTGATCATACACGCGATTTCACGACTCCTGTGTGATTTTAGCAACGGTAATTTTTACCAAATAGCTCCGAGCAGATTTTCTTATGACAGCTGTTTAAACATTAAAATAAAGCGAGTTTTTTGCTCAAATTCAGTCTGTACCCCTCGCAATTATGACCTTGAACACTTCCGCTGAAAACATTTGCAACCCACGCATATATGCTAAATTATTTAACCTCATTATTTTGAATTTGGATAACTTTAATGTTTTTCGTATATTTTGTGGGTCAACATGTATACCAAATGGTACTATTTTTTAGTTTTTGATCTGACTGTCCCTTCACATGCTGTAATCGATATATTCAGTATTGCTCGCCACAAATTGAAGTCCGAACTCACGTAAAGTTTATACAACTTTATAGACGGCGTATATGCGCTCTTCTCTGTAAAAGATATTGACCTATCGACTATCGTATATAAAACAACCGAATTGATGCATCTGCACTTGTAACAAGTAGTTTCTAGGCTGCTACTAGTGCAGCGATATCATTGGCTTTTACCCGCATCATGTCACATTACTAAGTGCTTTGCTCTGCAGTAGAACCAAAGAGTTCAGTGTCGATGTTCGAACGTTTGAAAAGCACTCATCACAAATACACTCGGTATCCGTTTACATAGCTCGCGTGAGAAATAAAATGGTGTGTTTGGTTTTCGATTCGATTGCTCGAAGTAATGACATGTAGCTAAAATCGTAGACCACAATGAAGCGGTTGGGCGCGTATTTTAGAAGCCATTTTGAATTTTGAAACCGTGGTAATCGCACCTGGTTTATTTGCTGATTTGCATTTGTTGGTCGACTTTAAAATATGTGTATACTTTTATTGAATTAATCTATTCATAAATCTATTTATTAAAATATTTTAAACTGATTATCACTTTTAGCATTTTAATTAAAGGGGGTATTATAGCAGTAGAGTTTTTTTGTAATATGCATCAGTCAGTTTCGTGTTTTCTGTTGAACCTTACGGATAAACTATATATGGTCGTATCTTCGAATGCTTTTTATCTAAAAGTCAAGAGCCTGTATGTTCCGTAGAGTGATGAATATTTGACATTGTCCTTGGTGGTCTGGGAAGTGGGAAGTAACGTACAAGATAAGATAGAGTATAATAAGCTATTGCTGCAAGTGATGTTATGCGTTGACAAACCAGAGGAAAGGCAAGCTTACTATGTTGTGGTTTGGTGGTTTCGATAGGATACGTCGTTGCGATGGAAGTCTCATGCAGTTCCTAACTTCGTTGACAATTACTGAGTAACTTGTCTTTTACTTAACTAAACATGAACATAACATGGTTATCATATGGCCTTGCATGAATATTTCTAATATAGCCTGTGTTTGCCATAATTGTGTAAAATTATTTTACTAAATTAAATATTGTGTAATAATAATTCAAAACTCGGCTACAAACAAACCTTTAAATACGAAGTGTAAACAAAATTAACAATTTGGACACGACGAACGCCCATGTTTTGTTGTGTTTGGCAATAGCTTGTTGCTTGCCACCATTAAAACGAAACGGCGCAAACAGAAGCATGACACTTAAGTGTAATATATTGAATAATGTATTCACAATATTCAATTATTTTATATCAAGGTTTACCTCGAACAAAATGAAAATACATCACACAAACCTTCTGGCTTTATCATTGTGAAATCATTCTGTGCCCACGACAAATCACGTCAAATCACTCCCTTCCAATTCCTCCACATTTACCTCGAGCTATCGAACAACCGATGCTGTTACAGTATTAAAAGAATTTCATTTTAACGTTCAAAATTCACAAAAAAAAACAATAGCCCAGCATGGAAATGCCGAACATCAAACAGCAGAATTAGTATCGGTCAACTGGGCAGGATTGTTTTGTCGACGCCATATTTTACATAACTCGTGAATCGTAGCCACGGAACCGAACATTTTTAAATGAACGAACAGTTCGGTGAGTGTATTTCCATAGCAATTCCTGTGAGTTCGCTACACTTTACCAGGAAGCACATCTACCCCATCTACATCTACATCTACCGCAACAACCCCTTGATTTCTGACTAGTTGATCGCCGCCTTCCTATCAGACCACCCCCTTTAATTAGTGAGTTGGCCTCACCCATCCTATCAGCCGCACCTCATGACAGACAGACAATCAGTATTGAAAGTGGCGGTCAGGTTGCCTAATTGCCCTCCCCCCCCCCCCCCCCCCCCCCCGCCCCCTGTCCATCAACCCCTGACCCGCACGCATGTCCGTCAACGCGCTTTTATGTCATAACGTGACCATTATAGAGTAGCGTCCATCTAACCAGTTTGCTGTTGGGGTTGTTGCGACTTTAAACACACTTAAAATGGTGTTCCGTGGGTATAAAGTGGTGATAACGTATCAAGTCTGACGTAGACCTGTCTGGCCACTCAATCGACTGTCGCCTGCGATTTCAGACAATAATGACGTTTACAAGTTTCAACAAAGAAGGCGACGGCTTTTGAGTCTCGTTCTTTCCACAGTGTTAATTACACTGGCACTACCTCTATAGTCTTATTGTAAAATGCATAGTCGTTCCTCACGCGTGCTCCTCAATTTAGTCTTTCCTCACACTCGCCCAACCACCAATCACGGAACAGCATTGCCATTTGACCGGGTCTGTGTTTGGTGGCTGAGGAGAAGCCGAGTTGAGGAGGACTTGAGTGTGAACTATGCATTCGGGCCTTAGATTTTTTTTGTAATTTTGTGAAT